>VZQC01010618.1:991903-1061290 GCA_009823505.1 Rhizomys pruinosus | reverse complement strand
GCTAGGGGGGAAAAAAGAAAAAGGAAAAGAAAGACGCAGGGAGGAAAGTCAAAGAAAAATGAAAACCTTAAGGCATTTTTAAGCACAAGGACTGAAACTTTCCATTGTCCATATTCCCATTAGAGACCCAAATGACAGCTAGAGCCGGGCCTGTAATCAAGGGTCTCAGAGCCACTTTTATAGTGAATGAAAGGAGGCTGCCAACTCATTATGAACAGAAAGTTGCTATTAGCTTTCATTTCCTGGCTTCCCGTCATACTGCCTTTATCAAAGCATTTGTTACTGGAGAGTTAGTTAAGAGGGCACACTGCTATGAAGAGTGTCCAAGGAAACCACCCCACTCCAGTGACCTTGAAGTCAAAATATTTGTGCATTCATCCTAAATTACCTACTCTTCTCATATCAATTAACCAATGCTGATAAGCGGCAGGTGGATCTTTGTGAGTTCAAGGCCAGCCTGGTCTACAAAGTGAGTTCCAGGACAACCGGGACTACAGGGAGACCCTGTCTCGAAAAGACCAAAAAAAAAAAAAATTCAAAGCAACCTCTGTGCCAACTACTTTGGTTTTCTTAGATCTAAGTCCCAATGGTAATTGGGGGGGGTGTATACTTTTTCTCTCTTATGAAAATACTTTCAGTCTTAGATGTCAAATTAATATCTAACTGTAAGTAGCCAGAACTCCCGTGGAAACTAGAGTAACCACTCAACCCAGCTGGATGCAGGCCCCCACTGCGATGTCACATCACTCTGCAGAAATGGACTAGTCTTAGTTCCAAGGTCTAGGCTAATAGTGCTTTAAGATTTGGGGTTTTGGGTTTCCATTTTTACCCTTTAGACATGACATCACTATGGGCATTTTTTTATATCAATTAAACTTATAAAATATGTGACACTTAAAAAATGAGCCAAGCACTTTGCTAACTGTTCCCATAGCCAAAAGAAACAGAGCTGAAACAGTTCAATGGAGACAGTTCAAATGGGGGGGGGGGGGGCAGGGGGAGGAAAGGGGGAGAAAGAGACGAGGGAGGAAAGTCAAAGAAAAATGAAAACCTTAAGGCATTTTTAAGCACAAGGACTGAAACTTTCCATTGTCCATATTCCCATTAGAGACCCAAATGACAGCTAGAGCCGGGCCTGTAATCAAGGGTCTCAGAGCCACTTTTATAGTGAATGAAAGGAGGCTGCCAACTCATTATGAACAGAAAGTTGCTATTAGCTTTCATTTCCTGGCTTCCCGTCATACTGCCTTTATCAAAGCATTTGTTACTGGAGAGTTAGTTAAGAGGGCACACTGCTATGAAGAGTGTCCAAGGAAACCACCCCACTCCAGTGACCTTGAAGTCAAAATATTTGTGCATTCATCCTAAATTACCTACTCTTCTCATATCAATTAACCAATGCTGATAAGCATAGCTTGGCCTCCAAAAGATGACATGGCTTAGAGACTTCTCTCAATAGATGTATCAATTTGTTGTTCCCTAAATGAACCATGCAGTACGGCACTGGCTAGGTGGGAACTTTTTCACATTATCTACAGTATTTTCCTAAATAGGATGCTGGCAAAAATTAATCACCAACTGCCACCTCATTGGGTAACACAGGAAATTCAAAGCTTGAGAAGAGTACTTTATAAAGTAATTCTCTTGGTAACTTTCCCTCTTTTACGTGAAATTCTAGGCCAATAGTAAAGTCACACTCTTCAATAAATACCCTTCTGGAGGGAAATTTTAAAAGAAAACAAGGAGCAGAAACACAGAATAAAATCCAGGTGACAATTCCATGAAGAAAATCATAAAACCACAGTTATTTTGGTTTTTATAATTTGGGTAGGAAGAAGAAGAGAGGAGAAAGAAGGCGACATTCACCTCAAATGACAGTCTCTCCTGCAACATGGGAAGGGAACCCCACGGATTCAACTTCCTTGTGAATCAAGGAATCAAAAACCTTTGAGTTTTTTAACTGTAGAATTCAAAGTGTGTGTGTGTGTGAGTGTGGTGTGAGAGAGAGAGAGAGAGAGAGAGTGTGTTACTGTAATGGTTGAAGCTAAAAATTTAGGCAATTTTGCTTTCAACAAATTCAAATCAATTGGCCACTTGTTGAAAATAAAAGGACTTACAAGACCTTAACTCTCAAAAAACCTTGTTTTATAAGCTTAATGGTAGATTATGTAATCCTATACGCTTATTTTCGAGTGGTTATAGAAGACTCCACCATCATATGGTTAGTCTGGTAGCTCATGTGGCTCTAGTATGAACTAGAAAAAAAGCAACTGTCAAAAAAAAAAAAAAACTGTCCGGGCAGGATTAGAAAAAGTCTCTGTGGACACTCTGACAAGCAAGCAGGATATTTACCAGGAGGCAAAACAATTCCATATAAATAAACAAGACAGCACAATGAGAGATCTGAGGTCAGGCCATCTTACAGCCAAGTGAACTTCCTTCACTGTTGATCGGGGTGGGGGGGTGTTTAACCCTTAGAGATAACAGTGGTGGTGTCTCCAAGAGTCACTATACAGAGTAAACCACAGGAGGCTCTTAGCACAGTGCCCACACACAGAGCATTTAATGAAGGCTTCTCTCCCCAGTAAATATCATATTAATGTTATCTGTATCTCTGTGATATTTAAAGATGTTACCAGAAATGGAAACACTAGTTCAGAAGTATAAACAGTAAGTAAGCCGAAACTCAGCCCTTCACATAGGACCCAGAGGTCCTAAACAGTCAGATCACAACTAGTTATGAAATGCTGTTCCACAAAAATAACAGCTTGAGAGAAAACAGTGAAATCTCTTCTAGGCATATTTGTTTCAAAAGATGTTTTAGTAGGTGGCTAATAAATATGCTAAAGGCAATGTGAATGTGAGTCATTTTGTCTTCTTCATCCAAGTGAAAAGGATCAGCCAGGTGACCTCCACAGCATTTCTAATATTGCCACCTTTGACTTCAAGCTAGAATCCCTGTGATTGCACATGCCTTGTCCCAGAAGACAGAGTCTTCCCCCCTTCTTAATTATGTCTGACCCTTGACCCAGAGTTCTGCTTTTCTCCTGCCCTTTCACCTCACCTCCATATGGAACAGCCTTTCCCTGTCCTGAAGACCAACCCCAACCATGACCAACAGACCCATTTTAAGCCTGACACCTCCTTTTCCTTAAAACCTCCAAATATTTACTTTGTCACAATTATTTTTTACCAAACAGAAAGCAGGTGTTGCCATTTTATTTTTTTATCTCAATTTTTTTATTCAAGTCTAATACCATTAATCCTCACTGACTTAACAATGAAAATTGCTTTTTCTTGTATCTCAAGACAGCCTTGGTCCTCACACCATGAGGTGCACAGATGTAAAGGCTCCATCAGTTGATATACCTGGATCTGCAGCCACACTGGTAGAATCCATCTCAACTGGAGACAAGCCATGCCCTGGATAGATCACAAACCAAGTACCTGCTACACTGACATCAGCATTACGCTCTGGCCAAGCTTCAATACAAACCCAGTCACTGGTACAAGTCAAGGTATGTGCCATGTCACAAAGTTCTGTACAATCAATTTGAAGTAGATTCGAGTCTGAATGCAAGAAAGATTTCATTTGAATTTTGTTCAGAAACCACGGATTTTAGTTCTTTTCTCCCTTCTTTAACCAAGTCTTAATAATAAAGTGTTTTCAAACTTCCTGAAATCTCATTTTGAAAAGCAAATCTGAGATCTGAGATCTCCCAAGACCAGTTGAAGCTCAGGAAGGTAGGTAGGAGCTTGGTGCTTCAGCAAGGCTGATTGCTGATTGACTTAATCTAGTTAATCCAGTTGTCTTTGGCTTAATTGGCTTTTGTGGCTGTGGGGGCAGAGTTATCCTCTCAGCTGGTATAAAAGGTAGGGTTGTGTCTTGAGATCTAAGATCTCCCAAAACCAGCTGAAGCACAGGTACCACCCCACCCCCATCCCCCAGCCAACTGGGATTACGAAGGCATCCGAAGGAGGCAAGTAAAGCAAGCCTTCAACACAGTGAAGAGGCATTTGGGACTCACATTGAAATACAGGTAAGGAGAAGCCCATATGCCAAGAACACGAAGAAGAGACAACACGGGAAAGGAGCAGGATAATCCTGCACCAAGCTCTACCAACCCTGTGGAAGATTCCTACAGTGGGATGCCCCTGGGGATGGCCCAGGACACAGATATTAGAAGCACAATTGTGAACATACTTAAAGAAGTACAAGATTATAAAGAGCAAATCAAAGAACTAAGAAAAGAGAATGAAGAACTCAAAAAGGACCTAGAGAGAGAGAATGACAAACTCCGGGAGGAACTGGAAACACTGAAAAGATCCCATGCTAAAAAAGATAAGGAAACCAACTAGTGAAGCAAAGAGCTACACGAAGAGAATGAGAAGCTCCAAAAGGAAGTAGAAATACTAAAGAAATCAGAAGAGGAAACAAAAAAGGAAATCAAACACTCATCCAATCAAGAGGAAAGGAATGGAAAAAGCCTCAGAAGCAGAATGGAGGAAGCAGAAAAAGAATATCAGACCTGGAAGATAACACAGAACAACTAAAAACCTAAAGGAAAGATTATGAAAAATTTTAAAATACACAAAAGTGGAACAACAAGGAACTGTGTGACACTATGAAAAGATCAAACCTCTGCATCACAGGAATAGAAGAATCCCCAGAGAATGGTATTAATCAGATCTTCAACAGAAAAATAGATGAAAACTTCCCCAAACTAAAAAAAGACAAACTAATACAAATACAAGAAGCACATATAACACCAAACAGACAAGATCAGAAAAGAAACTCTCCACAACACATCATAGTTAAAATGCTAGACACCCAAAACAAAGACAAAATCCTTAAAGCCATAAGAGAAAAACAACAAGTGACCTATAAGGGGAAACCTATCAGAATTACAGCTGACTTCTCAATGCAAACTATGAAAGCAAGAAGAACGTGGAGCAAAGCATTCCCAGGGTTAAAGGACAATAGATGCCAACCCAGGTTACTATACCCAGCAAAAATGTCAATTACAGTTGAAGGAGGGAAAAAAACCTTCCATGACATAAACAAGATGAAAGAATACATATCCGGAAAACCAACCCTTCAGAGAATACTTGAAGCAATTCAAAGGACAGAAGAAAGGAGCAACCATCCCCAGGCACCTAGAAAGAGAAATCAATAAAAGCATAACTACAGAAGTAGAAACCGAAACCAAAACCACAAATGGATAATAATGCAAAAGGAAGCAACACAAACCTATCAGTCATAACCTTAACTATTAATGGACTAAATTCCCCAATCAAAAGACAGAGACTGGGAAATTGGATTAGGAAACAAAACCCATCGATGTGCTGTCTACAAGAAACACATCTTACCTTCAAGAACAGGCACCACCTTAAAGTGAAAGAATGGAAAAAAAATATTCCAAGCAAATGGTACCAAAAAGAAAGCAGGTGTTGCTATTTTAATATTAGACAAAATAGACTTCAAAGTAAAAGAAATCAGAAGAGACAAAGAAGGCCATTACACTTTTATCAAAGGAACAATTCAACAAGAAGAGTTCACAATCATGAATATATATGCCCCAAACTCTGGTGCACCAAACTTTATAAAGACAATTCCCCAGGACCACAAGTCACACACTAACCCCAGTACACTCATAGTGGGGGACTTCTATACCCCACTGAGTCCTTTGGATAGGTCAACAGGACAAAGAATAAACAGAGAAACATCTGAACCGAATGATATGATACACCAAATGGACCTCATAGACCTATACCAAAAAGTCCACCCTAATACCAGAGAATACACTTTCTACTCAGCACCCCACGGAACATTCTCCAAAATCGACCACATACTGGGACACAGAAGAAACCTCCACAAATACAAAAAGATTGAAATAATTTCATGCATTCTATCAGACCACAGTGCAATAAAGCTCAACATCAACACCAGGATAAGCCCTACTGCCTACAAGAACACATGGAGACTAAACAACACACTCTTGAATAATGAATGGGTCAAGGAAGAGATAAAGAAAGAAATAAAAACATTCCTGGAACTGAATGACAATGACAATACAACACAACAAAACCTATGGGATACCTTAAAAGCAGTCCTAAGAGGGAAGTTTATAGCCCTGGGTGCCTACATTAGAAAAACAGAAAGAGCACAAGTGAATGATCTAACACTACAGCTAAAAGCACTTGAGAGGCAACAACAGATGAACCCTAAACGCAACAGACAGGAAGAAATAACAAAAATCAGAGCAGAAATCAATGAAATAGAAACAAAGAAAACAATACAAAAAATCAATGAAGCCAAAAGTTGGTTCTTTGAAAGAATAAACAAGATAGACAGACCTCTAGCCCAGTTAACAAAAAGAAAGAAGGAACAACTCCAAATCAATACAATCTGTGATGAAAAGGGAAATATCACAACGGACAAGGAAAAGATCAAGAAAATTATATGGGAATATTACAAGAACCTATATTCTACCAAGTTTGAAAATCTAGAAGAAATGGATGAATATCTGAAATCCTGGGAATCACCAAAGCTTGGCCAAGAGGAGACCAGCAGCTTAAACAGACCCATAACATATGAAGAAATAGAGGATGTAGTAAGAAGCCTCCCAACTAAAAAAAGCCCAGGCCCAGACGGTTTCACAGCAGAATTCTATAAAACATTTCAAAAAGACCTACAACCATTATTTCTGAAACTGTTTAGAAGTATACAATCAGAGGGAATTCTCCCAAATTCCTTCTATGAAGCCAACATCACTCTATTACCAAAACCAGGCAAAGATCCAACTAAAAAGGAGAATTATAGACCCATCTCCCTCATGAACACAGATGCCAAAATTCTAAACAGAATACTGGCAAATCGCATACAGACCCACATCAAGAAGATCATCCATCATGACCAAGTTGGATTCATACCAGAGATGCAGGGATGGTTCAACATACGAAAATCAATAAACATCATCAAACACATAAACGGAATCAAAGACAAAAACCACACCATCATCTCAATTGATGCTGAAAAAGCCTTTGACAAAATCCAGCATCCCTTCATGCTTAAAGTCCTAGAAGGAATTGGATTGGAGGGATCATTCCTCAATGTAATCAAAGCCATATACAGGAAACCCACAGCCAATATCATCCTAAATGGGGAAATGACAGAAACATTCCCTTTAAAGGTAGGAACTCGGCAAGGCTGCCCCCTATCACCACTCCTCTTCAATATAGTGCTTGAAACACTTGCTAGAGCAATAAGGCAAGAAAAGGATATTAAAGGAGTACTAATTGGAAAAGAGGAAGTCAAACTATCCCTATTTGCTGATGATATGATTGTTTACTTAAGGGATGCAAAAAACTCCACCAGAAAACTCCTAGAAACGATTAACAGCTTCAGCAAAGTGGCAGGATACAAAATTAACCTTAGAAAATCAATGGCCTTTCTTTACACCAAGAACAAGCAACTGGAGAAAGAATTCAAAGAGACCTTCCCACTCACAATAGCCTCAAAAACAATAAGATACCTAGGAACAAACCTAACCAAAGACACCAAAGACCTCTACAACAAAAATTTTAAACCCTTAAAGAAAGAAATTGAAGAAGACCTCAGAAGATGGAAAAACCTCCCATGCTCATGGATTGGGAAAATTAACATTGTAAAAATGTCCATTTTACCAAAACTCTTGTATAGATTTAATGCAATCCCAATCAAAATCCCCAAGAGTTTCTTCACAGGCTTGGAAACAAAAGTTCTTAAATTCATTTGGAGAAACAAAAGACCCCGAATAGCCAAATCAATCCTGAGTGAAAAGAGCTACACAGGAGGGATCTCTATACCAGATTTTAAACTATACTACAGGGCTATAGTCATAAAAACAGCCTGGTACTGGCACAAAAACAGACCTGTTGACCAATGGAACAAAACCGAAGATCCAAATCTGAGCACATACAATTTCAGCCATCTCATATTTGACAAGGGGGCCAAGAAACCACAATGGAGAAAAGACAGCATCTTCAGCAAGTGGTGTTGGCAAAACTGGATCACCACTTGTAGAAGAATGAAATTAAACCCCTACCTCTCACCCTGTACAAAAGTCAACTCCAGATGGATTAAAGACCTCAACGTGAAACCCCAAACTCTGAAGGTGATAGAAGAAAAAGTTGGCAGCAGACTACAAGACATAGGCGTAGGAAAAGACTTCCTAAATCAGACAGCAGCTGCACAAGAATTAAGGTCGACAATTGACAAATGGGACCTCATCAAACTCAAAAGCTTCTGTACATCAAAAGAAACAATCAAGGAAGTGAAGAGAAATCCCACAGAGTGGGAGGAAACCTTCACTGCAGATACATCTGACAAAGCATTGATTTCCAGAATATATAAACTACTCAAAAAACAAAGAAAAAAGAAAACAAATGACCCGCTCAATAGATGGAGCAAAGAACTGAACAGAGACTTCACAAGCGAGGAATTAGAGATGTCTGAGAAACACCTCAAGAACTGCTCAACATCACTAATCATTAAGGAAATGCAAATGAAAACCACTTTAAGATATCATCTTACTCCAATAAGACTGGCTAGGATCAAGAAAACAAATGATACCAAGTGCTGGAGAGGTTGTGGGGAAAGGGGAACACTCATCCACTGCTGGTGGGAATGTAAACTCGTACAGCCACTATGGAAAGCAGTGTGGAGAACCCTTGGAAGACTTGGAATGAACTTGCCACCTGACCCAGCCATACCACTCCTAGGCATGTACCCTCAAGACTCACCCCACCACAGAGATACATGCACGGCCATGTTTATTTCAGCTCTCTTCACAATAGCAAGGAGCTGGAACCAACCCAAATGCCCCTCAACTGATGAGTGGATAGAGAAAACGTGGTACATCTACACAATGGAGTTCTATGCAGCAGTAAAGAAAGATGACATCATGAGCTTTGCAGGAAAATGGTTGGAGCTAGAGGACATCATGCTGAGTGAAGTAACACAGTTCCAGAAAAACAAACAACGAATGGTATCCCTCAGAATGGTATCCCTCATCTGTGGATGCTAGTGCCAATTACCTAGTTGTAAGTGTTTCTTGTGCACAGCCCCTTGAGCTTTTGTCCATGCAGTTGGGAATGACACACATTGGAAACGACAACAACAACAGAAAGACTACATCAAAGAACTGACTGAAACAGTGAACTTCTGCTCAAAACAGTCAACTTCTCCATGGAGAATATTGAGAAAGACTGAGAAAGAGATGAATAGCATGTTTGGCAGAATGCATGGTCTTTCTTTAGCTTCTGCACATATATTTCTCTACCTCCATGTAAAGTTGATGCAGACTAACAGGTTATATATGGCCCTATACATACACCAAGAGATGAACTAAGCATTGTTCCTTATTTCTGAACTGATTCTTCCAACACATGAACATTTCTGAGATTTTTTTTCTTGGTCTTTTTGACACAGGGTATCAATATAGACCCTATTGGCCTCTACCCAGGTAGGCCTTGATCTACCTGCCTCTGCCTCCCCAGTACTGGGATTAAAGGCATGTGTTCAGCCATGCCCTGTGGGATTTGTTAAAATGAATGGTATGTTGGAGACATCATAGTCAAACATCAAATCCTTTAGCAGACCTGATCTTTTTTTTTGTCTTTTCGAGACAGGGTCTCCCTGTAGTCCCAGCTGTCCTGGAACTCACTCTGTAGACCAGGCTGCCCTTGAACTCACAAAGATCCGCCTGCCTCTGCCTCCCAAGTGCTAGGATTAAAGGCATGCGCCACCACGCCCAGCAGCAGACCTGATCTGTTTTAGAGATTTTTTTTTTAATTTCCATAACTAAAACCTAAATCAAAGGGGTAACAGGTAATAAAAAGGCATCTAAATGTGAAAGGTCTGGAAACCATATATACTCATGAGCTCTATCCTGACACACTCTGGTATAATGCCCTACAGTCATAGTAATCTTAAACATCGTCCTGCCAAATCAAGTCTTAAAAACATAAGAGAAATTTTGTAATCTATAAAGAATAGGTTGCATTTGGGAATGAGTGGCTTAATAACACAAGTCTGCATTTAACTCATTGATCAAAGAAACCTTTAACAACTTAATTTAGATAGTGTTTCTTCTATCTTATTAGACAGGAATGTTGACTTTCTCACCAAAGTACAATGAACTCTATGTGTAGTGCCTGGTAAATTTTAGAAGCTATTTCTCCATTAGTGTATGTTATAGGTCCGAGTGAATGAACAGCACCAATGAGATTATACCCAGTACCAATATAGGTGGTCGGGCCAGAACCTTCCTTCCCAGTTTTGCATTTCAGCAAGGAGGTTTAAGTGCGAATCCTTTGGAAGAAGTCTGAAGTTGGCATGAACCATATGTAACCAAAAAAAAGTACGCCTAGTGACATCTTATTATAAAAACTGATCTCTGACCTACAAGTAAGAACACATCCTATCCAAAGCACACCTGAACTCCTTGGAAGGAAGAGGGCAACAGAAAGGGAAAATGGACAACAGTGGTTCTTTAGATGACCAGATCTAAAAGCACAGCCTCTACTCTGCAAATGGTACCAGGATACCACGTCAATATCCACCAGTTCAGGAACTTACCTGCTAGAGACTATTCAATACAAGCTTCTCACCTTCTGTGCTCAATCACGCATGGTGTTCCTAAAAAGTTCTATGTAAAGCTATAGCATACCAACCAAGGGAAGAGGCCATGAACTACAGAAATCATCGTATAGATTCTCTAGAGAAGAAAACGCTGTGTGGCAAGACAACTGATGTATGGCCCAGGATCATCAGAGAGGGAGGAACCAGTGAACCAGGAACCAGAGGAGGAATGCACCCTCCTGATAAAGGCACTTACCGAAGTGCAGAATGTCTTCCAGAGCGGGACACACTGTTGCCCACAGGGGAGGGCAGGTTGCTGCCTCTATGCAGGTCCTCGATGGACCTACTCCAGGGCTTTGATTTGTCCACCGAACTCTCCAAAGTACTTTCCACACTTTCAAAGTCAAAACTAAAACAAAAAAGGGAATGCTACTCAAAACTTAAAAACTTTCATGCACATATGTGGATATACATAACCAAACCATCTTTCATGCACATATGTAGAGGTACATGACCTGCTATTCCTGAAAAACATCTACACCTTAAGACAAGTCTTTGCAGCCAAAAGGAAATACAAGAGTATTTCTATGGTTGCAATTTTAGCTTTGAAAACATCTGAATGACAAACACTGGGTCTGGCAAAAGAATCACGAACAAACAGCAAAAATGAGACAGTGATTATATTCTTTGTATTTTACTTGCTAACTTACCAATCACTAACACTACTATGCTGGAACGAGAAAAAAGATCTTACACCCATCTTCACTCTGCTTTAACAAGTCATTAATGTTAGGTTACGCTAATTTATTCCAACCCATCAATTTTCACTGAGCATTTTCTCCTAGTGTGCTGGCAAGTATACTTTTCCAGCCATATGTGATAGATTACTAGTGAGGCTATGGATTTGCTTTGATTTTGGAATCTCTTCCCAATGTGGTGCTCTTTAAAGTAAGACTGTTTTTTCTCTGACATTTTTTGAGGTTATTACTCATATTAACCAAGTTGGAATAAAAGGCAAGTTGAGTTGCTCATTCTTGTGTAGTTTTAGAAACTGTGGTTTTAAACAGATGAGCCTTTGTGTCCCATGCACTTCCCTGTTCACACAGCTAGAAACTGCTTTCACAGATAAAAACATTACATGGTCTCTACCTTTATTTCTACCAGGCAACACAAGATCAGACAGTGGAACAAACAGCAGATACAATTAATATTCTCTAGAAAATTAGGAAAGATCTTGAAGAAAAAAAAAATGCATGATACAAATCACGATGGCTGCCAAAAGAAAACCACCATTGGCATGGCAGCTAGAAGCTAGGGGATCTTCTCTAACTTTTCAACCCTAATCACAAAGCAGGAACGACGTACAAAGTCAGCACACGGGCTGATGAAAGTTCTGTCATGCTTTCAGATGCAGGGTGCTGAAAGGGAAAAAGGCAAAATAAACTAATCAAAGAAAACCTGAGGTGCAAATCAGAAGGCTTTTATTAAGATGGAAAGAGGGACCCTGGGGGCCATAAGCAGCTCATTCACAGCATCTACATGGTCACAAGGCCTTTGGCATCATTGCTCATGTCAGGGGTTCCTCTCAGCTACTTTTGAGATACACAAAAAAAGAAACATGCACTGTACTAAATTAATGAATGCTTCTGTTTCAGAAGTAGAATCTAAGCCTATTGTCTCATACTTTGTGGAATGGGAAATTATTAATGCCAGAGAATAATAAGAATTTCTAAGATAAAAGACAAATTATATGGGGCTGGAGAGATGGGTCAGCAGCTAAGAGCACTGGCTGCTCTTGCAGAGGACCCAGGTTTGGTTCCTAGCATCCACATTATGGCTAACAACTGTCCGTAACTCCAGATCCAGGGGCCCCAACACCACCTTTGAACTCCACATGCATTGTGCAACATGGATGTGCTTACATACATGCAGGAAAAACACTCATATACATAAAAAATAAAAACAAATTATGTAATTTATTATCTAGGTAAAGGAAAACAAAACAAAAATAGTATGCATAAAGTTAAAGCTAATGCCCCAAACAAACGAGTCCCAAGGTGCAAGATCAGGCAATAAGAACTCTGAGTCCTGGTATGTTGTTGACTGCTGTCTTACACTATTAAAGTGTACAATTCTTGCATAGTACCACAGACTTTTCCAGTTGGTCTCTGTGAAGGCACATTTCAAAATCTGATTTACAAGCTCTATTATGAAGTAAATAAAGGATTGAATATTCATAATGAACAATTATGACATGTTATTTTTATATAATTTATTCCTCATTTTTCTTAGTCCTCTCTCAATTCTATTATTATTCTAGATGCGAAAATTTTCAATAGGGAATATGTCAAAATATAAGACGTGTAATGAAGATTAGCAGATTAGTAACAGGTAAGAAACATCTGAGGGGCTGGAGAAATGGCTCAGCTATTCTTGCAGAAGACCCAGGTTCGAATCCCAGGATCCACATGGCGGCTAACAACCGTCCATAACTCCAGTTCCAGGGGATCCAACTCCCTCTTCTGTTTTCCGTGGACACTGTATGACAAATGTCCACTCACAACATGCGGGGAATAGCACTCATACACATAAAATAAAAATAAATAAAACATTTTTAAAAAAATCTGCATAAGGAACATGCTATAGGCACTAGGCATTATATTTCATAAAATGCCATCTTGGGAAGCTACAAACTTATCCACTGGGTTTTATTTTAAACTATTTGATGTAATATATAAGAGGTAGCAAAATAGAAAATCACCAACCAGGTTTCCCTAACAGCTTAGTTAGTGAATATGTAAGGTAAAAATAATTGGAGTTTTCTCTACACAGATTTGGGGAAGGCCAGAGAGTAGAACAAAATATCTAGTCAGGTACTCAGACCTTTTAGGGATGAAGAAACATTAAAAAACAAGTAACTACTTTGAAAAAGAAAATTGAAATGTACTCAGAAGGCCAAGGCATGAATCCTATCTTTTAAAAAAAAGGGTAAAAAAAGAGATGAGTAAAAGCACCAGGGCTGAGGCATCTTCCCTGGATGACCAAATCCCAGGGTCACTCTCACTCTGGTCTATATGTACGAGGCAGTGTCTGGGGGCTCTGGAATACTTCCTGATTAAAGGAGAAAATGTGGAAAACAGAATGTCTCATTCAACTGTGCACTTTGCAGCCCTGGAATAAACCATTCTAGAAATCAAGGTGAAACAACAATTATTTTCGTGCTCTGCTCCAGGATCTTGTTGGCAGGAAATCAAACAAGGCAGACATACATAAAATAAAAAGGCAAAGCAGCCTGTTTGCTCCTTAACCCTTACTCCAGAGCCACAATGTTGGTGCTAATTCTGGATTCTTTTTTATGCATTAAACAAAATATATAAACACAAACCCACATCTTTTTTCCCTTCAAAGCTGAGATTGAACCCAAGGCCTTACACAGGGTAAGCAAAGTCTATACCACTAGCCTAAACCCCACCTAAATCATTGGGCTGGGGTGAAGGGGGGGGCATGTGCTTGGCATGTGCAAGGCCCTGCTTCAATCCCCAGCATCCCAAATTTAGCCAAAAAGGATTCAATCTTCTGCTACTTGTTGTATTTATTTAACAATATACCACATACCACTCTCAATAACTGATGGAGTATTCTTTCACATTGATACATGTAATGTAAGCCCTCTGGAAAGTATTTCTTTTGCATTGGAGGTATAGCTCATAGCTCAGTTACAGGGCAAGGTCCTGGGTTTGATCCCAAACACAGGAATGGAGGGAATCTTCAAGGGTGATCTTTACTATCTGTTTTATTTCAGTCCTAAAAGCAAGTCTAACACAAATTATGTAATTTATTTTTAGTTACAAAAACAGAGAAAAATCTCATTAAATCCTTTTCCATCTGCTTTTGGGTTTCTGCCTTCAGTGAAGTATATAATTTTACCACTAAGCTACATGTTCTGTGACCACATGAAATTCATGAGCAAACAAGCCAAGTTTTACTTACGTTACTGCATACTGTGCAAATGACAGATACTCCACTAGAACATCCAGGCCTTTGTTTTCTTCATTCAAAAACTCTCTGACCCATCTGTTGAAAGAAAAAAAAAAAATCACTGGAGAGGTTGATCACATAATCTGCTATGGAAGACACCACAGAGAGTTTCAGTTTCCCACCAGAAACATCCAAAGCCTGAAAAGGAAATACAGAGCAAGGCCCATTTCCCAGGAGGTAGGGGCTTCTGGACCAGCTAAGGAAACTACACTTCAATGTGCAGTTATGAGGATAGAAACACGCAATGACAGCCTTGCATTTTATTGCTTTGAAGACTTAACCATATTTTTTCAAAGGTTTCTAAAAAAGGAATTTTCCAACTGTATTTTTTTTACTACAACGATCCCTAGCATCACTGTTCAAAGGGCCAAAACTATGCAAAGAGTGAGACAGACCGGGGACATAACGCCTTTGCCACTGAAATCCAGGCAACACTCCAAATCCACACTCAATCCCTCTTGGCATATCCAACTGCCAATCAGAGGCCAGTGTTTATGAGCTTCTGGAAATTCAATATGGATAATGCTTTGCTAAATTTTTTCCACAAATATGAAAACCTTTAAAGGGCTGCAGATACCACAGACCATCGGCAAGGCCAATCCATGACAAGTCATTTTAAATGACTTACTTTTAAATCTTTCTACCTTGCATTTGAATGGCATACAACAGTTCACTGAGAATGTCTACACGTTTTTATTTGCTGATCACAACGACCCCAATGAACTAGGTCATCAATCAGCATGTTTTAAGGTCTGAGGATAAAAACCTGTCACCCTATTTCACCTACATTTCTTCTTCTGTGTTCATTGTTAAGACTGTGTGTGAATATCAGAAGACACCTTCACTCAGTGTGAAACTGCTAGGTACACAGGATGGCTATACTGAAATTACACGAGAGTCACATCCATGTACTGCATTCCCACGTGGCTGGTCCCTCTGTGAGCACCATGCCAAATGGTTACCCAGCTAGGGGTATGTCACAGCTTCTGTGAAGCCATGCTTGCTAGCTATGACAACAGCCGAGGGACAATCCTTCCCTGTGTCTTTGAGAGGTTTGTCAGAAGAGAAGAAAAAGAAGCCAGTAGACTCAGGATGCCAGGTATTTTTGGTTTGGGTTTGTTCATTTTCAGTCTCCTGACTTTCAGCGCCATCATCTTCGTGATGTAGGTACAGGTGGTATACAGGGGCTTGAAGGAGACAGGAAGGTGGGAAACTGGGCACCCTGACTTGTATTTTTCCTCAAAGTACCTCAGACAGGCTACCTCCTCAGTTCTTATAGCTGAGGAGGCTAGAGTGGCAGCACTGGCAAAGAAAACCCCATCTGTTGGTATCACAAAGTGGCTTTGCTGGGAGACCAGAACACAGCTAACAGGGCTACTGACTGGTGGAGGCAGAAGTTTCCAAGACAGCCACACAAGATCTCTCCATATCCACTCCAGATACTTTATCTAATTTCTTGGTGTGCTACTAAGTCTCTGGAGACAGTAAATATTTTTTTTTTTACTGTTGATGGTCAGAAGCTTAGAAACAGTAGGAAAGAATACTTTTTATAACCAGCAGGAGACTTGGGAAAGACTAGAACCCAACAACACTGGGTGACCACTGCTCATTAATCGTGTCCCTGGGTGGCTCATCTCAGCTTCTCCACTGCTCTGGCCATGGAGTCAGACTGCAGGATGTGAATGCCCTGCAGAGATAGGTGACATGGAAAAGAACTACTATGATACAGGATTTTGGGGACTGGCTCAGTTCCACATACTCTATATCAGCTGCCCATTAACTTGGGAATTGAGAAAAATAACCATTGACATTTCTTTTTTTATAATAATTTTTTTTACTTTTTATTATTTTTTATGTGTATGAGTGTACTGTCTGCATGTAGGGTGGTGCACCTGTGTTGTGCAAAGCCTCGGAGGTCAGAAGAGGGCGTCAGATTCCCCTGGAACTGGAGTTAAAGAGGGTTCTTAGATACCACATAGGTGCTGGGAATCGAACCTGGGTCCTCTACAAGACCAGTCAGTGCTCTCAACTGCTGAGCCATCTCTCCAGCCCAAACATTTCTTTTCAGACACTGCCACAGAAAGTATAGATCTCACATGGAGGTACACACCTTAAATCCTACTGCTTGGGAGGCAGAGGCAGGTAGATCTCTGTGAGATTGAGGCCAGCCTGGTCTACACAGAGTTCCAGGCCATCTGGGGCTACAGGGAGTCTCTATCTTAAAAAAATAAAACCAACCACACAAAAAAGTATAGCTCTCCCAAGATGCCCTCGGGTGCCTGTCACTGTGTCAATCACTGGTACCCCAATGTCACTTAGGAAGGACAGCCAAGCTGACATGAGACAAATAACCTAGACTTGAAGAAATTACATCGAAGGAGGAGGAAATAGTCAAGCACAGCAAGAGCTACCATGTACAGTTTGATGAAGGAACCAAGTTTAATTTGCTGGTTTTACTTCACTTCAGCATCTTAATGTGGATGTCCCACTTGCAGACTATGAGTGAATGTGCTCAAAAGACCATTTTCAAAGTGAATGACAGGAACCCACTGCTTATGCCATAAACAGCCCTCAGTCCACAGCACACCCTGCCTTTGATTTAATTCTTTCCCTAAACTACAAGATCCCTCCTGGGTATTTGATGACACTCTGATACTCTACATGATTTAGCAAAGACTAAGACATAAAGCTTTCAACACTGACTACCTTACCCAATTTATCATCAATGCTAACTGAGCAAAGTCATTTCTGCAATAAGGGTATGGGTTATAAGAAAAAGAAAGCCTTCTCTCCTGCGCTTACCCTTTCTGTCTCTATCTCTTCCTCTGTGGGAGATTCTTCTTGGTACATAATAGAGTTTAGAGTGAATTTCCACAAAACTAGAATAAGAAGGGGGAAAATGGGTGAAGGTGTAAACAGATAACTGTTAAAGCAGTGTCTTAAGTCTTCAGGATTTAAAAGAACATGGGAGCCAGAGAAGTGGCTCAATAGCTAGACTCCTGCCTCCAAGCCTAACAACCCAAGTTTAATCCCTGGGACACACATGGCAGAAGGTGGCAGAAGAAAAGAACCAAGTCCTTTCCACAAGTTGTCCTCTGAACTCCACACATGCCCCCTTATACACACAATTGGGGATATGGATGCTCCATACTACCAATTTATGTAAGATGCAGTGGCTCTGTTATGTATGTACAGCTCTGCTTTCCTCTCTGTGCACACTAAAGAATTTTTTTATATGTTGCCAATAGGCAAACAGTTTTAAATTGGGTGATTATAGATTTTGGAAAATACAATTATTTCTGACTCTGACAGCATATATTATTTCCTGAGTGCCTCACAGATTCAAATGTAATTACCATATGTTATAAATTTGAATGTAGCCAAATTTCAAATCAGATGCTTGGAAGCTAAAAGAAACAGGGATAATGAGAAAAGGCTCTGTAAAAATACATCCAAAGAAGGGATCTATGTACAAACGTTAACACTGGCTACTTAAGTGCAGACTGTTCAAAGCTTTGTTTCAGTTTTATTTTCCTTGCCTCCCCAAAACTTTGAACTGAATTTCTTCATAAAGGAAATTAACTCCTGGTGGTCCAACTTCCAAGGTCAAACAAAATGGCCAGAAAACACACAGAGAAAGGGACAAATATTAACTCCATTTGCTGGTCTCATTTACAAGTCAGGTGGCTAGAACTAAAGTTGCTAGAAGTTATGGGAAACAAGAGAAATTTCAGTATCACCCAGATTCAGCTTTAGTCAGCAAATCTACTTCTGGGCAGTACTGCAAACCAGTTCCCAAAACGTGTCCCACTCACTGGTAGGAGGCCCTGAAGCCATCAGCACATCTGAGAGCTGAACTTTTTTTTTTAATTTTTATTTGTTTGTTTTTTATTTATTTATGTATTTATTTATTTGTATGAATGTACTGTCTGCATGTAGGTTTGTGCACCCGTGTCAGGCGATACCGTAGAGGTCTGAAGAGGGTGTCGGATTCCCCTGGAACTGGAGTTCTCTTGGAATTGGAGTTACAGACGGTTCTCAGCCACCATGTGGATGCTGGGGATCGAACCTGGGTCCTCTGCAAGAGCAGCCAGTGCTCTTAACCACTAGGCCATCTCTTAAAAACATCAAGACTGAGCCAGACGTTGTGGCGCACGCCTTTAATCCCTGTACTCTGGAGACAGAGGCAGGTGGATCTCTGTGAGTTGAAGGCCAGCTAGGTCTACATAGTGAGCTCCAGGCCAGCTGGGACTAAAGGGAGACCCTGTCTCAAAAAGACCACCCTCCCCCCAAAAAAATTATTAAGACTGAGATATCCAAAACCCCAGTGTTAAAAAAAAAAAATCTGGCCCTGACAGTCTTCATGTGCAAAAAAGTGGGTAAAACTGCTGAATGCAGAATCCATCCATCATGCTACTAGGGCAAAAAGCACCCCCACTGGAGAACACCCAGTAAAATGATAAAAGCTGCTGACTGTATTAAAGCTCAGTGCATGAATACACATCTTTCTAAGTTTCATTGTGACAAAACAGGAAGCTCACGTAAGGCACATCAGCTGCCTCCCAAGTACTGTGACAGTCATTTGAGTGGACAGCGTCACTGTTCATTCTTTCATAGATTGCTGTTTTATCTGTAAAAATGACTTACAAACTATGGTGATAACATTTGGGGTAACTGAAAGACATTTCCTCATTATGAATGAACTCAGGCTGTTGGTTTTGGGGAAACAGGGAGTATTTGTAACCAATGATAATATTTAAGTTTGAAATAAAACCAAGAACCAAGACCTCTGTTTACCTCTAATCTGACAGCCTCCCAATACTTAAAAGTATATCCTCATGGCAGTAGTGATTATTAATAAAAAGGATTTTTGGGGGGGCATCATTTTGAGACTGGGTCTCCCTATAGTTCCAGCTGTCCTCAACTCACTTGTAGAGCAGATCTCACAGAGATCTACCTTCCTCTGCCTCTACCTCCCAAGTGCTGGGTTTAAAGGTTCTCACCACCATGCCTGGCATAAAAATGATTTTGAAAAAATAATGTAGAGTTATATTTATTTTTCTATTTTTTTTGAGACAAAGTTTCACTATAGCTCTGGCTGGCCTAGAATTCACTATATAAATAAGGCTACCTTCTAATTCAGAGATCCACTTGCCTCTGCCTTCTGAGTGCTGAGATCAAGGTGTGTACCACCATGCCTGGCATGTTTCAACATCTGAGAGAGCAGAATATCTCAGTGAGCCTATTTTCCAGAGGATCACTCAGTGACTGAGGTTCAGGAATTATACTACATGACACACAGATGAAGAGAAAAGTTCAAGAGGACACGACAAATTTTAATATAGAAAAGGGCACAGAGGGCTCACTGACCCATATACAGCACCATTCAGAATTACCATTTATTGAATTTTGGTATACTATCAAAAGAAGAATCTCTACAATTATCTGAAAAGGTCATCTCAAACTCAACCAAATATTCTTCATATAGTCAAACAAAAATAAATTGAATGCAGACTCAGGAAAATTCAGCTGCCTTCTATTACAAAATCAAAAGCTTTCTCAAGAATTTGTAGTTGGGCTTGGTGGCACATGCACTTCAGAGGTAGAGGCAGGCAGATCTCTGTTAGTTCAAGGCCACAGCCTGGTCTACAAAGTGAGGTCCAGGACACCTGGGGCTACAGGGAGACCCTGTCTTAAAAGGATAAAAAAAAGAATTTGTCAGAGAAAAGAAACAAAGATCATTTTCATAAATCGGGGGGGGGGGGGCTGGAGAGATGGCCTAGCGGTTAAGAGCACCGACCACTCTTACAGAGGACCCGGGTTTGATCCCCAGCACCCAGATGGCGGCCAAGAACCGTCTGAAACTCCAATTCCAGGAGAACTCCAGTTCCAGGGGAATCCGAGACCCTCTTCTGACCTCCGTGGCATCGCACGACACGGGTGCACAAACCTGCATGCAGACAGTACATTCATAAACATACATAAAAAAAAAATCTTGGGGGGTGTAAAATTACATTTCATGAAAGATGTTATATATGTTTATGACATATTAGTGGAATTAAAATAATTAACAATGAAAAATCAGTCTAGAAAATCCAAAAAGTTCAAGAACTTTCAGTATAGATAATAGGCTTTACATGTAGACAAATCCAGGTTAAATCTCAGGGCTTCTTCACTGATGTGCAGTGGAATCAAATACTCAGTTGGTGGCATCCAATATTTCATGTACATAATAGTAGCTCAGGGGCAAAAACAGCAATAACACAAAATTTTTTCATGAAATAATGTATTTAAAGTGTCCAACATTGTGCTTAACAAAGACAAAATGTTATCTCACCAAAGCCCACACAGCATGTGCCAAGGATAATTTTTTTCAGGACAGATTTTATTTTTTAAAGCAGAATATTTTTATTTGCAGTAGATAATTTACACAAAAGGGATGCTTGGAAGTCTTAATTAATTGATTAATTTTGTTCCTTTCCTGCTCTGAGCTTCCACTGGATTGCTCTTTGGTTTTTTCCCACCTCCTCCTCAGACTTGGGGACTTTTACCAAGGACTTGGTCCTTGCTCTGTGCAGTGATGGGACTCAGGTAGGACAGTTGTCCTGATTTCTGTGGGGCCCCTGGCCTAATTAGAGAGTGGGTCTGGACTCTGGTGGGGGAGGGCACTGTTTATTATGTCCAAAGGATACATGAATTGCTGCCCTTGATAGCATGCCTTCCAGATCCACTCTGAAGGAAAAAATACCTTTTCTCTTGAAAGAAATAATAAAAGGGGAACGCTGAAGGAGCAGCAGTCAGTCACAGCTAGCATCCCCAAACTCTACAACATGGCTAGGACTTGGAGAGTATACTTTTAAAGACGGTCATTCCAAGTATCCCTGGTTACAGGAAGTCCCTTGCCCTCAAAAAAGCCATCATCCACTCCCAAAAGGAGGATGACCCAGTACACACCCTCAGTCAAGGAGGCGAGGCAACAGCATCCCTTTTTTCTTTTAATTAATTAATTTTATGCGTATGAATGTACTGTCTGCATGCAGGTTTGTGCACCCGTGTCGTGCAGTGCCGCGGAGGTCAGAAGAGGGTCTCAGATTCCCCTGGAACTGGAGTTCTCCTTGAATTGGAGTTACAGACGGTTCTCAGCCACCATGTGGGTGCTGGGGATCGAACCCAGGTCCTCTGCAAGAGCATCGGCGCTCTTAACTGCTAGGCCATCTCTCCAGCCCCCAGCATCCCTTTTGTGTAAATTATCTACTGCAAATAAAAACCTTCTGCCTTAAAAAAAAAAAAAAAAAAGGACAAACAGATTTTAAAATACTTATCATTTTTTTAAATTTTATTATTTCTGTATGTGTATGAATGTACTGTCTGCATGTACGTTTGTGCACCCGTGTCATGCAATGCCCCAGAGGTCAGAAGAGGGTGTCGGATTCTCCTGGAACTGGAATTAAAGACAGCTCTCAGACACCATGTGGGTGCCGGGGATCGAACCCAGGTCCTCTGTAAGAGCGGTTGATGCTCTTAACCACTAGGCCATCTCCCCAGCCCCAATACTTGTTATTTTTATGTGTATGAGGGTGTTGCTTGCATGTATGTAAGTATAACTATAACATGCAATGCCCACAGAGATTAGAAGAGTGTGTCATATCCCCTGGAACTGGAGCTTCAGATGTGTGGGTGCTGGGAAACAAAGCTAGGTCCTCTGCAAGAGCAGCCAGCCAGTGCTCTTAACCACTGAGCCATCTCTCCAGCCCAGGCAAACAGATTTTAAACATAACTCTTCCTTTTTATTTCTCCATATCATAATCTTCATAATCTCGTAAGTGTTAGGGTTATTGTAGGTGGAGAAAAAAACACATTATATACATAGACTTCTTTAGGAATATATATATATAAATGCACATACATATTTATTTTATTATTACTATTTGGGGGGTAATTTTGAGACAGGGTCGCCCTTTAGTCCCAGCTGGTCTGGAGCTCACTCTGTAGACCAGGCTGGCCTTGAACTCACAGAGATCCACCTGCCTCTGCCTCCTAAGTGCTAGGATTAAAGGCATGTGCCACCAGGGTTCTTAGCCACCATGTAGGTGCTGGGAATTGAACCCAGGTCCTCTGCAAGAGCAGTCAGTGCTCTTAACTGATGAGCCATCTCTCCAGCCCCTAGGAATATATTATATACTGTTGTTGAATACTGATAGTCTTTGCAACAAGCCTAACACAATAGCTATTAGACATGGTGGATCATATATCTTATCCTTTTTATAATTAATTTATTTTTTATGTGTATGGGTGTACTGTCTGCATGTAAGTAGGTCCACCTATTTCGTGCAATGCTGCAGAAGTCAGAAGAGGGTATCAGATTCCCCTGGAACTGGAGTTAAAGACGGTTCTTAGCTGCCATGAGGGTGCTGGGAATCGAACCCCAGTCCTCTGCAAGAGCAGCCGGTGCTCTCAATCACTGAGCAATCTCTCCAGCCCCAATGTATCTTATTCTATATTGGGCACTTTATTCCTATGAGCTAAGCATTATTACCCCCACTTAATGGGTGAAAAGTACACAAGTTGTATAGTAAGTGCGGAGAGCTCATGTACTTTATTAAAGATCCAGTAGCTAAACAAGGGTCTGTGGCAAAGGTATATATTAAGATCTCTTTTCTTTTCTTTTTTTTTTGTGTGGTTCTTAGCCTCCACCTTTAATGGCTGTGCTATCCCCACAGCACAAGATCTCTTTTCATATGATAAACAGGCACCCAATTATCTTTCTGTTATCTTACTAAGAATATTTTTAAACTATAGATCATAGCATGCCCAAAAATTCCTCATCGTAATAACTACTCGCTGTCATCAGTAAGTAATTCTGCAGAATCTTTTCCTATCAAATGAGACTAAGCCATTAAGTTGGCAGAATGAAGAGTGGTTAAGTTTGGGTCTTCAGGATAGGCAAAAGAGGGCAAAAATCATATGTGGCTTCAATGAAAATTTGTGCCAGTAATTGGTTGCACACAACCAGAAAATGCATCCTGTGCTTGCTAGCACTGGTCACAAACTAGAAACACTTGTGAAGAGGGAACCTTAAGTGAGAAACTCCCTGCACTCAACTGGCCTTGGCCCTGTCTGCGAAGCATTTTCTTTTTTTTTTTTTTTTTTTAATTTTTTTAATTTTTTTAAATTTTCTATGTGTATGAATGTACTGTCTGCATGCAGGTCTGTGCACCCATGTTGTGCAATGTCGCGGAGGTCAGAAGAGGGTGTCGGATTCCCCTGGACCTGGAGTTCTCCTGGAATTGGAGTTACAGATGGTTCTCAGCCGCCATGTGGGTGCAGGAGATTGAACCCGGGTCCTCTGCAAGAGCAGTCGGCGCTCTTAAACACTAGGCCATCTCTCCAGCCCCAGCGAAGCATTTTCTTAATTGCTAATTGATATGGGAAGGTCCAGCCCACCGCCTGGCCTGGGCTGTACAAGAAGAGTAACAAAGCAAGCCAGAGAATCAAGCCTGGAAGCAGGATTTCTCAGTGCTGTCTGCTTCAGTTTCTGTTCCATGTTCCTGCCTTGAGTTCCTGCCCTGACTTCCCTCAGTGATGGACTGTGAACTGGAAGTTGTAAGATGAAATAAACCCTTTCTTCCCCAAAGTTGGTTCTGGTCACCACTTTACCACAGCAACAGGAAAGTGAACTAGAACAGGAGCATCCCCATGAATTCTTCTGTAACTACAGCCAGACTTTGAACAGTGTCTCACACAGGTGGTGGGCGATCTCAGCAGATAAAGATGAAAGGAGGAAGTATCTTCCAGTGTGCCTATTATATTCTAAACAACAAATCACTCCAATTGCTTGCACATTGCACAGGCTTGTCTTTTCAGCCAACTGTGTGCTAGAAATTAACCTTTTGCTTTGGTATTTGATGGTCAATTTCACGTTATCTCAGCAATGCTTCAAGAAATGCTTTTTAACAATTTGTAGATCTGATTGTAATTTATGCCACCATCTTCAATCAAGAACTGCCAAGGCATAGGGTTGGACCATAGCAAATGGAATGTAGTCCCTGGTGCATCAATATCAGAGGTGTCTCAATTCCCTAAGTTTACCTGCCCAAATATTAAACTACTACTACCTTCAACCTCAACAGACGAGTCTGTCTGCTTTGATCCCAGAGTCCTGATTGTCTTAATTCCATTCAGAAAAGGGCTCCCAGGGTAATTAATTTAGAAAGAAGATGGAAGTATTTTGAGCCAAAGCACCTGGCCCTACAGCTGTGGGCTTCCTTCAGTTCATGTAACCTTCGCTGGTCTTTAATTCTTTTCATCTGAAAAATGAGAGACTAGTTGATCTTTTCTTCCAGTTCTAAGATCATGCCTCATCCTATAGGCCACTCTTCGTAACAAAGGCTAGAATCACTGAGTTTTCTGGAAACTCTGTTCTCAAGGTAACAAAGCCCAGATGAATTTATAGGGTCAGAGGAGGATAACTTGCAGGAATCAGTTTTTTTCTACTATTCACTATGTGGATCACAGGATTCCAACTCAGGGCATCAGGTTGGCAGCAGGCTCCTCTACCAGCTGAACCATCTTCAGAGGCCCTTCCTCCCACTTCTCATTCAGGACATCCCAGATAACATGAATAAGGTTTAAAATTCAGAGACACATAAACAAAATGGGCTGGACAAATGGCCCAGCAGGTAAGAGTTCCTACTGTTCTTCCAGAGGACAAGAGTTCAATTCCCATCAACTCTATCAGGTGTCTCACAACCACCTGTAACTCCAGCTCCAGGAGATCTGACAACCTCCTCTAGCCTTTGTGGGATAGCTACATACACATGCTATAAGCATACACATACACATATATAAAAAATAGAAAAAAGGGCACAAAACAGAGATCCAAGCTTAAAAACAAATAAATAACAAAAAGGGAGGATTTAAATAACTTGTCATTGCTGAACAGATAATTTGGCTCATGCCTATAATCTCTTAGGAGATTCACACAAGGGACTGATTGCTGTGAGTTGAAGCCAACCTGGGCTACATAGTGGGTTCAAGCCAGCCTGGGCTACAAAGCAAGGCTGGTACTTTGAGAACTAAGAGTTCAAAATAAGATAACTGGCATCAGCCAGGTGTGGTGGCACATACCTTTAATCCTAGCACTCGGGAGGCAGAGGCAGGCAGATCACTGTGAGTTCAAAGCCAGCCTGGTCTACAAAGTGAGGACAGCTGGGGCTACAGGGAGACCCTATCTCCAAAAGACAAAAAACAAATAAATAAAAATAAAAAGATAACTGGTATCACTCTGTTTTGGAGATAGGACAGACTGTAAGGAATACATATTATGCCATCCTAGGAATAAGGGGAAATGTACTACAGCCATTACTTTGAGGCAAACCAACCATGTTGTTTCATGAAAGGAACTCTCAGGAATATTTAGTGCAGAGATTCCCTGAACTTTATTTTTCCTCAAGTGGGTTGCTTCATGGTCTCTAGAGTTTGGCAGGTAAGAAAAAGACTCAGAATGTGTATGAAGTACAATGAGGTAGGGTCAGGTGACATCACTTCAGTTTTTATCCCCTTGTGAATGGAGGGAAATTAAAGAAAGATGGACAAAGTATGTTCACCTAATGAGCCTGAAGGCAGAGAAAGTTTGAAGGATCTCAGTAATATATCTACTCTTTATTTTCTATTATTTTTATTTTATGTGTATTAGTATATTGCCTGCATGTAGGTAGGTGAACCCACGTTGTGCAATGCCCACAGAGGTCAGAATAGGGTGTCTGATCCCCTGGGACTGGAGTTACCTATAGTTGTTAGCCACCACGTGGGTGCTGGGATTCGAACCTGGGTCCTCTGCAAAAGCAGCCAGTGCTTTGAACTGCTGAGTAATCTCTCTAGCCCCATACCTACTCTTTTTTTTTTCACATAAATTTACTTTTTAATCAAATCTAAACCTAGGTCCCCCCCCTAATCCCCCACCCTACCAGAGCTCATGCATTCTGCCAAACATGCTTTTCATCTCTTTCTCAGCCTTTTTTCAAAATTCTCCATGTGGAAGTTGACTGTTTTGAGCAGAAGTTCACTGTTTCAGTCAGTTCTTCGATGCAATCCTTTCTGTTGTTGTTGTTATGGTGTTATTTCCAATATGCATCACTGCCAACTGCTTTGGACAAAAGCTCAAGGGGCCGTGCACAAGAAATACTTACAACTAGGTAATTGGCACTAGCATCCACAGATGACGGATGCTACCATTCGTAGTTTGTTTTTCTGGAACTGTGTTACTTCACTCAACATGATGTCCTCTAGCTCTAGCCATTTTCCTGCAAAGCTCATGATGTCTTTCTTTACTGCTGCATAGAACTCCATTGTGTAGATGTACCACATTTTCTCTATCCATTCGTCAGTTGAGGGGCATTTAGGTTGGTTCCAGCTCTTTGCTATTGTGAAGAGAGCTGAAATAAACATGGCCGTGCATGTATCTCTGTGGTGGCGTAAGTCTTGAGGGTACATGCCCAGGAGTGGTATGGCTGGGTCGGGTGGCAAGTTCATTCCAAGTCTTCCAAGGGTTCTCCACACTGCTTTCCATAGTGGCTGTACGAGTTTACATTCCCACCAGCAGTGGATGAGTGTTCCCCTTTCCCCACAACCTCTCCAGCACTTGGTATCATTTGTTTTCTTGATCCTAGCCAGTCTTACTGGAGTAAGATGATATCTTAAAGTGGTTTTGATTTGCATTTCCTTAATGATTAGTGATGTTGAGCAGTTCTTGAGGTGTTTCTCAGACATCTCTAATTCCTCGCTTGTGAAGTCTCTGTTCAGTTCTTTGCTCCATCTATTGAGCGGGTCGTTTGTTTTCTTTTTTCTTTGTTTTTTGAGTAGTTTATATATTCTGGAAATCAATGCTTTGTCAGATGTATCTGCAGTGAAGGTTTCCTCCCACTCTGTGGGATTTCTCTTCACTTCCTTGATTGTTTCTTTTGATGTACAGAAGCTTTTGAGTTTGATGAGGTCCCATTTGTCAATTGTCGACCTTAATTCTTGTGCAGCTGCTGTCTGATTTAGGAAGTCTTTTCCTACGCCTATGTCTTGTAGTCTGCTGCCAACTTTTTCTTCTATCACCTTCAGAGTTTGGGGTTTCACGTTGAGGTCTTTAATCCATCTGGAGTTGACTTTTGTACAGGGTGAGAGGTAGGGGTTTAATTTCATTCTTCTACAAGTGGTGATCCAGTTTTGCCAACACCACTTGCTGAAGATGCTGTCTTTTCTCCATTGTGGTTTCTTGGCCCCCTTGTCAAATATGAGATGGCTGAAATTGTATGTGCTCAGATTTGGATCTTCGGTTTTGTTCCATTGGTCAACAGGTCTGTTTTTGTGCCAGTACCAGGCTGTTTTTATGACTATAGCCCTGTAGTATAGTTTAAAATCTGGTATAGAGATCCCTCCTGTGTAGCTCTTTTCACTCAGGATTGATTTGGCTATTCGGGGTCTTTTGTTTTTCCAAATGAATTTAAGAACTTTTGTTTCCAAGCCTGTGAAGAAACTCTTGGGGATTTTGATTGGGATTGCATTAAATCTATACAAGAGTTTTGGTAAAATGGACATTTTTACAATGTTAATTTTCCCAATCCATGAGCATGGGAGGTTTTTCCATCTTCTGAGGTCTTCTTCAATTTCTTTCTTTAAGGGTTTAAAATTTTTGTTGTAGAGGTCTTTGGTGTCTTTGGTTAGGTTTGTTCCTAGGTATCTTATTGTTTTTGAGGCTATTGTGAGTGGGAAGGTCTCTTTGAATTCTTTCTCCAGTTGCTTGTTCTTGGTGTAAAGAAAGGCCATTGATTTTCTAAGGTTAATTTTGTATCCTGCCACTTTGCTGAAGCTGTTAATCGTTTCTAGGAGTTTTCTGGTGGAGTTTTTTGCATCCCTTAAGTAAACAATCATATCATCAGCAAATAGGGATAGTTTGACTTCCTCTTTTCCAATTAGTACTCCTTTAATATCCTTTTCTTGCCTTATTGCTCTAGCAAGTGTTTCAAGCACTATATTGAAGAGGAGTGGTGATAGGGGGCAGCCTTGCCGAGTTCCTACCTTTAAAGGGAATGTTTCTGTCATTTCCCCATTTAGGATGATATTGGCTGTGGGTTTCCTGTATATGGCTTTGATTACATTGAGGAATGATCCCTCCAATCCAATTCCTTCTAGGACTTTAAGCATGAAGGGATGCTGGATTTTGTCAAAGGCTTTTTCAGCATCAATTGAGATGATGGTGTGGTTTTTGTCTTTGATTCCGTTTATGTGTTTGATGATGTTTATTGATTTTCGTATGTTGAACCATCCCTGCATCTCTGGTATGAATCCAACTTGGTCATGATGGATGATCTTCTTGATGTGGGTCTGTATGCGATTTGCCAGTATTCTGTTTAGAATTTTGGCATCTGTGTTCATGAGGGAGATGGGTCTATAATTCTCCTTTTTAGTTGTATCTTTGCCTGGTTTTGGTAATAGAGTGATGTTGGCTTCATAGAAGGAATTTGGGAGAGTTCCCTCTGATTGTATACTTCTAAACAGTTTCAGAAATAATGGTTGTAGGTCTTTTTGAAATGTTTTATAGAATTCTGCTGTGAAACCGTCTGGGCCTGGGCTTTTTTTAGTTGGGAGGCTTCTTACTACATCCTCTATTTCTTCATATGTTATGGGTCTGTTTAAGCTGCTGGTCTCCTCTTGGCCAAGCTTTGGTGATTCCCAAGATTTCAGATATTCATCCATTTCTTCTAGATTTTCAAACTTGGTAGAATATAGGTTCTTGTAATATTCCCATATAATTTTCTTGATCTTTTCCTTGTCCGTTGTGATATTTCCCTTTTCATCACAGATTGTATTGATTTGGAGTTGTTCCTTCTTTCTTTTTGTTAACTGGGCTAGAGGTCTGTCTATCTTGTTTATTCTTTCAAAGAACCAACTTTTGGCTTCATTGATTTTTTGTATTGTTTTCTTTGTTTCTATTTCATTGATTTCTGCTCTGATTTTTGTTATTTCTTCCTGTCTGTTGCGTTTAGGGTTCATCTGTTGTTGCCTCTCAAGTGCTTTTAGCTGTAGTGTTA
This sequence comes from Rhizomys pruinosus, assembly GCA_009823505.1. Classification (NCBI taxonomy): domain Eukaryota; kingdom Metazoa; phylum Chordata; class Mammalia; order Rodentia; family Spalacidae; genus Rhizomys; species Rhizomys pruinosus. Next base: position 1,031,551 of record VZQC01010618.1, on the reverse strand, counting down.
GATCATTCACTTGTGCTCTTTCTGTTTTTCTAATGTAGGCACCCAGGGCTATAAATTTCCCTCTTAGGACTGCTTTTAAGGTATCCCATAAGTTTTGTTGTGTTGTATTGTCATTGTCATTCAGTTCCAGGAATGTTTTTATTTCTTTCTTTATCTCTTCCTTGACCCATTCATTATTCAAGAGTGTGTTGTTTAGTCTCCATGTGTTCTTGTAGGCAGGAGGGCTTGTCCTGGTGTTGATGTTGAGCTTCATTGCACTGTGGTCTGACAGGATGCATGAAATTATTTCAATCTTTTTGTATTTGTAGAGGTTTCTTCTGTGTCCCAGGATGTGGTCGATTTTGGAGAATGTTCCGTGGGGTGCTGAGTAGAAAGTGTATTCTCTGGTATTAGGATGGAATGTTCGGTAGAGGTCTATGAGGTCCATTTGGTGTATCATATCGTTCAGTTCAGATGTCTCTCTGTTTATTTTTTGTCCTGTTGACCTATCCAAAGGACTCAGTGGGGTATTGAAATCTCCCACTATGAGTGTGCTGGGGTTAGTCTGTGACTTGTGGTCCTGGAGAATTGTCTTTATAAAGTTTGGTGCACCAGAATTTGGGGCATATATATTCATAATTGTGAAATCTTCTTGGTGGATTGTTCCTTTGATGAAAATGTAATGGCCTTCTTTGTCTCTTCTGATTTCTTTTACTTTGAAGTCTATTTTATCCGATATTAAAATAGCAACACCTGCTTTCTTTTTGGTACCATTTGCTTGGAATATTTTTTTCCATCCCTTCACTTTAAGGTGGTGCCTGTCCTTGAAGGTAAGATGTGTTTCTTGTAGACAGCATATCGATGGATTCTGTTTCCTAATCCAGTCTCCCAGTCTATGTCTTTTGATTGGGGAATTTAGTCCATTAATATTTAAGGTTATGACTGATAGGTTTGTGTTGCTTCCTTTTGCCTTATTATCCATCTGCGGTTTTGGTTTAGGTTTCTACTTCTGCAGTTATGCTTTTATTGATTTCTCTTTCTAGGTGCCTGGGGTTGGTTGCTCCTTTCTTCTGTTCTTTGAATTGCTTCAAGTATTCTCTGAAGGGTTGGTTTTCCGGACATGTATTCTTTCAAGTTGTTTATGTCATGGAAGGTTTTTCTCTCTCCTTCAACTATAATTGACATTTTTGCTGGGTATAGTAACCTGGGTTGGCATCTATTGTCCCTTAACACTGGGAATGCTTTGCTCCAGGTTCTTCTTGCTTTCATAGTTTGCGTTGAGAAGTCAGTTGTAATTCTGATAGGTTTCCCCTTATAGGTCACTTGTTGTTTTTCTCTTGTGGCTTTAAGGATTTTGTCTTTGTTTTGGGTGTCTAGCATTTTAACTATGATGTGGCGTGGAGAATTTCTTTTCTGATCTTGTCTGTTTGGAGTTCTATGTGCTTCTTGTATTGGTATTGGTTTGTCCTTTTTTAGTTTGGGGAAGTTTTCATCTATTATTCTGTTGAAGATCTGATCAATACCATTCTCTTGGGATTCTTCTCCTTCCTCTATTCCTATGATGCGGAGGTTTGATCTTTTCATAGTGTCCCACAGCTCCTGGTTGTTCCATTTTTGTGTATTTTTAAATTTTTCATAATCTTTCCTTGAGGTTTTTAGTTGTTCTGTGTTATCTTCCAGGTCTGATATTCTTTGTTCTGCTTCCTCCATTCTGCTTCTGAGGCTTTTTCCATTCCTTTCCTCTTGATTGGATGAGTGTTTGATTTCCTTTTTCATTTCCTCTTCTGATTTCTTTAGTATTTCTACTTCCTTTTGGAGCTTCTCAATCTCTTCCTGTAGCTCTTTGCTTCGCTGGTTGGTTTCCTTATCTTTTTCAGCATGGGATCTTTTCAGTGTTTCTACTTCCTTCTGGAGTTTGTCATTCTCTCTCTCTAGGTCCTTCTTGAGTTCTTCATTCTCTTTTCTTAGTTCTTTGATTTGCTCTTTATAATCTTGTAGTTCTTTAAATATGTTCCCAATTGTGTTTCTGATATCTGTGTCCTGGGCCATCCCCAGGGGGATCCCACTGTAGGAATCTTCCATAGGGTTGGTAGAGCTTGATGCGGGATTATCCTGCCCCTTTCCCGTGTTGTCTCTTCTTCATGTTCCTGGCATATGAGCTTCTCCTTGCCTGTATTCCAATGTAAATCCTAAATGCCTCTTCACTGTGTTGAAGGCTTGCTTTGCTTGCCTCCTTCAGATGCCTTCGTAATCTCAGTTGGGGGGGGCACCTGTGGGAGGCCTAACTGGGCAGGCTCTTTAGCCCGTGCCCCAGCACCTGTGCTTGCCTCAGCTGGTGTCTTGGGAGATCTCACATCTTGAGACTCACACCTTTTATACCAGCTGGGAGGATAACTCCGCCCCCACAGCCACAAAAGCCAATTAAGCCAAAGACAACTGGATTAATGGATTAAGTATATTAAATCAATCGACAATCAGTCTTGCTGAAGCACCCAGCTGCTGCTTACCTATGTGCGCTTGCCTCAACTGGTCTCAGGAGATCTCCCATAAGTACTCTTAAACATTCCTGAGTTGCCCGAGAATTCTCTCTCTCTCTCTCTCTCTCTCTCTCTCTCTCTCTCTCTCTCTCTCTCACACACACACACACACACACACACACACACACACACACAGAAAGCCAAGCACTTGTCTTGAATTGCCCATATATACCACATGCAAGCAAAAAAACCACAGAATTGGTATAAATATCCCAAGTCAAAGACTATCTGTCCTGCCTTTGTTGATTCTTTTTTTTTAATTAATTTTATTTTCTGTATGTGTATGAATGTACTGTCTGCATGCAAGTTTGTGCACCCGTGTCGTTCAATGCCGCAGAGGTCAGAAGAGGGTGTCGGATTCCCCTGGAACTGTAGTTCTCCTGGAATTGGAGTTTCAGACAGTTCTCAGTCACCATGTGGGTGCTGGGGATCGAACCTGGGTCCTCTGCAAGAGCGGTCGAGCTCTTAACTGCTAGGCCATCTCTCCAGCCCCTGTTGATTCTTATAATCAGTGATTAGAGGTCTAAAAAGGACTCCCTCATCTAAACCTCGCTCTTCTAATGAATACACAGAAGCTCAATTCTGCCAGGCATGTTGGCACCCACCTTTAATCCCAGCACTAGAGGCAGGGGATCTCTGTGAGTTCAAAGCCAGCCTGGTCTACAAAGTGAGTTGTAGGCCAGCTGGGGCTATAGGGAGACCAGGTCTCAAAAAAAGACCCCCCCCCCCAAAAAAAAGGAAGCAGCTCAGTTCTTCAGATATATTCAGTCATTTTTTAACAAGTCCAAAAATATTAGCTCTAACATGCTAACGGGTCACACTTACCCAATGTGGTTCGTTCTTAATGAAATTTCCAGTTCTCTTAACACTTGTGTAGATTCTTGAACACGCCTTCTGAATTTCTGTAATTTAACAAAATATACTTTAGCACCTGCTGCTATAGCAGCTTATAATAAATTTAACACAATGTAAACTATTTTTTCTTCTAAAGTAAATGTCTCTCATTTGTTTTATTATAAAACACACAAGGCCAGGCATGATGGTGCATGCCTTTAATCCCAGCACTTGGGAGGCAGAGACAGGAGGATCTCTGTGAATTCAAGGCCAGCCTGTTCTACAAAGTGAGTTCCAGGCCAGGGAGACTCTGTCTCAAAAATACCAAAAAAAAAAAAAAAAGAACTTAGAGGCGAGAACCAGGAATATTCCTTATTTCATGTGATATTCTTAAATAGGTAGAGTTTGTCCTTACCCCACATATACAATATTTACCAATATAACTATTTGTTGGAGGGGCTCAAAACTAGTTTCAGTCATTTACCAGGAGGACTTAGGAACTCAGGATATAATCATACTCATGAAAATGATTAAAACAAAATAATAAAAGACCTAACCAGCTGGGTATGGTGGTACACATATTCAAGAGACAGAAGCAGGTTGAGTTTGAAGCCAACCTAGGCTATATAGCAAGTCCCAGTCCAGCTAGACCTACACAGTGAGACCTTGTCTCAAAATCAATTTGTATTTAATTAAATAAAAAAATCAAACTGGTCAAATAAAAAGAAAAGGTACAAAGGATGAAGTATACAGGGAACCACATATACACTTTCAAAGTGTCCTTTCCCAAGGAAAAAATTCAGTGGCCAGTGTTTTCAGTGAGGGCTGGTCAAACTGGCACACTGTATCTCGCTCAGGCAGCAAGTCCAGACTCCGAGCAAGAAGTCAGGCATCCGGCATAAACTATGGTGTTTTCGTAAGTGATCTGGGCACAGTGAGCTGTCTTTACAGAATTGTGATGGCCAACCTTGAAAGGCAGACCTGCTAAGGAGAGCAGTTTTGAGTCTGCCATGTTGATTCTTCTCTGCTCAACCTAACATGTTCCAAAGCAACATTCAGAGTAACAAGTCCTCACCTGGAAGGTTAACTGTCTTGGTTTTTGTGTGCATAGACACACCCATAATACCCTTACTCACTCTCTTTTTATTTATTTATTTATTTTTTTGTCTTTTCGAGACAGGGTCTCCCTGTAGCCCCAGCTGTCCTGGAACTCACTCTGTAGAGCAGGCTGGCTTTGAACTCACAAAGATCCGCCTGCCTCTGCCTCCCAAGTGCTAGGATTAAAGGTGTGCGCCACCACGCCCAGCTCCCTTACTGGCTCTCTAGCCTATCAAGATCCCACCTTTCTTTCTTGTCTTTCAAGTACTCCCCCAGGTCTTCTTTCTTCAATGAGTCCTGCTGTGATTCTGAATGTGTATCATTATTATATGTACCACTCTATCCTCTTGAATTTTTTGTTGTTTTTATTTATTTATCTTTTCGATTTATTTATTTATTTATTTATTTATTTATTTATTTATTTGTCTTTTCGAGGCAGGGTCTCCCTGTAGCCCCAGCTGGCCTGGAGGTCATTATGTACACCAGGCTGGCCTTGAACTCACAAAGATCCGCCTGCCTCTGCCTCCAGAGTGCTAGGATTAAAGGTGTGCACCACCACGCCCAGCTATCCTCTTGAATTTAAGTAGTGTCCCAGAGACCAAAGGGATGACAGTTTACTACAAAATACATTTGTTTATGGTGACTATAGCCTCAGGCCACTCTGGAAGAACCTGCAATGCCTTCCTTTAAAGGTCCAGGCTGTCTGTGCTAGGAGCTGAACTGATCAAGCTTCTCTTCCTACTCACTGGAAAACGCTTTTCAAAATTCCAGTTCTGGATCTGAAGAGCCCTTGTGTTCTGCTGCCACCAAATGCAGTAAGAACAGAGTAGAGGGGCTGGAGAGATGGCCTAGCGGTTAAGAGTGCCGACTGCTCTTACAGAGGACCCGGGTTCGATCCCCAGCACCCACATGGCGGCTGAGAACCATCTTTATCTCCAGTTCCGGGGGAATCCGACACCCTCTTCTGACCTCCGTGGCATTGCACGACATGGGTGCACAAACCTGCATGCAGACAGTACACTCATACACATAAAAAATAAATAAATAAAAGTAAAAAAAAAAAATACCACATTTCTAGGCCACTCATAATGACTCCCACTGCCTCAGAGTAACAGTATCAAAGGACAAGAAGGAAATGTTGGGGAGGAAGGATTCCAGACTGTAGGGTAGCAAGAGCTATGCCCCATCCATGGGAACCAATGGCCCAAAGGAGACCTGCAATATGGCTTGGGTCAGTGTTGCCCCCTCCTCTTCTACAACTATTGTTTTCTTGAAGGCTCTCCATAACTGCCATGCCCTAAACACCCTAAAAAAACCTTATTTTTTTTTTTACAATAAAGATATGGTGGGATACAGAAAATAAAAATATCCCAAATGTGAAGAAAGAAGGAAGGTATTCCCCTCTGCTGTCAAGAGAGACCTAACAAATGCCACAGACAGTTTGGAGAGACACTGTGGACTGCTTTCCAACAATGAATACACTAAGGATAGAATTTGGCAGGAAAGAGAAGTAATGCAGGAGGGTTCACTCAAGGCTTCACTAACTTGAGGTTCCAAGATACTGGATGGAGACCCTTCAGAAAGGTTCCCTGCAGCCGGTTCTTATGTCTTCCTCATGCTTCAAGGTTCTTAATGCTTCCCTTAGGTGTGTTATCATCCACAAGAGTGACAGCACAGTACTGAGAACACAGTACGGTTCAAAAGGGGATTGGCTGAAGGCTGAAGGAGAAAGGGAGAGGAGAGAGGGAAGGAGAAAGGAAAAGAGAGCAGAGAAAGAAGGGAGAAGGTGTGGAAGAATGGTAGGTAGCTGGGGAGGAGGAGGGGGAGAGGAGGGGAGAGAGGGAGGGAGGATATGAATGAGAATAGCCTAACGTGGCAACTAAATCAAAACACTGGGCTAACCATAACTGCAACAGTAGCTAGCATTCATCACACATTGGCTATGATGGGCACTATAATTCTACAAGTGCTCACCACCTAGTTAAACTAAACTGACTTCACCCCTGTGTTGCATTCTCTGGGGAACAGCTCAATTTTCAGCTAGATTCTGGAATGCAGAGAAGTCTTGACAACCACTTCTCTAACACATAAATGACATGAGTCTTAACACTTTGTACTTCTAAAATGCATCTGGAATGCTTTAAAAAAAACTTCAAAGGAAACCATACACCTGAGGACCAACTCAAAGGAGCCAGCCAGGTAGGATCTGTATATTCTCCCTTTCCTCCCAGATGCAGGAGTGCCAGCAATGATCCAGGGAGGAGCTGAACCCTGGGAAAGCCACATAATGGGCTTCTCCTCACAAGTATAGCACCAGCAAAGGACCAGACTCCTTTGTCATGGTCTATAGCCTTTGTCCACGAACATGAACAGAGCATCCCCCAAAGCACAGGATAGTAATTGCTGGTAGAAAATGAGGGGCTGGTTCATGGAGTTCTGGCCTCAGAGATTCCTTCCTAGGCTTTTCCTTCCCTGCCCTAGGGGGTTTTATTTAAAGCTATTTAAAAGAAAATCTAAACGGAAAATTCTTGAGGATGTTTTTTAAAGAACAAATTAAATATCTTCTATTCAATTTGAACAAAAGATTAATGAATGAAGTATTTTAGGACCCACGCCACAGTTGAAGGAAAGCTGCTCAGCTTAGACAGTCTGGCTAAAATTTAAAGCCCTGATTTGAACTCTCCCCAATACCACAACACAGCTGAGAATTTTAAGCTTATTTTAACTGCAAACCATGCCTTACTCTGAACAAATCTCCCTTTTTTCTGGGGCTTAAGCATTACAACTATGTTGTGCAGAACAGATCCTTTCCTACTGCCAGCTTTTGACAGAAATCTTACCTCACCAGGGGGGCTAATCTTACATCCAGTTGATTTCTCCTGAGATGAATGATGGATCTTGAAAGACAAGACACAGACCAAACAAGGCTATTCAGGTGGACACACGAGTCGGGGCAGAGATGTCAGGAATGAAGGTCCACAGGACCACCAATAGGCCTCTTCCTCTTTATTAAGAGATTTGGGGAGGGAGAAGACTGTTTAATGAGAAGCTCCTCGCTTGTTTCTGCCCATTTTTCTTTGATTCCCTCTAAGAATATGGGGCTGGGAGTATATGCTGCCATTTCTATGAGTATGGTTATTTTATGCTTCCTTCCTAAATGTGAAAAGCAGTTAAGAATGTTTCTGGAATGGAGTGTATTGTGCATGACAGGAGAATTCAGTCTGTATACAAATCTTGGTATTTTGATTTCCCTCAGCTCAGGAGAAGTGGGCCTACCACTAGTGGAGCCTTCAACCGTCATTGAGATTTCTTAAAAAATATAAATGTAGAGCCGGGTGCAGTGGAGCATGCCTTTAATCCTAGCACTTGGGAGGCAGAGGCAGGCGGATCTCTGTGAGTTCAAGGCCAGCCTGGTCTACAGAGTTCCAGGACAGCTGAGGCTACAGGGAGACCCTGTCTTGAAAAGACCAAAATAAGGTGGGTAATTCCGGAAGAAACTCGAGTGCAGCATGAACATGGGAAAGCAAAAGAAAACAAGGAAGCATACGACTATGAAGCGAATGCTTAGTCTCAGAGATGAGAGACTGTGAGTGTCCAGAATCAACTGCGTTCTTAAACTGCTCAGAGATAGAGGAGTCACGTTGGGCTAAGCAGTGAAAGTTGTTATTTTGGTTTTGCTTATTGACTTAGATATATACTGCACAGATTAGTCTATTCACAGCTGCTGAGCAGTTTCACTTGGAAAAGTGATGAGAATTAAACATAAGATGTCATTTTGTTCCATTTAACTGTCATATTGAAGTCTCATAACAGTTATGCAAGGCAGACATCGAACCACTACATTCCCAAAGGAAAGAAAAAGATAGATTAAAGCCTAAAAAGAAAGAAAAGAAAGATCCCAGTGCATTGAAGGAAAGAGAAGTCACCCAACATCCTTCCTGCTTATTCTTTCAATACAATACACAACTGGGTCCACCTTATCACATCCTTGTTGACACCAACTTCATCAACTTTTCCATTAAAGCCAAACTGGACTTAGTACAGTCAATGATGGACTGTCTGTATGCCAAGTGTATCCCTTGTATAACTGATTGTGTAATGGCTGAAATTGAGAAGTTGGGGCAGAAGTATCGAGTGGCACTAAGGATTGCCAAGGACCCACGATTTGACCGATTACCATGTACACATAAAGGAACCTATGCAGATGACTGCTTGGTACAGAGAGTAACTCAGCACAAGTGTTACATTGTGGCCACAGTTGACCGTGACCTTAAAAGAAGAATCCGGAAGATCCCTGGAGTTCCTATCATGTACATTTCTAACCATAGATACAACATCGAGCGGATGCCAGATGATTATGGAGCCCCTCGGTTCTGATTCTTACAAGACTAAATCTTCCTGCCTTCCTTTGATCACCTCCAGTATCAGTTCATTAAACACTTTACTTTTTGATGTTTTTTCAAACCGATGTTTTGTTTGATTTAAAAAAAAAAAAAAAAAAAAAAAAAAAAAAAAAGAGAGAGAGAGAGAGATTAAAATATTGCTATATCATTTTATAAATCAGATGCTCCAATGGTGGTAACATCATTTGATTTACATAGCAGACCTTTATGCTAAGTACTTTAAAAGATGCGGTCCTGCCCTCAAGACATTATATTACAGTGGAAAAGAAAAAATGTGAATATGAGTAAATACAGTAAAACAGTGGTGATAGGGTAAAATATGGGGCAAGTCATATGCTGGTTTAAAGCAAGGAAGGGAGAGAGGGAGTGAGAGAGAGAGAGACAGAGAGAGAAAAGTTCAAACTCTATTCTTATTGCCGGGATTGCAGGCATGTACCACCATACCCAGTTTATGTGGTGCTGGGATCAAATCCAGTGCTTCTTGTAGACTTGGCAAGCACTCATATCAACCCAGCTGCATGCCCAACCCCTGTTGGAGTAGATCTTAAAAGTCAGTGAGGCAGGGCCAGGTGTGGTGGCACACACCTTTAATCCTAGCACTTGGGAGGCAGAGGCAAGCAGATCTTTGTAAGTTCAAGGCCAGCCTGGTCTACAGAGCAAGTTCCAGGACAGCTGGGGCTATAGGGAGACCCTGTCTCGAAAAGACCAAAAAAAAAAGTAAGTGAGGCAAAGAAGATGAAATCAGGAAGCAGTATGAGCAGAAGCATGGAGAGATGAATGTTATGTGACATGAATGTGGTAAGCATGCTCTAGATGTCTAACTGCCAGATATATCTTATGACTAGGACATAGAAAATTATGAGAGAATGGACTGGTACAATATATGAGACCCCCCCCCATAGAACAAGGAGAAATATGATGATGCTGAGGTTGTTCTCCAGCTGTAGATTGGAGCCAACTGTTATAGAGGTAATCCCTTATAAAACCGGTAAAACTGCCTTCTTTAATTGACTAATAGACATAGGAACTGTGAAAAGGATTATTCTCTATTCAGAACCAAATATAAGGCTAAAGTCTCCTTAAGCTATGCACTTAAGCAAAATATATTAATACAGGAGCTCTGATATCAACAATGGATTATTCTACCAAGGAGATGTTGGCCAGGGGATCCAAGCCCCCACAAAAGGTAAAGGCTCCTTGCCTCCAAACTGGGATACCTGCAAGAAGAGAGGCGATAATGCCCTGCTGTTGAAGACCTGATGTAAACATGGGAAAGATGTATGGAGACCACACTTGCAAGTATACAGATGGTCTCTGGAATGCCAGAGAATGTTACCAAAGGCCACTAAACCAATAAAGCAAATATAGGTCTCCTTGAATCAAGCAAGACTCCTCCATCAGCACCAGCTACACCTCACCTGCCTGGAAATACTGTGCAGCAGTGGCAGCCACATGCCTGTATATCCCAAATCTAATTGGCTATTAGCTCTCTCCTTGGAGGAATAACCCATGGCTGATGCCACAAGCTTACATCCTCTAATGATTAGGAGATGTTATAAGCCACAGTAAGACCCTGTCATATTTAACAGAAAAAAATGTAATTCATGGATTAACATACCATCCAAACATCTGTGTCTATACCAAAGTAACCTATCATAACAATTAGTACTGTTTGAATACCTATATATATATAATTGCTTGTGCTTCATTAGTAGGATCGAAAGGTCATGCCTGGACAAACTGTCAGTCCATGAAAGGAAACAGCCAGAATTGACCAGAGACCAAGACAACAGCTCCAGAGAAAGTAGACTGTTTTGCTTCTCATCCACCTGTGCCCCTTTTCTAAGCCTAGGGAACAATCTGCGGAAGAGGGGGCGTGGTAGAATGTAAGGGCTGCAATTGGGGTGAATGGTGAAACTACAACAATATAGACTGGACACTCATTTGATCAACTTGATTGAACATACAAGCCCTCCCTGCTGGATGGTGGGACCCATGAGCTGTGTGGGTTTGGGCACAACAGCTTGCAAATTGCATGATCTGGGGTGGGGTGGGGGGAAGGGAAAGGGATATATGCCTGAACTGAATTGGAAAATGATGTATGAAATACACAAAGCATCAATAAAAAATGAAAATTAAAAAAAAAAAAGACCAAAATAAATAAATAAATAAATAAATAGATAAATAAATAAATAAATGTAAACTTTAAAAATCTGTTGTACAACAGATTCTAAGCATCCCTGTGCAAATAGTATAGGTAAAACATCTGCTTTGTTTTTTTTATTGCTAGAGTTATATTTTTTGTGTGATATGTTTTCCTTCACAGTCTTCCCTAACCTATAAGATCAAGGGCTATTCCATTCTCAGAGAAGGAGGTAAGTCAGAGAGACTAACAAGAAGTGCACAGCTTAAAAAAAAAAAAAAGTGCACAGCTACCTCATTCTGGGACGGCTAAAATCCTATTTCTCAGGGGGAGCAATACTAACAGGGACATTCACAGAAGATGAGAAAAACTACAATCATTCAAGAATACAGCACTGAGCTGATACTGAAGACCTCCGTTTTCGATTTATCACCTACAAAAATCCCTCTTGCCTTCATGTTAACCATAGGACAAAGATCAGGAAACTTCCCAAGAAAATAACAGCTGTTTTTCTTTGTCAGATTTTTTTTGAGGCATATGGACAAGGAAGGTTGGGGTGGAAACTAAAGGGGAGAAGATAAAAAGGGGATGGGGGAGGGGAAAAGAGGGAAAGGGAAGAAAGAACAGAGTGAGCCAGGAGCCCTGAAAACAGTGCTAACCATGAGAATTGCTTTCATTACTCATCCAGTGAAACAAGAGAAAATTCAGCTTGAAAAGCCCTGAAAGCAGGAGTTGTGGAAGGTCATGGAGAAGATGGTGCTATCTGGTGAAGAGCATCGTTCCCCCATCATCATCAAGGACAGCTCTGCTCTAAGCCGTCCCAGGACTGACCCAGCCTGCAGGGCTGTGCCAGGCTACATGCTTAACCACAAGGCATCAGCTTAAACCAATTGTGCAGCTTCATAAAGCAGGGCTTGTTTGTAAGAGAGACAGTTAAGAACAGAATCAGTTATTCTCTCCTAACCTTCTTGGAGCCAAGGGCAAGTAAGGACTGGGATGCAAAGTGGCAGTTGTGATGACAGAGAGAGCCCCAGTGATTTTTTTCCCCCAAGGTTCTGGAAATCAACCAGGCATAAAATACAAGTAATACATTTGCAAGGGCCCTATACACCTCTGGACTGGACTCATTGCTATTCATAATTACAAATAGCCCAGAGGTACATAACTCTAATCTAGGAAAGTAGTTTTGAACACACTTCCTTAAGTGCAGTCTCCTCACACCCTTTGTCTTCTCATGTTGACAGACTCCAAAGTTTGTTTTATTGGAGCTCTGAAAAAAACTAATGCCAAGGAAAGGCAGTGTCTTCTAGTGCAGAAGGATTCCTGCCCACTAATGAGGAGGCAATAATCAAGAGTGGAAAGACGTCCACCTTACCTTCCTGGTTACAGCAGGATCCAGATAGCCTTTGAGCTTTTGAATATATGTATGGGGAGGGTTCTTCACCTGGAATCGCTCCTGTAAGACACACAAAAGTCAGGTAAACAGCAAAAAATGTACGAAGGATGACACAGCCACAATGGAATTCACATCATGCCAGTAACTCATGGGCACAACACATCCCCAGTATGGATGTGGCTCTACATCATGTACTATATTCCATCTTTAGAGATGTGATCTCTTTGAACAGGAAGAAAATGAAGCTGACAGAAATGTAGTAGTTCCCTTTGATAGCACAGCTGGTCAGTGCTACAAGCGTATTTGAATCCATGTTCCCCCAATACTGAGTGTGGACCAGTTTCTCTACAGGCCCTGGAGCTGTCACTGTGGGGACCATTCTTTGCCCAACCTGTTTCAGATCCTCTTTCAGCAAGTCTTCATCCTAACAAATTCTTTGGTATATCTTCAATATTGGCAAACTTTTCACTTTGGGATATTTATTGTATCTTTAAAAATAGCCAGATATAAGTCAAGACTGGATAAAACTAATTTGTTTCAAAATGTATAATGAGTTAATGGTTGAAAGACGGGCACATGGGAGCGGGGTGGGGTGTAACACATGTGTGTTATGGTTATTGGGAGTCTAAAGCAGTTCCAATTAAAAGATCCAGAACTATTTTACATCCACACTTTGTTTGCCTGTGTGTCCCATATACTTTGAAATGGTCATCAAACATAAGAGTGGAAGACTAAGGCAGAGAAGATTTGCAACCACGAAGGGAAACTCTATGGGGGACAATGTGGACCCAGTAGTATTTACACAGGTCCTGCTTTACACCACTGAGCTGTTCTTAAGTTCCTAAACATTTTCAAATATATGTTGGGTTTCACATGGAAGAAATTTTTAAATAAATCAGCACCAAAGGGATGGTTTTTATCATGGTTTTTCCTACCTACAACCCAAAAGACAGTTTCCTAGAATGCTTTCTAATATTTTTGCTAACTCTGTGATGGAATTTTCTGACATCGCAACAATGACAACTCCTTAGTGTGGTTAAGCAATTGTTTACTCCATAGGAATTTGTATTTCTGCTGTTTGTGGTGGCTCATACCTTTAATCTCAGCACTTGAGAGGCAGAGACAGGTGAGCTGTGTGAACTCAGGGTCAAGTTGGTCTAAAGAGAAAGTTCTCTGCATAGAGGGAACCTGTCTTAATAATTTAATTAATTAACTTAATTTAATGAATATTTCTCCAACATTGAGAACTACAACATTCTTCCTAATCCACTCAAGTCTTCCTTGGTTATATCCTTAAAAATTGTTAAGAACACTTGAGAGACAACAACAAATGAACCCTAAACCCAACAGACAGGAAGAAATAACAGAGCAAAAATCAATAAAATAGAAACAAAGAAAACACACACACACAAAAAAAAAAAAAAGAAAAAAAAAAAAAAATCAGTGAATCCAAAAGCTGGTTCTTTGAAAAGAAAATCAAAATAGACGCCTCTAGCCCCAATTAAACAAAGAAAGAAGGGAAACTCCAAATAATAGCATTTGTGATAAAGGGGAAACATACACAAAAAGAAAAATCAGACAATATACGCAGAATACTTAAAAACTATATCACTCCTACTAAATTTGAAAACCGCAAGAGAAATGGATGAAGTTCTGAAATCTGGATTCAACAAATTTTAACCAAGAAGAGATTGACCCTTAAACAGACCGCATAATATGGGGAAAATGGAAGTTGTAATAAAAGCCTCTCCAAGTAAAAAAGCCAAGGCCTAGATGGTTTCCGACAGAATGCTATAAAAATTAAAGAGGTTTGTACAACATTAATACTCAAATTGTTCAGAAAAGGATAAAACAGAGGAAAGATCCCAAATTCGCCTTCTATGAACGGCATCACTCGAATGACCAAAACAAGGAAAGATCACAATAATAAAAGAAAATTAATAAGGCTGGAGGGAGAGAATAGCTCAGCAGTGTATGAGCCCTAAGAGCAACAACGTACTCTGGACAGGGACCCGGGTTCAATTCTCAAGCAACCATAGGTGGAACTAAAAACATCTTTAAGCCAGGCAGGGTGGGTAACACACCCTTAATCCAGCACTTGGAAAGAGAGGCAGGCAGATCCTCTGTAAGTTTCAGGCCTGCCTGGTCTACAACCAGAGAGCTTCTCAGGACCAGCTGGGACAAAGGGAGACCTTGTCCTCCAAAAAAAAAAAAAAAAAAAAGAGGCAAGAAAAACTATAGGACCCCCATATCATTTAATGAACACAGATGTAAAAAGTCTCAACAAATACTTGCAACCCATACAGACCCACATACTGAGATCATTCCAATTATGACCCAAGTTGAATTCATACCAGAGATGCCAGGGATGGTTCAACCAATGGCGATGTTAACAGTAATAGTACAGTAAAATATCATAAAACAAACTATAATGGATATTGAAAACAGGACATGGGGCTGGAGAAGTATAGACTAAACAGTTTTAGCCAGTAGGACACCAACTGCTCTTGCAGAGGACGGGCATTCGAATCCCAGCACCCACATTGCGCCTAAGAAAAGACGTCTGTACTCCAAGTCCAGGGAGAACTCTCAGTTCCAAGAGAATCTGCACCCCTCTTTGGAACCCTCCCGCGGCATTGTGCAGCATTAACGCACAGGTGCACCAAACCTAACATGGGCAGACACATGCCTCATACACATACACTAAAATAAATAAAATAAAAAATTTTTTTAAAATTAAAAAAAAAAAATGATTTTTTAAAAAAAAAAAAAAAAAAAAAAAACACAAAACAAGAACTAACGAAAAATGATCAGAAAAAGCTTCTTGTGAAAAAAAATAAATCCAGCATCCCTTCATGTTTAAAGTTCTAGAGGGAAAC
The DNA here is from genome assembly GCA_009823505.1 of Rhizomys pruinosus. NCBI lineage: Eukaryota > Metazoa > Chordata > Mammalia > Rodentia > Spalacidae > Rhizomys > Rhizomys pruinosus. The sequence continues at coordinate 1,016,282 of VZQC01010618.1, read as the reverse complement.
TGGATTGGGGGGAGGGATCATTCCTCAACATGAATCAAAGCCATTAATACAAGAAAACCCACAGCCAACATGATCTTAAATGGAGAAAAAGAAAAGTTTGGAAGCATTCCTTTAAGTAAATTTACTTTTTCATTTGTTAAAGGCAGATGGAAACAGCAGGCTGTCCACTATAATGCACACCCTCTGCGATATGTGCTTAGAAAATGCTTGTTAGGACAATTAGGCAAGGAAACAAGAAAAGGAAATTAGGGCTGGAGAGAGAATGGCCTACGCGGTTTTAAGAGCGCCGACCGCTCTTACAGAGGACCGGTTTTGATCCCCAGCACCCACCAAAGGCGCGCGCGAGAATGGGGCCATAACCATCTGAAATACTCCAATTTCCGGAGGAGAACTTCCCAGCTCCAGGGGAAGACCTAACCCCTCCCTTTCTAACCTCCGCTGGTCACATTTGCACGACACGGGTGCACAGACTTGCATGCAGACAGGACAATTCATACACATAACACAAATAAATAAAAATTATTAATAAAAAAAAAGAAGACTGTAAATATTAAAGGAACGACTAATCAGAAAAGAGAAGTGAATAAACTATCCCTTTTGCAGTCAGATATGATCTTTACCTAAGGGAGTGTCTAAAAAAAGACTCACCAGAAACTCTAGAAACTTCAATTTAAAGTTTTTCATGTAAAGAATGAGGAAAATGGAAAAAGCAAAATAAAAAAAATAAAAAATCAGTAGCCGTTTCTTTACACCAACAATAAACCAATTGGAGAAGAACCTTCCCCATATACCAATAGCCCCAAAAAAAAAAATATAAAAATATCTGGGAATAAACCCTAAACCAAAACACCAAAGGACCTCTAAAACACAATCAAATATAAAAGCCACGGAATAATGTAAAGACGACTACTGAATGGAGATTGAAAGACCCCTTGGCACACAGCCAGGCATGGTGGGCACACACCTTTAATCCTAGCAACTGGGGAGGCAGAAGGCAGGTGGGTCTGTCTGGTTCACGAAAAGCTGGGAGCCACAGGCCCAGAGACCCTGTCTAAAAAACCAAAAAACAAACAAGACAAAAAAAAAAAACAAAAAAAAAAAAAGACAAACAGGGCTCAAAGAGGAAGACCTCCCATGCCTCATGGTTTTTTAGAAAAAATCATAATATAGTATTTAAACATGTCCATCTATATAACCCAAATTCATATCACAAGAGTCAATGTAATCCCAATAAAAATCTCTATAAACCTTTTCACAGACTTGGAAAAAAAAATTCTTTCTATTAAGAAACATATTTAGAAAAAACAAAAACCCAAAAAAAGAATAGCAAAAAAAAAACGACAAAAGTGCAATAAAAGGGGGATACCTTTTACCAGACTCAACTATAAACAGGCTATAGTCATAAAGGTAAGCCTGGACTGCAAAAAAAAAAAAAAAAAAAAAAGACCCATTGACCAATGGGACAAAATAGAAGATCCAAACTTGAGCTCATACAACATCAGCCACCTCATATTTGACAAAAGAGCCAAAAATCTCAATGAAGGAAAGACAGCATCTTCAGCAAATGGTGTTGGTAAAACTGGACCACCATTTGTAGAAGAAAAAAATTAAATCCCTACCTCTCACCCTGTACAAAAATAAACTCCCAAATGGATCAAAGATCTCAACCTGAAACCTGAAACCCTGAAGGTGATAGAAGACAAAGTCAGCAGCAACCTACAAGAGACAGGTGCAGGAAAAGACTTTCTAATCAAACAGCAGCTACACAGGAAATAAGGACAACAGCTGACAAGTGGGACCTCATCAAACTCAAAAGCTTTTGTATAGCTAAAGAAACAATCAAGGAAGGGAAGAGAAAACCCACAGAGTAGGAGGAAACCTTCACCACTGATACATCTGACAGAACATCAACATCCAGAATATATAAACTACTTAAAAAACAAAGAAGTAATAAAACAAATGACCTACTCAAAAGATAAAGAGCTGAACAGAGACTTCACCAGTAAGGAAGTAAAGATGGCTGAGAAACAACTTAAAAAGTGTTCAACATTGGGGCTGGAGAGAGGGCTCAGCAGTTAAGAGCGACAACTGCTCTTACAGAGGACCTGGGTTCGATTCCCAGCACCCACATGGCGGCTAAAAACCATCTTTAACTCCAGTTCCAGGGGAATCCCATGCCCTCTTCTGACTTCTGCAGCATTGCACAACATGGGTGCACCAACCTACATGCAGACAGTACACTCATACAAATAATAAATAAATAAATAAGTGTTCAACATTATTAATAATTAAGGAAATGCAAATTAAAACCACACTAAGGTATCCAATAAGACTAGCCAAGATCAAGAAAACAAAAGACACCAAATGCTGGAGAGGTTGTGGGGAAAGGGGAACACTCATCCACTGCTGGTGGGAATGTAAACTTGTACAACCACTATGGAAAACGGTGTGGAGAACCCTTAAAAAGACTCAAAATAAACCTAACACCTGACCCATCCATACCACTCCTGGGTATACATCCAACAAGACACATCCTACTGCAAAGATATATGCACAGCTATGTACATGTTTATTGCAGCTCTCTTCACAATAGCAAAGAGCTGGAACCAACTCAAATGCCCCTCAACTGATGACTGGATAACAAAAATGTGATACATCTACACAATGGAGTTGTATGCAGTGGTAAAGAGAGATGACATTATGAACTTTGCAGGTAAATGGATGGAACTTGAAGCCACTATGCTAAGTGAAGTAACACAGTCCCAGAAAAAAAAAAAAAAAAAAAGGCAAATGGTTTCCCTCATTTGTGGATGTTATATTTCATTTTATCTGAAAGCAACTGTACTATTATACAATGTGAATCTCTTAATGGGCTCTAGAATTGATCTACCACTTATATTCATACATTGTAATTGCCAATCATATGCGCGGCAGACATTCAGTATTTCTAGCACGAACGAGAAAAACAGAAGGTAGAGTGTTTTTTTGGGTTTTTTTTTTTTGTTTTGTTTGTTTTTTTTGTCTTTTTCGAGCCCGGGTCTCCCTGTAGTCCCCACTGTCCTGGCACTCACTCTGTCGACCAGGCGGGCCTATATGAACTCACCAAGATCCGCCTGCCTCGGCCTCCCAAGTGCTAGGAACTAACACCGGCGTGCGCACCACGCCGGCTAGCAAATGTCGAAGTTTATTACTTCGTTTTACCTGCCAGCACTTTACTGTTTAACTGGTGAGCCCGACACCAACTAAATAAGTCTATAATTTTAAAACACAAACTGTTGGGGCTGGCGGGCTTGGCACTGCGCTTCAGCGCCATCCACGGTTCTTGCAGCGGCACCCTGGGTTTGCTCCCCAGCACCCAGCAGTGTGGGTGACGCACCGCCCGTCTTTCCCTCCCTTTCCCGGGGAATCCGCTGCGCATCTTCTGACCTCCACCCACCCTTGCCCGACCACCGGTACAACCGCCCGCCTGCAGCACGTACATTCCCTACACATACAAGCATCACCCACATTTTTTTTCAAGTTGGAGTCCCCAACGTGTTTTGAAAGTACACCTCTCGTTTCCGACACTGTCTTTTGAGTTATCTCTTTCCTCCCCTCACACTGACAGGGCACCAACCACACGAGCGAAAAAAACCTTTGCAGACCTGACAACACAGTACCTGCTGCATTGAAAGGTTAGAAAAGAACTGGGAAATCAGGAGGCACAGGCAGGCAAATCCCTGTGAGTTCAAAGCCAAACCTGGTCTACATATGAATGAGCTCCAGACCAGCGTGGTATTTTTCGAAAAGGGAGCAGCCCCCCCCCCTGCCATTGAAACCAAACAAAAAACACAAAAAAGACTGAGAAAAAGATCCGACGAGTCTAATTGTCTGCCCGACTCCAGGACTCTGGTGGGTTGGGTGGCCGGTCAGAGGGGTTGGGCATGGAAGGGGGATGAGTCTAAATTTGATTAATGAATGTTATGAATGTGCTCAATAAAATTAAAAAAAATTGTTAAGACAGAAGTGGTAATTCACACCTTTTTTTTTTTTTTTTATAAGTTTCTTTTTTTATTTTTTTTGGTCTTTTTCGAGACAAGGGTCTCCTGTAGCCCGAGCTGTCCTGAACTCACTCTGTAGACGAGAGCCTGGGCCTGGAACGCACAAAGATCCGCCTGCCTCTGCCTCTGGCACTCTGCCTCCCATTCTAGGATGAAAGGCATGCGCCACCGCGCCCAGCTAGTTCCAACAACTTTTAATCCCAGCACTCTTGGGAGGCAGAGAGGCAGATCTTATAAAATGAGGGCCAGCCTGGTTACATTTAGGTGAGTATCCAGGGCTAGGGGCTAAAGGGAGCACCTTGTCTCCATAAATAAAATAATAAAATAGAAAAAAAATTGTGTATTGAAATGACTTTATGTGCAAGCAACACCTTAGCACAGCATTCTACTGAAATAAGATTATTCCTTATATTTAAAAAAAAATGATTTGGCACCCTAACTGTAATTAGAGCCAATTGTTATAGTGGTAATTTCTATAAACAGGCATAACTCACCCTTTATTAATTGACTGATAGCATAGGAACTGTTGAAAGATATTTATCTAGAGCCAAATTCAACAGAAAGTGTTCTATAAGTTGTGTAATTAAGCCAAAATTATTCTACAGGAAAGCGCTGACATCAGCAACTGAATTATTCTGCCTAGAATAGTTGGCATAGGGGCTTCAAACCCATCCCCCCCCAAATTTCTATAATTAGGCCTTTGACCTGTAAGTTAGGTATATGCAATGAGAAAGAAGGAAGTAACTCTCCTTTGTCTGAAGACGCTGGGTTGAGGCATGAAAAATGTTATGGAGACGATCACATGTAGTGCAAACTGGCCTCGGAAATGCCAGAGAGCATTTACCAAAGGCCCTAAAAGCAATTACAGCAAATATTTGGTCTTTCCCTGAGACAAGCAAGACTCCTTCATCAATATCAGCTACACCTCAACAGCCTGGAGATACTGTGGCAACAGTGGCAGCCAAGTGTCTATATATATCCCAAATCTAAATTGGCTATTTAGCTCTCTCCTTGGAGGAATAACTCACAGTGGATGCCAGAAGCTTATGTCCTCTTAAGTGGTTAGGAGATGTTATAAGCCACAATAAGAACTTGTCACCCTTTATAGAGAAACCAGTTTGCATTTTAGCATACCATCCAAGCATCTGTGTCTATGCTCACAGCTTAGCTTGACATAATAATTAGTACTGTTCAAATGCCTGTAATCCAATAGCTTGTGCTTTGTTTAGTATGACTAAAAAGGATATCACACTGGAAAGCTGTCAACCATGACAGGGAAACACCTGAACAGACTAAGAGTCCAAAATGACAACTCCAAAGAAATTAGACTGTTTTCTTCTCACCCACTTGTGCCCCTTTCCCAAAGCCCAGGGAACAAACTGCGGAAGAGGAGGCGTGGTAGATTGTAAGGGCTGTGGAGAGATAGGGGTGAATCATGAGACTACAGGAATATAGTCTGGACTCATGATTGATCAACATGCCTGTGCATACAAGCTTCTCCAACTGGACTATGGGAACCTTGGGTTGTTCAAAATTTGGACATAGATACTTGCAAAATGCACCAATTACCTAATTGTATGACATACTGAGTAATATCAATGTTATCTGCAAACAACTGTGTCATATTGTAGAATCCCTTAAAAATAAAAAAAATATATAAAAAAAAAAAAGATTAAAAGTTCTCCCCAAAACAATAATCCTCTGCTTTGAAAAAAATACTCTGGAAAGACTCAGAAAAAGATGTAAGACATGTACGGCAGAATTCATGAACTCAGGTGGGGTGGGGGCATAGAAAGGGAAATGAGTCTAAATTGGATTAAGAAATGATGTATGAAAAATTTTTTAATTTATTATTTTTATGTGTATGAGAATATTGTCTGCATGTAGGTTGGTGCACCCATGTCATGCAATGGTGTGAAGGTCAGAAGAGGGCATCGGATTCCCCTGGAACTGAAGTTAAAGACAGTTCTTAGCCACCATGTGGGGGCTGGGAATCGAACCTGGATCCTCTGCAAGAGCAGTCGGCACTCCCAACAGCTAGGCCATCTCTCCAGCCCATGAAAAGGTTTAATAACAATAAGAATATATTTTTAAAAGATATTCTTTATTATTTTATAATAGTGGAAAGTAGTTTGTAGTGAAATACATTAATATTTCCTATTCATTTAAAAATTATCAGGGTGAAAATATATTGTATCTCAACAAAGTTAGAAAAAGAAGTCAGCATATTGTTGCTAATTATGACCACAAAATTTTTATCCTGAAATCAATTTCTAAGTAACAGTTCACTAATATTTGAAATCTCTAGTACCATCACCATGTCTGTGTCTGAAGTCCCATATGTATATATGTATGCATACATAGATATACATGTATACATATAGTCACTTAATTGCCATAGAGAATTAGCATCAGTCAAGCAAGGGGGCTAAAATTCTAATGATGACTCAAACTTTGATCCCTCTGCTATAAGCAACATTATCTATCTCTGTTTACAAAGTTCCTAACACACGAGGCTCAGCAAATTACAATTCTGGACACTGTACTATCTGAACCTGTAAGTAGTTTTTGTTGTTGTTGTTGTTTTAGGTTATAGCTTTAAAATAGAAGAACCAAACACATTATAAGAAACAAAAAATTTTTTAAAAGTCTTATTAAGAAATGAACGTACACATCTACAGTCCTCTTTTCTTAAGATATGACATGATGGGCTCACAAGATGGTGGCAAACAGCTTTCCTCACAGGACCAAGTCTTGACACCCTAAGTCCAATCACTGAGAACCATATGGTTGTCCTCTGACCTGGATGTGAGGTATGCCTCCTCCCTCCCTCTCTCTCTCTCTCTCTCATCTATCTATCTATCTAATCATCTATCCAAATAAGAAATGTAAAAAAACCTTAATAAGAGAATATGAAATTATGAATCCTGTCTTAAATAAACAGACACTTTTCAAATGTATTTACTATTTGCTATTGTGACTTTAGACACCTTTTTTTTTATTTGGTCTTTTTCAAGACAGGGTCTCCCTGTAGCCCCAGCTGTCCTGGAACTCACTCTATAGACCAGACTGGTTTATTGATTTTTTTTTTTTTTTGTGTGTGAAACATTCCAGCTCTCCACAAAAATAGTTCTATCAGGCACTCAGCCTTGTAAGCTTTTTTTTACTTTTGGGTGTGTGTGTGTGTGTGTGTGTGTGTGTGTGTGTGTGTGTGTGTGGTTTTTGGTTGTTGTTTTGTATTTCTTGACACAGGTGCTCCCCGTAGACCCAGCTGTCCTAGAACTCACTATATAGACCAGGCTAGCCTTGAACTCAAGAGATCAACCTGCTTCTGCTTCCCAAATGCTGCACTAAGCCCGGACTATGTGGTTCATACATAATTTTTCAATCAGTCTTAATTGCCCTCCTGCAGCCCCTGCCCCTCCACCAGAGTTCACATATTCTGTCATCTGTGCTAGGGTCCATTCTGTCATCTGTGCTAGGGTCCATTGTGCCAAAATACTCTCCCCACCCACTCCTCAGTGTCACCTCACATACTCTGGTTTCTCCCAGACTGTATAAATCTTTCACCTAGGCACATTTTTTTACTTCTTAAAGTAAATTACTGATATTTCCAATACAGAGAAAATGAAGTTTGGTGCCGGGCATGGTGGTGCACACCTTTAATCCCAGCACTGAGTTCAAGGCCAGCCTGGTCTACAGAGTGAGTTCCAGGCCGGCAGGGGTTAAAGGGAGACCCTGTCTCAAAATTCTCTAAATATAAATAAATAAACAAACAAACAAATCTAAGTGTTAAAAATCCAGTATTTACTCACATGTCTCTAGCAAAGACCAAAAGTTTTCTTTTCATTGTTAAAAGCAACATCACTTATAGAAGTCCAGTAATATAGTTAGCTTTTCTTTTTTTAAATTTATTTATTTATTTATTTGTATGAATGTACTGTCTGCATGTAGGTTTGTGCACCCGTGTCGTGCAATGCCATGGATGTCAGAAGAGGGCGTCGGATTCCCCTGGAACTGGAGTTCTCCTGGAATTGGAGTTACAGACGGTTCTCAGCTGCCATGTGGGTGCTGGGGATCGAACCCAGGTCCTCTGCAAGAGCAGTCGGTGTTCTTAACCGCTAGGCCATCTCTCCAGCCCCCCCCCTTTTTTTTGGTCTTTTCGAGACAGGGTCTCCCTGTAGCCCCAGCTGTCCTGGAATTCACTCTGTAGACCAGGCTGGCCTTGAACTCACCAAGATCCCCCTGCCTCTGCCTCCCAAGTGCTAGGATTAAAGGCCTGTGCCACCACGCTCGGCCTTTGTTTTTTTTTTAATTAAGGCTTTTTTTTAAGTGTTTTTTTTTTATTTTATTTATTTTTGTATGTGTATGTATACGTCATGCATGTAGCGATTTGTGCAACCTGTGTCGTGGCAATGTGCACGTCGCGGTCAGAAGGGGGGTCGGATTCCCCTGGAACTGGAGTTAAAAATGGTTCTCAAGCCACCATGTGGTGCTAGGGATGAACCCGGGTCCTCTGCAAGAGCGTTGGCGCTCCAACAGCTAGAGCCATCTCTCCAAACCAATATATTATCCTTCATCCAGAGAGGAGACTTATTCTCAGGATTACTTCTCTTCAATCAGATTCAGAATCCTCTATCTCAGTCTCCCATACTATAGAGTTTCAATGCATGTGAACACATGCTCAGCTATCAGGGACTAGTTTTTATTTGTTTTGGGTGGTATTTTCGAGGACAGGGTTCCCTTAGTCCAGCTGCCTGGAGCTCACTCTGTAACCAGGGGTGAATGGCCTTGCAACTTCACAGAGATCCGCCTGCCTCTGCCTCTGCGAGTGCTGGGATTAAAGCGCATCCACCACCACCTGCCCAGCTGGATATGTTTTTTAAAGCTTAAATGTCTCCAGCAACTTGGGAGGCAGGCACGGGATCTTTCGTGGTTCAAGCCAGCCTGGTCTACAGGTGATTTTCCAGGCCAAGTGGGGCTACAGGGAGACCTGTCCTCGAAAAGACCAAAAAAGTTTAAATGTACCCAGGGATGTAAAGCACTCTGTACAGAGCATAGGTGCAGCAAGTTTCTTGTAAGGCATAAGTCAGCCAAACTCATGTCAGAACTATGGGCATATGCTGCTGAGCCTATATTGTGTTCCTTCTGAGTCAGCAGGTGTCTAATGCTTTCATAATTATATTTCTTGAGCCTTTGTCTAAGCATATGGGAGTGATTGCAATATGGAGAACACCCACTAGACTAACATACAGAAAGGACTGCATCAAAGAACTGACTGAAACAGTGAACTTCTGCTCAAAACAGTCAACTTCCACATGGAGAATATCGAGAAAGACTGAGAAAGAGATGAAAAGCATGTTTGGCAGAATGCATGAGCTCTGGCGGGGTGGCGGGATGATAGGGTGGGGGACACGGGTCTAGATTTGATAATCTTGTACAAAATATATATTTAAAAAACAAAAAATAAAATTGAAAGGAAAAAAATTATACTTATTAACTGATCTTCAGGAAGGTAGGGCTGCCTATACAAAGACAGACCTGCCCTGCAGACAAGAGAATTTCTTAATGACCAGGTATCAGGTCTACTACCACCCCAACTGGTAAAAAAAGGTTATCCTTGTTTCCTTGGGACCCACCCTCATCTTCAACATCTAAATCTAATAAAGTTGCTCATTGAAACCCTTTAAGTATATAACAGTTTAGAACTAGATACTTCACTCATTTAGAAAACTATTTCAAAACCTTTATACTCTCTCTATCCGTGTATATAATTATATGAGAAATTAATTGAGGTCAATTTGGCATGAGCTGGACTTAACAAGCATGTAACAAACATTTCCGCTCCATTAATTGTATCTGGATAAGCAGTCCCAAAATCAAACAGAATTCCAGTCAAATTCATCTTATACCTTCATAGTCCAAGGCTTAATAAAATTCTACCGAGACATTTGAAAACAAGAGTTCTCTGGGAAATGAATGCCTCTTAGGACATATCCTTACTGAGTTTCTCTCTGTGTTTAGGATGTCTGGCAGGGCACTGGGCTCTATTTCAGTAGCAGAGTAGCAAAGCTACACAAATTGCCCAAATTAAATGTCAGCACTGTTGTGCTGTTAGTTATGTTTTTACTTATATTGATTCCATAATAATTCATGATAGTGAAAACTCAAAGAACTTTGCATTAGTACACGTAAGTTCACTCACTTAAATGTTCTTTTTTTTTTTCCTTCAAGTTGGAAGTAGTTTGGATTACATAGTTTCCAAAGCCTGAGCTAACAAAATGTAGTTTCTATAAAAGCCATAATCACAACCAACACCACTGCCATTGATGAACTCTAATCTTCAAGATGTAGCTTAGTACAAAATGGTCTTCAGAGTTGAAAAAAAGTCCATGTCCTTAAGGGGTTCACCCTCTTACATGGGCAATTCTGACGTAAGTACACACAGAAAAGATTAGATAAAAATATTGGATTAGTATTATATATACAGACAGAAATTACAGTAAAGGCTAAATATGCACAAGCTTGGGCAGTGGGGTTAAGACTAGTCAGGGTTCCTTAGCTGGAGGGAATGAGGGCAAGCTGAAACATATCAGCCCTCACAGGGCAAACAACTTATACAAATGGAAAACAGTTCACACAGGCAGACCCCAAGGTATGAACAAAAGCACCAAAGTCCCCAAGAGAACATATATTCTTTATTTCCCAGTAAATTAATTTTAAATTTCAGAGAAGGTATATTCATGGAGAGTATGAAGTGACAGATGGGAACAATTGAGAAGCATGAGACAGAGATATCACACCCTTACCTACTCGCTCTAACAGGTGGCTAAAAAGGCAAGTTCACAGGGCAGGCCAACACAGCTGTGCAACTATTTACAAGAGTCCCTCTGGTGATGATTAGATTTTATTTTTTTAAAAATCTTTATTTTTGTATGTGTATGAATGTACTGTCTGCATGTAGGTTTGTGCACCCGTGTCATGCAATGCTACGGAGGTAAGAAGAGGGTATCGGATTCCCCTGGAACTGGAGTTAAAGATGATTCTCAGCCTCCATGTAGGTGCTGGGGATGGAACCCAGGTCCTCTGGAAGAGCAGTCCGCACTCTTAACCGCTAGGCCATCTCTCCAGCCTATGATGATTAGATTTTAAAACAAACATTTTTCTAAGCAAGGCCCTGCCTCTGAACATTTTAAATCTTACCATCATTTTTAGGTTTCCAATTTCAAGATATTAGCATGAATATCAATTTTATTAAAATTTATTTTATTATTTTTGTATGTGTATGAATGTATTGTCTGCATTCAGGTCTGTGCACCCGTGTCATGCAATGCCACGGAGGTCAGAAGAGGGTCTCGGATTCCCCTGGAACTAGAGTTCTCTTGGAATTGGAGTTACAGACGGTTCTTAGCCGCCATGTGGGTTCTGGGGATCGAACCCGGGTCCTCTGCAAGAGCAATCGGTGCTCTTAACCGCTAGGCTATCTCTCCAGCCCATGAACATCAATTTTTTAAAAATAGTCATTTTAGGGGCTGTAGAGATGGCCTACCAGCTAAGAATGCCGACTGCTCTTGCAAAGGACCTGGGTTCGATCCCCAGCATCCACATAATGGCTGAGAATCGTCTTTGGCTCCAGTTCCTCTGTGGCACTTCATGACATGGGTGCACAAACCTACAAGCAGACAGTACATTCATACACATAAAAAAAAAAAGTAAAAAACTAAAAAAAATTTTTAAAAAATAGTCATTTTATTCCTTTGCTCATTCAGAACACATACATACTGTAAGCCACTGTTTAAAAAGAGGCAAAAAGAGGAGCTGGAGAGATGGCCTAGTGGTTAAGAGCGCCGACTGTTCTTGCAGAGGACCAAGGTTTGATCCCCAGCACCCACATGGCAGCTGAGAACCATCTGTAACTCCAGTTCCAGGGGAATCCGACACCCTCTTCTGACCTCCGCGGCATTGCACGTCACGGGTGCACCGACCTACATATGCAGACAGTACATTCATACACATAAAAAATAAATAAAAATTAAAAAGGCAAAAATAAATAAATTCAATGCCAGAATGTTCAGTTTCATATCTGTGATACAGAAGATACAGCTGTACACAAAAGCAGAGGATGATAAGAGCCATGTGTGATCCTGTGCAAGTTCAAAGAGAGGTGAGGTGCTTTCCAACTGTGATGATCAAAGGAATCTCCCTGGAGAAAGTGGGGCCTGAGTTGAATTTTGAAAGACAGGCAGCATACAGATATCCTGGGCCTACATGCAGGGTGGGAGACAGAGAAATGTTCCAGAAGAGGGGGCATGAGAACAAAGCAGAGGTGCATGGAGAGTGCTAGTAACTTCAAGGGCATTAGTCTGGGTTCTGGGAAAAAGTCACAGGGCTACGTTGAAAGAGAAGAGTTGATGTCAGATAATAAGCTAATGAGGAGTGAGTAGATGACAGAGTCAACTCAGAATGTAGACTAAGAGAAAAACAAATGGTCAGAAAGAACTATGTACTTCCTTCTCCATTTTCAACAGTAAAAGCTGCCCATTTCTGCAAAAACTAAAACTGAAAAATCAGGATGCCAGATTCCTTCCACAGCCATGATTTCTTGGAGAGCTTTGAAACATTCTTCAGCTCAATATGAAATCACTTTCCTAGTCAGGGAAAAAGGGGGGACCATCCAAGTGTTCCATTACAGCTCTCAGACTGAAAATAACTTTGATGAGACTTTTCCAAATGATTTCCTTTATTTAGACTAGCATGAGTTTCTTCTGGTTTAACAGGCCTTTCTTGATCAAAACATTCCATAACTCATTTTATAATGCATCATATTAATTAGACTTATTTAATCCTATTCATCACTTATCATTTTTCCCAATTTAAGTGTTCTCTAATTTTTGATCTAGTGTTGTAAGAGGTCATCCTAATAAAGTTGGTTAATTATTTCATATGGGCCCATGCAAAAACAGTTGATGACCACAGTGTCTGGTACACAGCAGTGCTCGGTAAGAAAATGTGCTCTTGTTATTGAGGATCCAAGAACTAGACAAGAGTGAAATGTTAAATTTATCTTAGAAAAATCTTTCAGACAATCTTCACATTCTTTGCATTCCTATCTCAACAGCCAAAGATTTCCTTTTCGAATGACATTTCCTTATATATAAACTACGAAAGTCATTCATTCACCTACTATAAGAGAGGGTGATTATTACAACTCTTTTGACCTAATCCATCAAAATTCCTAGAAATCTGCATTTTCTGGGCTGGAGAGATAGCCTAGCGGTTAAGAGCACCAACTGCTCTTGCAGAGGACCCGGGTTCAATCCCCAGCAGCCACATGGCGGCTAAGAACCGTCTGTAACTCCAATTCCAGGAGAACTCCAGTTCCAGGGGAATCCGAGACCCTCTTCTAACCTCCGTGGCATTGCATGACATGGGTGCACAAACCTACATGCAGACAGTACATTCATACACATAAAAAAATAAATAAAATTAAAAAAAGAAATCTGCATTTTCTTAAAACCTGATTATTTCTCCTAGATATTATAAAGCTTATTAAATATGGCTTTATGCTATACTTTCCACTCCAGGTCATTGGATTGCGCTCTCTCTCTCTCTCTCTCTCCTCTCTCTCAGTCTTTTTTAAACAGGGAGACAGGGTTTCCCTATACTCCCAGCTGGCCTAGAACTTGCTATGTAAACCAGGCTGGGCTTGAACAGAGATCCATGTGCCTCTGGCCTCCTGAGTGTTGGGACTAAAGGCATGTGCCAGCATACCTGGCTGAATTCCTCTCTTTATTTAATTTACAAAGTAAATGGTTATATGCTTGCCAAGCAAAGATACAGAAATATTTTTAAAGATACAAACTTGGTAAATTATTATTGCATTCTATGCTTTCATGAAAAATTTGTAAAAAATACAAGGAGAAGGGAGAATGGGGTGATAGCAGAGTACTTGCCCCACACATGTAAAGCTTTGAGTGGATCTACATTAAAAAAAAAAAAAAAAAACTTGTTTCATCATCTGAAAATTGGGGATATGAAACCTTCTATCCCGTGTGTCACAGAGCCAGAGAACTTTACTTAAGGATAGCCCCTGAATAAAAATAAAGTACTGAAGATGATTAAGAGCCTTCAGAGGTAGCCATGTATCATAAAAATAAAGCATTAGCTAATAAGAAAGGTGAGTAACAGATCTTTAATAATGAAAAAGGTGGAAAGGGAAAAGGGAGGAGAGGAGAGGGCGAGAGGGAAAGGAAGAGGGAAAAGAGGGAAGAGAGGGAAGGGGAGAAGGAGGGGGAGGGAGACAGGGGTGTGCCTAGATTACTGACCTAAGCCTCTGGGCACCTGTCCTGGTCTTCCTAGGGATGAGGAGATTATGAATGCTGTGACTTAATGCATGGATTAATTCCTCAAAGAATTCCTAATATGATGGTACTGTTCAGAGATGGTGAAAGAAAGATCACTGAGGGAGGGCCCTGGTGGCTATAGAGTCCTCCTGGACTCTATTCTCCTCTGCTTCTGGTCGCCATAATATGAACTGTTCTGCTCTGCCATGATATTGATGTTCCTGTCATGATGGGCTGTCTTCAGTCACGTGGCTCTGAAAGTGTGAGCCAAAGGAAGTATTTCCTCCCCTTAAGTTGTTTATGCCAGGTGTTTTGGCACAGTGATGCAAATTACACATATTGATTCATGCTTCTAACTAGCCTCAAGTCCTCGTTTCTACCTTTAGGACCATAAGATTAAACAAGGAACAGCCTCCTCTTTGATTTACACAGTCAAGATCATACGGTCATTAAAACACTCAGGGAATACTAAGAACAAGCTGAAAAGGAGGTTGAAAATAGGTGCTACTAAGTGGGTCACTACTGAGGACATGGCTAAGCATATTTCCAACCTATTAGGAATGTCTACACTACATTTTTTTTAAGATATAGTTATTTTATGTGTATGAATGTTTGCCTGAATATATGTATGTGCACTTCATGAATGCCTGATGGCTGAAGAGGGCAGAAGAAGACATCAGGTCCCCTGAAACTGGAATTACAGACAGTTATGAGATACCATGTGGGTGCTAGGAAGAAAACCCAGGTCCTCTGCAAGAGTACCAAGTATTCTTTTTCCCTAAGCCATCTCTCTAGCCCCTTGTTTCAATTCAATTTTAAGCATACTTTTTTTTTCTTGGCCTTTTTGAGACAGGGTCTCCCTGTAGCCCCAGCTGTCCTGGCACTCACTCTGTTGACCAGGCTGGGTTTGAACTCACAAAGATCCGCCTGCCTCTGTGCTGGGATTAAAGGTGTGCACCACCATGCCCGGTTTTAAGCATACTTTAAAAGTTATATTCTATATAACTTTTAAAGTATGCTTAAAACCATAACTTATATAGAATATAACTTTTAAAGTATGCTTAAAACCATAACTTATATAGAATATAACTTTTAAAGTATGCTTAAAACCATAACATATGGGCTGGAGAGATAGCCTAGCGGTTAAGAGCACCGACGCTCTTGCAGAGGACCCGGGTTCGATCCCCAGCACCCACATGGCGGCTGAGAACCGTCTGTAACTCCAATTCCAGGAGAACTCCAGTTCCAGGGGAATCCGAGACCCTCTTCTGACCTCCGCGGCATTGCACGACACGGGTGCACAGACCTGCATGCAGACAGCACATTCATACACATACAAAAATAAATTAAAAAAAAAAATAAGGCAATTCTTAGATTTCTGTTACCATGGGGAAATTTAAAAGCCCACTGTTGAATGAACACTTGTTCATTATAATAACATTGACATGTCTTTCAAAAAACTATTCAAATTTGCTATCAGAATTTCATACAGCTTTCATTTTAGTGTACCTTCTCTGTTTTTTTATGACATACCTGAACATACAACCTAGCATGTATTACAAACAAAGGCATGAGATGGTCTGTGTAAGTGCTATGTGCCATATCAGTGGAGACTGATGTTCGGAGGAAGAATATCGAGATTTGGTGCATTTTAGGAGATTCATTTGGGGTGGCTGTCTTTTAAAAGTATACATTTACAATGAGTGAATGACAAGAGGCAGGCACTAAATTACATTTGCCTAGTGTCCTCATATGATTCACAGAGTAAGTTTTCAGACCAGCAGATTCTAAGAAAGAGGTTGTATGGCAAGAGGCTTATTTAGAGTCTGNAAAAAAAAAAAAAAAAAAAAAAAAAAAAAAAAAAAAAAAAGTTATATTCTAATGGGTGCATCTGAGTGGAGATGTCAAAACGACTATGAAGGAACTAGCAGTAGTATCAAGGGTACAGCCTACCACCCTGATTCTGCCTTATTTTGTTTGCTCTCAGAAGCCAATCAGGTTCAAACTTGGCTAGTACTTAGATGGCAGAAAACTCTGCATCACAAGGGTACTCTAGTAACTGGGGATGCTGTTAACAAGCGTTGTCTTATCCACGGCTAGCATTCACCATGGTTATATACAATATATAGTCACTGTACTTACATACTATTATCTATTTCTTGCAAAATGTTAAGACATGTTTCAGTTTTCTCCCTGCCTCACTGCACCTCCAGCATCTACAGTATCATTACAAATAAAACCAAGTAATGCTGCATTGCTGCTATATACATCAAATTACAGTGTTGTTGTACTGCCTCAGCAAAGACTCTAATGCTTAAAAGTTTGTCATGGATGCCACAGAATGGGCAGAGGATATGTAACATGAGCTGAGCGCCCTTTGCTTCATCTTTAGACTCTCAGGAGCTGACTTGTAAGAGTATGACTTACTCCTTTCTCAAGCACTTGTCTGGAAAGCACCTGCTTGTTTTCTTAAAGAGGTGGGTGTAGCATTTAGCACATTACTCTTCACAGTGTAAGTGTAATAAATCACCAGATAATCTTAAGACACTGCTCAAAATCATTCTGATTAAAAAAAAAAAACTATTTGCAGGATGACATTCAGAAAGTCATTTGATAACAAGTTAACAAGAAAAATAGTTTCCACAGAAAAGACTATGAGTTACATATCCAAAAGTGCTAAGAATATATAAATTAGTATCTATATATACCTCCAAAATTCTTTGCTAAAATGCCTCAAATTTACCTAATAAGTATTTTCTAGAATTTACTCTAAGTCTGGATCACAATTCAGTGAAGAATGATTGTCTAATATATGTGATAAGGCCCTGGGATTTGATCTATAGCACCATGAAAATAAATAAATAGCACAATAAAATAAAATCCATTTTAAAGATCACTCTCAGTTGTGTTGGTAGTTTCAGTTGTCAATCTGACACATCAGAAGAGGGACTATGGATTAGGGAATTTCCTCTCTCAATTGGGGAATTTCCTCTCATGGAATGGCCCTCACATGTCTGTGAGGCATTTTCTTGACTACTGAGTGATGTGGGAGGGTCCAGGCCACTATGGGTGGTCTTGGGTTGTATATGAAGGCAGGCCAGGGGAGCAAGCCAGCAGACAGTGTCCCTCCAACGTCTCTCCTTCAGCTTCTGCCTCCAGGTTCCTGCCTTGTCTTTCCTCACTGATAGACTGTGATCCAGACAAATAAACCCTTTCCTCCTCAAGCTGGTTTTAGTGTTGTTTTGTTTTGTTTATTACAGCAATAGAAAACAAACTAAGACACCAACCAAACCTACATTAGTTCAACTGCTATGTTCTCTATGTCCTGCAACAGTGTCCCCAGGCTTACAAAATAAAAAATATGCTTGTACAATAAAGTTTATTTCAAACCACATAACCAAGTAGGTTATTGGCTTTTATTTTTTGAGGGGGGGTTCTTTTTGAGACATGGTCTCCCTGTAGCCAAAGCTGGCCTGGAACTCACTATGTAGACCAGGCTGGCCTTGAACTCACAGAGCTCCACCTGCCTCTGTCCCCCAAGTACTGTGCTTAAAGCCACCACACCTGGCTTTCTTTCTTTTTTAAAGATAGAGTGGACCCCAAACTCACAACAGAGCCAACGATAGCTTTGAAGTCCCAATCTTCCTGCCTCTATCTCCTAAGGGCTAGATTATGGACATGCATTTTAAAGAGAAAAATAATGTATAATTCCATTTGTATTACCAAGCTGGAAGGTAGTCAACACCTGTTCATTTAGGCAAATGGACACCTAATGCTTCACATCAGGCAGGCTGGAGCCATCCTAAATAGCACTTCTGACTGAACATTTGTATCGAAGAGGATAGCTCGGAAAAAAACAATAAACTGGGCATGGTGGTGCTTACCTGTAATCCCAGCACTTAAGAGAAGCCGAGACCAAAAGAAAGCTGTGAGTTCAAGGCCAGACTCAGATAGAGTTAGAACTCTCTCAGGGAAAAAAAAAAAAAAAAAGAAAGGGGGGGTAGGTAAGAGAGGGAAAGAGATGGGTATATTCCTTCTTTGTTAGGCCACTTCTTCTCCCCTAGCCTCTTCTCACTTAGTCCTGTGAGAAAGGCCAACAGCACTTTTTTTTTTTTCGGTAAACATACACTTTAAAGCGCTTAAACCGGTGCTATCTGCGTGGTGCACGCCTTTTAATCAGAAGCCACTAGCGCAGGTGGATATCTACCCTTGGGGAGGCAAAGGCAGAGTCGGGATCCTTTGTGAGTTTCAAGGCCCAGCCGGTCTGACAGAAGTGCAGTTCAGAACATACTGGGACCACAGGGAGACCCGTCCTCCAAAAAGAACCAAAAAAAAAAATAACATAAAAAAAAAGTCCCTGTTGAAACAATGCCGCGGAGGTCAGAAGAGGGTCTCGGATTCCCCTGGAACTGGAGTTCTCCTGGAACTGGAGTTTTAGACGGTTCTCGGCCGCCATGTGGGTGCTGGGGATCGAACCCGGGTCCTCTGTAAGAGCGGTCGGCGCTCTTAACCGCTAGGCCATCTCTCCAGCCCCGGCCAACAGCACGTTTAATCCCTCTACAAAAGCAGAATGATAAAGGAAAACTGTAGAAGAGGAAAGATGCAAGATCATTTCTAGGTTCAAACACAATTTTTGAACTCCAGGACTCCAGCAATACTAAATCCCAAGAAGTCCAACATGCAGGAGTAGGCATCTGGTCCTTCAACGGCTTCTCCAGGGCTTTAGAAGGGAGCAATCGGGGAACTGCAATGATCCTAATGGACAGGAAGCTGCTTTTGGAAAGGAAACTGCAAAAAGCCTTATCTTCTTGGCAACAGCAATCAAATCTTTGCTCAGGTTTGAAGACTCAGAGAAAAGGAAATCAGTCCCTTGAAAATCTCAAACAGAAGACAGCTAAAGGACAAAAGTACCTTTTGGAGAAAAGTTAAGCAAAAGATAAGTATGCTCTATAGTCAATTGTTGTCTGGCACACTGCTGGAACTCAGTGTAGACAAACTGATACTGGTATTTTTGCAACTCGGAGTATTTATTACATAAAGTACCTGTCTGGAGAAAACTCAGACCCACACCCACCCACTTCATCCTTTTCTTCTAACTTCCTTCAACTAATACATTAATGAACACACAGTTAAAACTTTGTTTTCTCAACTTTGAAATATTTATTTACTTTTCCAATTACCAATTTTGTAACTTCTCAAGAAAAACAAGCACTGATGAATAATTACGGCATCCTGTGAAATCTTTGGTCACATATGGAAAAATGCGCGCATGCGCGCGCGCGCACGCGAACACACACACACACACACACACACACACACGTGCGCGCGCACACAAAGCCAAAATATCCATTGTGGCAGAGACCAGCAATCACTGTTTCCTAAGTGTTTTCTTCTCCTTCTGGGCCTTCACTATCATCTTTGTCTGTGGGGCCTAGTCAACAGAAGAGTACACTGCAGGTGTGCTTCTCCCCAGCCTGTCCTAGGTGACTTCCCAAGTGTGCATCTGCCTGTTCTTTGTGCCACTGATTAGAAAGTGGCATTCCCCTGGGTGAAAATAAAGCTACATGTTGGAAATGGCTTCAAATAGGTCAGTAACGGTATAGAATTTTGCTTTTGATGACCAATATCCAACTTGGACTCTTGTAAATGAAAAGCTTATTTTGCAAATTACTATACATCTTGGCATTGGTAGTGGGTTAAACAGTGGCCCTTAAAATCTATGCTCATGCTGGACTCCCAGCATGAGCATAAGTATAATCATAACTAGAAAAAAAGGGTCCTGGCAGATGTAATGAAGAATCTCAATGTGGGATTATCCAAGTAAGCAAAATAAAAAGATACAGACTCAGAAATCAGGAGTCAGGAAGAAATGGCCACATCAAAATGGAGGCAGAGGCCACACTTACACAGCCACCAGAAGCTGAGAATGGCAAGGAAGGCATCTCCTCTAGGAACTTGGAAGGAAGAGGGTCCATCCAGCACCCTTATGGGAATGACTTCTGGGACAGTAGCTCAGCTTATTTACAATGTAAACAAGCTTACTAGGCCTTGAGCTACTCTTGTAATCTAAACACAGAACTTTACTACCCTCATGGACCTTCCCTGCCCTTGACCCAAAACATCAGTATACATGTGTGTATATGTTTTGCATATCAAGCACTACAAGCAGAAGGTACTTGGTGAAAGTTGTTTCAGAAAGATGGGATTAAATTAATAGCAGCGGGTCAGAAAGGACAAAATTCTTGTCTGATAAAATAAGAGTCTGCTTTTACTTCCCTGTTTCATACTGTTTCAAAAAAGAGTGAGCAAGACTTTGGTTCAAAGAACACAGTTCCAAGACCCAGCGTGGTGGCGCATGCCTTTAATTCTAGCACTTGGGAGGCAGAGGCAGGCGAACCTTTGTGAGTTCAAGCCCAGCCTGGTCTACATAGCGAGTTCCAGGACAGCAGGAGCTACAGAGAGACCCTGTCTCAAAAAGACACACACACACACACACACACACACACACACACACACACACACACACACAAAAACAGTTCGAGGAAAAATCTGAAGGAAGAGATTCTCAGGGCCAGGGCGGTTCGGGCGCCCTCCTGACTAAAATGGATGCTAGGAGTCAAGATATCTGATTTAGGCATTTTTGTAATGTGGCATCACAGTGCCTCACACCCTCACTTCAGATTTCTGGTTTCCAAAACTGTGATAGAACAAATTTCTGTTGTTTCAGGACATCAAAATACTTTTGGAACACACACACACACACACACACACACACACAAGCACACACACACACGCATGTGCACGTGCATGCACACGCATAAATACAAAAAAGTTATACTTCAATAATCTTATCAGTGGTGCTTTGGGTAAGTAATGATATTGGCATTGTTATTTTGAAACTTTTTAAAATGTTGTTTAAACATTTTTTAAATTATTTTTATTGTTGCAATGCTGGAGACTAAATGCAGGGCCTTGCACACACCCACCAAGCACAATGTACCATGGAGCTATACCACCAGCCTTATTTTATTCTGGGATAAGGTAATGACATTAATGTTAGGAGAATCTCATTGCAATGTAAAAAAAGGATAAATATCAAACCAAAGAAATTAAGTTGATAATAAAAAGTTATTTGGGGGCTGGAGAAATGGCCTAGCAGTTAAGAGCACCGACTGCTCTTACAGAGAACCCGGGTTCAATCCCCAGCACCCACATGGCGGCTGAGAACTGTCTTTAACTCCAGTTCCAGGGGAATCCGACACCCACTTCTGATCTCCAAGGCATTGCATGACATGGGTGCACTGACCTACATGCAGACAGTACATTCATACACATACAAAATAAATAAAAATTAAAAAAGAATAAATTTTTTTTAAAGTGATTTGGAGGCCGGGCGTGGTGACGCACACCTTTAATCCTAGCACTCCAGGAGGCAGAGGCAGGCAGATCTTTGTGAGTTCAAGGCCAGCCTGGTCTACAGAGTGAGTTCCATGACAGCTGGGGCTACAGGGAGACCCTGTCTCGAAAAGACCAAGAAAAAAAAAAGTGATTTGGAGACAGGTGTGGTGGTGCATGCCTTTAATCCCAGCACTAAGGAGGCAGAGGCAGGCGGATCTCTGTGAGTTCAAGGCCAGCCTGGTCTACATAGAGAGTTCCAGGACAGCTGGGGCTGCAGGGAGACCCTGTCTCAAAAAGACCAGAAAAAGAAAAAGGAAAAAAAAAAAAAAAAGAGGTTTTTTTTTTTTTTTTAAAAAAAAAAATCTCAAAAAAAAAAAAGAATTAAAATAAACATCTTAGCGTAGAGTATAGTAAAAAAAAAAAAAAAAAAAAAAAATCAGTGTCAGAAAAAAGGGGCAGGGATGGAGACAGCCATTTTTCCCCAACAGCTGGGTAAGTGTGGCTAAACACAGAACCAAAGCCTGGAACTTGAGGACAGAGTTAAAGGCACATTAAATCTGTACTCTGGGAAGAAGGGAAAGAGCCCACCTTGCAGGTCACTTCAACTTCCTCCCCATCTCTGCTCTCCACCTACACCTCAGAGGAATACCACAGAAAACACAATGAGGCAGCTATGAAAATGCCCTCAGCTCCCCTGCTCACTCATTACCGATCTTCTCAAAGTCCCTCCTTACCTAGAGTCTGACAGTCCACAGAGAAAAGGATGACCAGTACCCAGCAGTATTTGCTTACTTGGCAAAGAAGAACGGTAAGGGAGCCAGCCAGTGGGTATAACGGCCCATCATCTCACCAAGTACGAGCCCTCTCTGCACAAGCCTGATAACCTGAGTTCCATCACCAGAAACCACACAAAGACTGAAAGAAAACACCAACTCCACAAAGTTGTCCCCTGACTTCCATACACAGATCAAGTATCACACACATACACAATAATAAAAAAATAACATTTTTTTTTTTTGGACAGGAGCTCCCATAGTCCCAGCCCTTTTACTCACTATGTACACAAGGCTGGCTTCCATCTCACAAGCATCTCCGCCTGCCTCCTGCATCCCAAGAATAGCATGAGGAGTGGAGTGGAGGGAGGGAGGGAGGGAGGGAGGGAGGGACGGATGGACCAGGTGGTGCTTCAGGCCTGTAATCCCAGCACTTTAGGGGACTAAAACAGGAGGACTAACTGCCACAGATGCAGGCCAGATTGGGCTACACAATGAGTTTCAGGGTGACCTGGGATACAGAATGAGATCCTGCCTCCAAACTAACAATAAATCAAAGGAAAGGAGAAGGGAAGCAGAAGAAAGAGGGACAGATTAAAAAAAAAAAAAAAAAAAAAAAAGTTCAATTTTTAAGTTAGACAAATATTTGCTCTATTAGGAGATTATCCCCCCACCCCCGTGTGTGTGTGTGTGTGTGTGTGTGTGTTTGGGGGCATGCACATATACATGTATGCATGTGAAAGCCAAGGATAACCTTTGGCGCCCTTCCTCAGGAGCTGGACAAGTGGCTAGACTGGCTGACCAGTGAGCCCTAGGGATCTGCCCATCTCCCCCATTCCTGACTTTAAAAAAAAATGGATTCTGGTCTAGATTCTCATGATTGCAAGGCAAGCAAGCATCTGAGTAAGCTCTCTCCAGTTCAATTAGCTTGACTCAATGCAAGTTCTCCAGTGAGCTCCTTGCTTTTATTTTTTAAAGTAATAATATAAGGGAACAAGTGAAGTTGGTTGGGGGTGGGGGGTGTTGTTGTCTCTTGAAATGTTAGTAATCAATCCCAGGCCTGAGTATGCTAAACACGATCACTGATATATATTCTCAGCTCCCCAAATAATTGTCAGTGTTATCTTAGTGACACGGGTTTGGCTCAGCTCCTGCTGAGTGATACCAGGGCCTTCTCCTTCCCTAGATCAGGATCTATGCCAAGCCTTGAGGACTGTAATCTCATTACCCTGGAGTGCTTAACACAGGAGCTTGAATCTAATTTCCTGCTCCCAATTCACTCATCTTTTTATTGTTAATCTTTTTCCACACTGCTTTGTACTAAACGAAGCAAGGAAAGACTCTCAGTTCTCAAGTTCTTCAAACAGTTAAGCATTGTAAGAATTGTGTTAAGATCTCTAAACTTGTGACAAACCACCAAGACCCCAAAAGATACAGTACAGGGTCTACATTGAAAATCAATGTGCAAGTGATAAGTGCTTCTCTCTTTCCATGGACAAAAGCATCACTTACCAAGCCACTCATTACTAGGCAGCTTTGCAGATTCATTTGCAGTTGTCAAAGGAACTTCACATTTCCAGTTTTCTACCCTTGCCTTACAATTTCATGTTACTATAAAAATTGATCTCGGGGCTGGAGCGATGGCCTAGCGGTTAAGAGCGCCGACCGCTCTTGCAGAGGACCCGGGTTCGATCCCCAGCACCCACATGGCGGCCGAGAGCCGTCTGAAACTCCAATTCCAGGAGAACTCCAGTTCCAGGGGAGTCCGACGCCCTCTTCTGACCTCCGCGGCATTGCACGTCACGGGTGCACAGACTTGCATGCA
>VZQC01010618.1:744352-991184 GCA_009823505.1 Rhizomys pruinosus | reverse complement strand
TTCTGACCTCCACGGCATTGCATGACATGGGTGCACAAACTTACATGCAGACAGTTCATTCATACACATACAGAAATAAATAAAAATTAATATAAAAAAAAAATAAAAAAAAACAAAAAAAAACAAAAAAAACCAAACTTTTATTTATTTATTTATTTATTTATTTATTTATTTATTTATTAATAGACACGGTCTCACTATAGTCCCAGCTGGCCTGGAACTCACTCTGTAGACCAGGCTGGCCTGGAACTCACAGAGATCTGCCTGCCTCTGCCTCCCCAGAGCTAGGATTAAAGGCGTGCACCACCACACCTGGCTTAAAGACAGTTCTTAGCTGCCCTGTGGTGCTGGGAATCGAACTTCGGTCCTCTGCAAGAGCAGTCGGTGCTCTTAACCACAGAGGTATCTCTCCAGTCTCAACGAATTTATTATTTTAATTTCATGTGTATGAGTGTATTGCTTACATGTATGTAAGTGCACCCATGTTGTGCAATGCCCACAAAGGTCATAACTGGGTTCCAGATCTCCTGGAACTGAAGTTAGAATGGTTTTTAGCTGCCATGTGGGTGCTGGGAACTGAACCCAGGTCCTCTGCAAGAATAGCCAGGACTCTTAACCACTGAGCCATCCAGCCCCAAGAACTCCTTTTGGGGGACACAAATACTTAAACCAATTAACAGGCCAACAAAACTGTATCAAAGTTTGCAAAATTAGTGGAGTAAATTAAATGATGAATCCCATTTAATGCAACTGACTTTCCTACATCAAATCATGGCAAATCCTTTTCTATAGCATCTGACATTCTATCTGCTTCCTTGGGGAAAGGGAGAGCAGGCCAGTGGGCTGACTTGCACAATGCCTATAGCACATAGAACATTTAAGTTTAGTAGACATCAAAACAAGTAACTTTGTTCACCAGTAATGCTGAGGTATACTTTATAGCCTGTTTACCAAGATGGCTATAATAATAATAATAATAATAATAATAATAATAATAATAATAAATGACCTGGATGAAGCTAGTAAACAAACTGTGTCATTAAAATACCATAAAGTGGAAAGGGGAAGACACGTTAGACTCTGAACTTTAGAACAGCTGAAGATAAGAAACAGCCCGACAAGCTCTGTGATTCACAGCACCAGATGATAACTGTTCACAGAACAGACACCTAAGCTACATCCCCACAGCTCCTAACTTGCTGCAGCACCCTTCTCTAGAGCATGTATCCTAAGAAATGGAAAGTTGTCATCATGATTAGTTCAAAAAGAAAGAAATTTTGTGTGCAAAGCATTGAGGGCCAGGGGTGTCTTGATAGCAGTGTCTGATCACAGCCCATAGTATCTGCTTGGGGTTTTACAACCAAAGTTTGTGGTAGTTTCTTAGACTGAAAATCTATAGCTAAGCTTTTTCTGACAGCATAACAAAAACATGTATTGACACCATAAAGTATGTTCAAGTAACAGATAGAATTTGATACGATAGGTGTTCCTGAATATTATGGGGATAAGTTAAAGATAAAACAATATATTGGTAGTCATGTTGGACATACGAGTCCTTAAGCAAAGTCTGGGCCTGGGTGCCCAAAACTACATGAAGTCAAGACTTTAGCTGGCCATCAAGGGAGACGGGAACTCGATTTTTCAGAATCAGTCCTCCCAAGACTAGAAACTGCAAATGACACAAACCTCCCTTGTCCCCATCATAAGTCTAACACAGAGGCAGCAGAGCCACTCCCATGCAAAACTTAAGATCTCAGGGGAGCGGGTGTTATGGGAGATCCATCCACTCAGAGAGGGCTGAAAATACTGCCTCCATCCTCCAATCTGCTCCACATCAGCCCACCACAGGAGGGGACCACACAGCTCCAGTTCATAGAGTGGAACAGAGCTCTGGATCAAAAAAGGGACCACAACTCCAGGTTCACAGAAGGAGACCACAGCCCCAGCTCACAGGAGGTAATCATATCTTTAAAATGAAGAAAAAGATCTTTATACAGCAAATATATTTTCTAAATTTTTATATGGTGTATTTAATTTTTAAACATACACCAAAGTTGAAAGTATATGGTAATATAACCTAACATATGTCAAAACAAGTTTTAACTATTATCAGACTGTTCCCAGATTATCTTTATCTGCCTCTTCTCTTTTGATGAAGTATTTTAATGCAAACCTCAGTTATACCTTTTCACTAAAAGTAAATACAGCTTCCTACATTACCACAAAGCTAAAACTATGCCAAACAATTTCAAAGACTAATTTCATAGACTCCCATTATTAATCAAAAATTCCCCAATTTTCCAAGAAAGCCTTTTTATATTTAATTTGTTCACATCTGGAATCTAAAAAGGATTCACATTTTTCAAAAAATAATTTCTCATAAGTTCTTCCTCTTCATTTCCTATCCCTTCATGTAAAAGCAAATCTTTTTAAATGAGTTATTAATTCATATTCTATGATGTTCACACCTTATAACTGTATAACTTTAAAATATTAACAAAGCTATGCAACTATCACCATATGTAATTCCAGAGTATTTCTGTCACATTAGAAAACCCCATGTTCAGGGCTGGAGAGATAGCCTAGCAGTTAAGAGCGCTGACCGCTCTTACAGAGGACCCAGGTTCGATCCCCAGCACCCACATGGTGGCTAAGAACCGTCTGTAACTCCAATTCCAGGAGAACTCCAGTTTCAGGGGAATCCAAGACCCTCTTCTGACCTCCACGGCATTGCACGACATGGGTGCACAAACTTACATGCAGACAGTACATTCATACACATACAAAAATAAATAAAATTAAAAAAAAAAAAAAAAAAGAAAGAAAACCCCATGTTCGCCGGGCATGGTGGCGCACACCTTTAATCCTAGCACTTGGGAGGCAGAGGCAGGCGGATCTTTGTGAGTTCAAGGCCAGCCTGGTCTACAGAGCTCAGGACAGCCAGAGCTACAGGGAGACCCTGTCTCAAAAAAAGACCAAAAAAAAAAAAAAAAAGAAAACCCCATGTCCATGAGCATCTTGTGCCCCTCTTCGGCTGTGGCAACTACACTTACCTACTTTCGGTCTCTATGGAGCTTTCTATTTTGGGCATTTCATATAAACAGAATCATAAGCACAGATACATCTCAAGTGTCTATCAGGTAGATATCATACACAGATCTGTATATGTCTCACACAGTTCACACACAGGACAGATAAGACACACATATGAATGGCACATACTAGATGCTTTCTTTCAGCTCCCCACAAATCTATCCAGGGCAAGTGATAATCATGTGTGGAATACATTCATGAGTCACACATATATGACAAGAATTCATTTCTGCTGACCATAGTTTTTATCATGAATAACCAACAATGGCCACTACTCAGAGCAGTCACAAGTAAGGAGGCTCAGCACCCAGCTAGAACTTCCCACTTTCTTTCCTGTTAGGAAAACATAATGTAATACAAACAAGACAGGAAAGCATTCTTTTTTTTTTTGGTATATTATTCACATACTGGTTCCTTATGGGGAGGGCAGCCAGGAGCAGAGGTTAAGACACAGACTACAGTCTATACTTTCTACAGAACCAGGCCACCTATACCAGCTATTTCACCACTATTTACATGACCTTTGGGAGGTGATTTAATCTCTAGCATTAAGCTAGGTTTCATTTCATCTAACTCTCAGTTTTTCAAACCTTATGTTACATGGAGGTACTAACAAGTAAGTATGACTTCTTTGAAGATTAATCAAAAGATAATTTACATTATAACTACTGGCTGTTGCCAATAGTAATTATCAGTCTCAATTAATTAATTAATTAATTAATTAATTTGGTCTTTTAGAGGCAGGGTCTTCCTGTAGCTCCAGCTGGCCTGGAACTCACTCTGTGGACCCGGCTGGCCTTGAACTCACAAAGATCTGCCTGCCTCTGCCTCCCAAGTGCTAGGATTAAAGGGGAGCGTCACCACGCCCAGCAGTAATTATCCGTCTTTGTGTTTAGCAAATCAGCCGTGATATCTCAGAGCTAATAAAGCCACTGCAGTGTGGTACACATGCAGAAGTGACAGCAGAAGGACTAAGCTCTCCATGCCCAGGCATGGAGACATTGAATGGCAATAACTTGAACTTTAAGATCTTTGGAAAGTAATCAAATACCTGATGGCACCTCCCTCAGCCTCAACATCCCAAAGACCCCAACATCAACCCCATGAAGATATTTTTGGTCTTAGAATAATATGATTGAGGGGCTGGAGAGATGGCTCAGTGGTTAAGAGTGCCAACTGCTCTTGCAGAGGACACGGGTTCGATTCCCAGCATCCACATGGTGGCTTTAAGCCAGGAGATGTGGCACACGCCTTTAATCCTAACACTTGGTAGGCAGAGGCAGGCAGATCTCTGTGAGTTCAAGGCCAGCCTGGTCTACAGAGTTAGTTCCAGGACAGCTGAGGCTACAGGAAGACCCTGTCTCCGAGAGAGAGAGAGAGAGAGAGAGAGAGAGAGAGAGAGAGAGAGAGAGAGAAGAAGAAGAAGAGGAGAGAGAGAGAGGAGGGAGAGAGGGAGAGAGAAAGGGAGAGACAGAG
Source organism: Rhizomys pruinosus (assembly GCA_009823505.1). Classification (NCBI taxonomy): domain Eukaryota; kingdom Metazoa; phylum Chordata; class Mammalia; order Rodentia; family Spalacidae; genus Rhizomys; species Rhizomys pruinosus. The sequence continues at coordinate 986,615 of VZQC01010618.1, read as the reverse complement.
AGAGAGAGAGAGAGAGAGAGAGAGAGAGAAATGTGGTTGACAAAAATTTTCCATCATGCCCTTTCTGACATATCTGAGGCATGAAAAATAATAATGGAATAAAGCCAGAAGGAGAAGGGAAGGATGGAAAGAGAAAGGAGGAAGAACACAGAAGGAAGGCCTACCCCCTTGAAGGGCTAATCTCAGTCCACGTTGCCTCTGTTCTCTTCGTGCTCTTCCCCACCACGGTAGGTCCCAAGGACTGAACGTAGCGCCTCCTGCACACCAAGCAAGCATTCTGCCACTGAAGTATATTTTCAGTCCATTTTCTTAAATATTTTGAAACAAGGTCTTACTAAGTTTTCCAGATTGATCAGGAATGTGAGGTACTTCTGTCTCGGCCTCCAGAGTGCTGGAATTACAGGTATACACCACCATCCCCGACTATTTTCTATCTCATACTGGACTGCGCTTAAAAATGTTTCACCCATTCTGCCTCCCTTTATATTGATTTCTTTATAGTAATAATCTCAGTTCTCTTTTTGCTGTCTTTATAAAAATATATTCTTTGTAATAATATACACATAATAAAAAATAAATAAAATAAATAAAATAAAATAAAAAAAGAATCTTACAAGACCAGGAATTGTGGCCCATGCCTTTAATTCCAGCAATCGGGAAGCAGAGGCTGGTAGATCTCCATGAGTTCAAGGCCAGGTAGGACTACAGGGAGACCCTGTCTCAAAAAGACCCCCCCAAAAAAAAGAATTGTACAATGGACTTTGGGGAAATACCTAGACCTGTGTTGGACAGAAAAACTCCTCTATTCCATGAATTTTTTTTTAATTTTTTTTTTTAATTTTTATTTATTTCGGTATGTGTATGAATGTACTGTCTGCATGCAGGTGTGTGCACCGTGTCGTGCAATGCCGCGGAGGTCAGAAGAGGGTCTCGGATTCCCCTGGAACTGGAGTTCTCCTGGAATTGGAGTTTCAGACGGTTCTCGGCCGCCATGTGGGTGCTGGGGATCGAACCCGGGTCCTCTGTAAGAGCGGTCGGCGCTCTTAACCGCTAGGCCATCTCTCCAGCCCCCTCCATGATTTATTTTATGCTTACAGAAAAAGACTTACTCCTTATATAAAGTATTCCTTCCACTAGCCTATACATAGCCCTGCAAGAAAGTGCCAAAAAATTATTACGAACAATAACCACTAGCTACCATTTAAAAGAATGAAGTGGAGACACTGTCATTAGCAAATGTATCAACATGAAGGGGGGTAGCGAGAGGAAGGGAGGAAAAATATACTTTATTGTTAAAAACAGAGAACAGGGGAAATCTTTAGAAATACTTCTAGGTTTTATGCAAAACCAGAAAATAGAAGCCTTACCTTAAAAAAATTTATTTTTATGTTGAGAGTTTAATGCCTGCATCATGCAGTGCCCATGGAGGACAGAAGGGGACATTGGCTCCCCCTGGAACTGGAGTTACGGATAGTTGTTAGTGTTGGGTGCTGGGTGCTGGGAATCAAACACGGGTCCTCTGCAAACAATGGGTGCTCTGAACTTCTGAGCTATCACTCCAGCCCCTTTTTTTCTTTTAAACTTCAAAATTTTTATTTATTTTTATTTATGTATATGAATGTTTTTCCTTCGTGTATCTAAGCACACCAAAAATGTACAATGCCTGCAAAGATAAGAAGGGAGTGTCTGGTGTCTTGGAACTCAAGCTACAGGTGGTCATTAGATGCCATGTGGATGCTGGGAACTGAATCTGGATCCTCTGGAAGATCCAGTTTATAGGACCTGTACAATTCAAGTAGTATGAACTACTAAGGAAGGTAGACAGCACAGAATGTCTGAATTTGGTTTGTCCACTTAATCAACTTTGCCAGAAACCAAACTGTGAAATGTTTAAAAATAATGAAAGAATTAAAATGCCAGAAAACAAAAGAAGTCATTTTCTAGCTTTTCTTTTGGTGGTAAGAAACAGACAGGCAAGGGGGAGTCGGGGGGGGGGGGGACTATTGAGAGATCTAAACATCTCCTGGGAAAATTCCAAAACAGACAGTAGGACTACACCTCTCCTCTTGTCTCTTTCTTCATAAATACGTGGCTGTTTCTTACCTGATCACAGATCAGCTCCCACTTTTTCTCATTGTCATACTGCCGTAGTAATCTGGCTTTGTCAGGAGGTAGGTTCATAGCATTCTGTAAAAAATAAAGACATTTGTCACATGCCACAGTACCTCAAAAGCAGAGAAAAACAACTGTGGCCCTTTCAGGACAATCAGATGTTGGAGTTTGCCTTCCGATATGTGACTACAATTCTAAACGATGCTAAAATTTATTCAAGCCATGCTAAGAAATCTACTGTTGACTCAGGTGATGTGTCATTGGCGATCCAGTGTCGTTGTGACCAGTCTTTCACTTCTCCTCCCCCAAGAGATTTTTTTTTGGTTTTGGTTTTGCTTTTCTCAAGACAGGGTCTCCCTGTAGAGTCCCAGCTGTCCTGGACAGCTCTGTAGACCAGGCTGGCCTTGAACTCACAAAGATCCGCCTGCCTCTGCCTCCCAAGTGCTAGGATTAAAGGCGTGTGCCACCATGCCCGGCTCCCCCAAGAGATTTTTTTTATTAGATATTGCAAGGCAAAGAAATCAAACCCCTTTGTCACTGATCAAACCCTATTCAGGTCTTAGACTGCCACCTGATAGATACTGCTTAACAGCTTCAAACTATAGGCTCAAGTCATTACAAAAAAAGGCATCTACTTCTGCAGGCAGAATAACAGTTCCACGGTTAAGTGTTGGTTCAGTGACTAGCAGACCAAGTACCCCCACACTAGGTACTCCAACTCCACAAACCATGTCTGTTTCAACTAAAGTAGGGACTCCAATGTCTCTCACCGGGCAGAGGTCTACAGTGCGGATGCCTGCTTCTCAGTCCCCAGCTGCAAAAGCTGCAATTCCTGCAACATCAGCAGTTCAGAATGTTCTCATTAACCCATCATTAATTGGGTCCAAAAACATTCTTATTACTAATAATATGGTTTCACAAAATGCAGTCAATGACTCAGCAAATATACTGAAAAGAAAACGTGAAGATGACGATGATGAAGATGATGATGACTATGATAACTTGTAATCTAGCCTTGAAGCATGTAACATGTATATTTGGTCTTGAATCCATGTACTGAAACAAGCATGCTGGATGTTTTCAAGCTGTATTTTAGAAAACAGTATTGGGGGCTGGAGAGATATAGCCTAGCGGTTAAGAGCACCTACTGCTCTTGCAGAGGCCCCAGGTTAGATCCCCAGCACCCACAAGGTGGCTAAGAACCGTCTGTAACTCCAATTCTAGGAGAACTCCAGTTCCAGGGGAATCTGACACCCTCTTCTGACCTCCATGGCATTGCATGACATGGGTGCACAAACCTACATGCAGACAGTATATTCATACACATACAAAAATAAATAAAATTTTAAAAAAAAAAAGAAAACAGTATTTAACAAGTTTAGTTACTGTGCTTTTCAATTGAAATGTTCAGTTTTCTTTAATAGAACTAGTAATCATTTTTCATCAACCTTTGTGTATAAAAAAATAAAATTGCCATTTATCAGTTTGATTCTTGGTACTTAGGCAATTATGTTTTCAAAAAAGCAAATTCCCAGGCAGATCTTTGTGAGTGCAAGGCCAGCCTGGTCTACAGAGTGAGTTCCAGGACAGCTGGGACTACAGGGAGACCCTGTCTCGAAAAGACCCCCAAAAAAAAAAAAAAAAAGCAAATTCCCTCTCAACTTTAGATGTAACAGTGAAGCCTGTAACAACTTCATGTGTGAACTTCAGTGTGCTTCGTATGTTTAGATCATAGTCTCTTATATCTAAGTCGCTTTCAAGAGTGTCTTCTCAGATGTCTGGAGTAGCACCATGACTCCTATTTGGAGACAGCACTTCGTAAAGATTTGTTCATGTGATTAAATTAGGTTATCTCATAAATAAATAAATAAATAAATAAATAAATAAATAAATAAATAAATAAATAAAGTAACAAAGACAATGATGTGGTTGTTTTCTGTCCCTCTGTGAGAAGAAAACATTCCTTCAGGACATGTTAATATTAGCCTCCTAAATTCGCAGTTTAACAATGTTAGTCGACAAAGTCGAGTTTGCAGTGAGTAACGGACTCCAATCTGAACAAGATATTTAGACATCAGCATCATACAAACCCTCCTGGTAACACAAGACATCTTCTCCAGACCTGATGATGGAATTGCCTAGACACAGTCACAGGTTAGGGGCCTGGTGTCCCAAATGACCAACCATACACATTATCTAGCTTCTTGGTTGAAATTTGAAGTGAGGTATTTGGCAACAGAACATGATAACAAAGTCTGAGCACCCCAGAAGAGATATGTCTGTGTCCTCATCGTGTCCCAACACAGACGCTATAGACTAGACCCACCCCTATATGAACAATGCAGGGCTCTTTTTTTTTTTTTGGGGGGGGGGGGACAAATGCCTGTCAGTGCTTAGGTCCCCAGGTCTCAGAAGGGCTTGGCTTGCAGCAAGATCACTGTCTTGGGGTAGTCCTTCATGCCATAAGGCAAAGCAAATTTAAGGTAGGAGTGAGTGAACTATATTGACTTAATGGTGGGGAATTAACCTTTGATGACTGATAGGTTTTGGGGGGGCTTTTTGGGGGGGGTCTTTTCAAGACAGGGTTTCCCTGTAGCCCCAGCTGTCCTGGAACTCACTCTGTAGACCAGGCTGGTCTTGAACTTACAAAGATCCGCCTGCCTCTGCCTCCCAAGTGCAAGGATTAAAGGCATGTGCCACCACACCTGGCAATTGATATGTTTAACCCAAGCATTTCCCCCTTAAACTCAGTCTAACATTCACATTGGTATTACTTAAATACACCTACCATCAATTCATTGGAATCTGCAGCATTGTATTTTAGAACTGGTAACCTGCCTTTAGAACATTTAATTTTAATCTAATTAAATATTTTTATTTTCATAATTGTATTTCATGTGTATGAAGGTTTTGCCTGCCTGTATGTAAGTATATTCATGTCATGCAATGCCCATGGAGACAAGAGGAGGGCATCAGGTTCCCTGGAAGTGGAGTTAAGGAGTGTTGTTAGCCACCATGTGGGTGCTGAGAACTGAACCAGAGTCCTCTTGCAAGACCAGTCAGTGCTCTTAACCACTAAACCATCTCTCCAGCCCCTAAATTTTATTTACAGAGATATTTATTATTACTTTATGGCTTTGACTGTTTTGCCTGCATGTGTGCAAATGTACCATGTGTGTCTGGTTTCCAAGAAGGCTAGATAATTGTGAGCTGCCATGTACTGGGATCTGAACCTGGGTCCTCTGCAAGAGCAAGTAAGTGCTCTTAACTGCTGAGCCATCTCTCCAGCCCCATTTTTTACCACTTTAAAAAATGTTTTAATGGGGCTGGAGAGATGGCTCAGCAGTTAAGAGCACTGTCTGCTCTTGCAGAGGACCCGGGTTCGATTCCCAGCACCCACATGGTAGCTAAAACCTTCTTTAAACCAGGCTTGGTGGCACACACTTTTAATCCTAGCACTTGGGAGGCAGAGGCAGGCGGATCTCTGTGAGTTCAAGGCCAGCCTGGTCTACAGAGTGAGTTCCAGGCCAGCTGGGGCTAGGGAGACCCTGTCTCAAAAAAAAAAAAAAAAGTTTTAATTACCCCTAAGCTGATAACATAAATTAAATAACTTTTTTTTAAATTTCTGTATGTGTATGAATGTACTGTCTGTATGCAGGTCTGTGCACCCGTGTTGTGCAATGCCACGGAGGTCAGAAAAGGGTGTCGGATTCCCTTGGAACTGGAGTTCTCCTGGAATTGGAGTTTCAGACGGTTCTCAGCTGCCATGTGGGTGCTAGGGATCAAACCCAGGTCCTCTGTAAGAGCGGTCAGCGCTCTTAACTGCTAGGCCATCTCTCCAGCCCCAAATCAATTTTGAATTACAGAGTTTTTCATTATACTGCTAAAGCCTCTTGAACAGAAATATCTAAATTGGAGAAAACATTTTTATATGGAAAAGGTACTTAAAATAGAATGAAGAACTAATTGTATTTACTACTTTGTACAGTTAAATAATGTTAAACAATCAATCCTGGTATAAAGCAAAGAATTCCATACATACCTTTCTTGGGGATGAGGAGGTACAACATGGCTATTTACTATTAACAGTACCTCTGTTCCTTGTTTGTACCCTGGAGATAAACGCGTTTCCCTTAAACAGGTTCTGAGCCTCAGATTAGTGCCCCTGGGTATAGTCACACAGTAATATCAGCATAATTGTAAAATAAAAAGTAAACAATTTTTTTCCTTATTAATCTCAAAGACATGAAGGAATTTTTTTAAATGACTGGAATCCTACAATGTCCAAAGCAGTGCTACAGGCATGCTGCATGCATAATCTCCATCTTGTACACATAAGCATGTGAGGTGGATAGACTTTTCCCCAGTTTTATGGGGAAACAGGCCTAGGAGAACTTGGCTAACTTTCTTAAGATTGCACAAATCCACATAAGAACTCCCTGTTAAATTTCCAAGTACAGGCTGGGTATACTCGAGAGGCAGAGGCAGGTGGATCTCTGTGAGTTTAAGGCCAGTCTGGTCCATGGAGCCAGCCAGCTCCAAGCCAGCTGGGACTAAAGGGAGACCCTGTCTCAAAAATAAATAAATAAATAAATAAATAAATAAATAAATAAATAAATAAATAAATAAATAAAATTCCAAGTACAATTTGTAATGATGCCACCAAGTTCATTTTGGAGCAAAGAAAAATGACAACTAACTTAAGACCTCTGCTAGTCCTCTCCTAAAACCCTGTGTAAGCAGTTAATAGGAACTGGAGGGAACTGCTGTTAATATAAATAAGAATAAGCTGCTCCTTCTAAATGTAGGTTGATTAAACAGTCTTCTTTACCTTTTTAAAAATATTTTTACTGGTTCTCTGAGAATTTTATACAATGTATTTTTATTATATTCAGACCCCCTCCCCCATCTCGACTTCTACCCTACTCCCCCAACTTCATCTCCTCTATTATTTTTTAATTAATATTTCTACTTTATGCATATGAGTATTTTCTCTTCATGTAAGTGTACTAATGAGTTCAATGGCTGTGTATACCAGAAGTTATCAGATCCCCTGGAAGTGAAGTTATTCATGATTGCTGGCCATCATGTAGGTGCTGGGAACCAAACCCACATCCTCTACAAAAGCAGCCAGTGGTCTTAATTGCTGTGTCCTTTCACCTTTTTTTAAGGGCCTATCAAGTCTAATTTGTGTTTCCAAATGCTCTTGAGTATGAGTTCATCCCTTGGAGACTGGGCAACACCAGGTTTCACACCCACAAAGAAACTAACTGTCCTTTCCCAAAAGCTATCAATTGCCACTAGAGCTGGGGCATCTTGCCCACCTAAACAGTACTTTGACAAGTTTATGAAATACTGCTGCTGTATAAATACTATGCAACATGGTGGGTGGCAGTGAGGAAACCAAATTTATGTAGTTCCTGAGGACTCATATTATGGTGGGGAGACAATATTTAGCTTTAAGTCTTCATAGAATCTATTAGCTTACATTAAATACAGAGTGAAGAATGAGCTCCTAGAGAATAGAACAAGAAAAAAATGAAAAGTAAGAGCATTGGAGAGTTGGCTCAGCAGTTAAGAACACTGGCTACTCTTGCAGAGTGCCAAGGTTTGATTTCTAGCATCCACGCCTCTAACTCTAGTTCCAGGGGAATCCAATGTCCTCTTCTGACCTCTGAGGCCATTGCATAACACAAGTGCACTTACATACATGTAGGCAATACACTCATACACATAAAAATAATAAAAAAATTTTATATGAGAAATGAAGGAAAAGCAAAGCATGCCGAACAGAAGAAACAGGAAAAAGGCTGTGAGATGAGATTTAGCACAGAGAGTTTAAAGGAAGCCAGCATCGTCCCAGAGAGAATCAGGGAAAGGGAATGAAAGAAAGATGAATCTGGAAAGATGAGCTAAAGCCATACCATGCCCAGAAATACAGCTCAAGGTCAATAACCAACATACAACGTGAAGCCACCAGATGCTCTGAAACTGGGAAATAGGGGCTGGAGAGATGGCTCAGTGGTTAAGAGCACCGACTGCTCTTGCAGAAGACCCGGGTTCAATTCCCAGCACCTACATGGTTGCTAAGAACCATCTTTAACTCCAGTTCCAGGGGAATTCGACGCCCCCTTCTGACCTCCTCGGCACTGCACGACATGGGCGCACAAACCTGCATGCAGACAGTATGCCCAATACACATTAAAAAAAAAAAAAAGAAAAAAAGAAAAAGAAAATGGGAAATAAAGTAAGTTGTTTTGCAAAGTCACTGCAGGTGCCACCTAGAGAAACTAGCAAACATGGAAGCAGAGGCCAGGACAGCAGCTCACCTGAGAGATAGTGGCCTGGACAAGGCTAAAGGCACATCAAAGGAAGCAGGGGAGATGGCTCAGTGGGTAAAGCACTTGCTGTTACATGCCTAAGAAATGTAGTTTGGATTCCCTAGAATCCAGGTAAAAGTCATGTGGGTATGACGGCCCACCTATAATCCCAGTGCACAGGAAGTAGAGACTGGGAATCAAGGGAGCAAGCTGGTTAGCCAGGCTAGCCAAAACATCGAGGCACAAGTTTATCAAGACCCTGATTCAATATATAAGGTAGACAGCAACTGAGGAAGTCAGCCAGTGTCAACCTCAGGCCTCCACAGGCATTTCTTAAGTTCTCTCTCCCGGAGATGGTGAGAAGATTTTTAAACAGCCTTGTCTAGGTCCAGGACTGTTCGGAGACCATCAAGAGAGCAGCCAAACACTTGAGAAATAAACTCACAGTTTTGGGGTCAGAAAAAAGGTTTTACGAGCCTTAGGAGTGCCTCTAAACTCAATGACCAGTTACTGTCAGAAGCAGCAGCTCTAAATCAATACATCAAAATGAAAACTGAACTAGCTAATCACTCACTAAGCATCTCATATATTCCCTCAAGCCTGTGAGCTGCCCAGACACACACTGTCCAGATGAGTGATTCCATAGGGATCAGGAGGAAGCCACTAGGTTTAGAATCAGACATTCCACAGCAGCCTTGCTGAAGATCAGGGGTGTCTGATTAGCTGGTAATAACTTCTGAAATGTGTTTAAAGTGAATTCATACTCCTTCTTCTATACAGGGCAAGATTCTAAGGTCCATGCTAAATGTTTGTGCAGGTAACTTACAAGGGTCCTACAAGGGTTGGTTATTTCCTAAGAAAAATACTGTCTCTATCCCTACATCTGTCTCTTTGCTGTTTGTAACTAAGTGGACCCTCTTCTGTGTGGCTGGATATACAAATCAATTTCCAGTTTTCCTAACAATGTGACAACTCTGCCTCACCCAAACTTGGTGGATCTGAGGCACAGAGCATTTTTCCCTTCCTCTCATCCATCAACCCATCCAGCATTTATTGAGCTTTGACTAAGTGCCAGAATATCTGCACTGTGTGCACTGAATGAACTTAATCATGCTGCTGCTGCATGAAAGTTCCAGCCAACTGTCCACTGAAGATAGACAGCACTGGAGTTGAAAAGTTTAGTGGATGTTAATTACCTGGTTTCTAGATTATGTGACTTCCTTGATACACTGAATTCATCATCAAGAGTATTCTTTCTACAAGAAATGCCCCTTTTCTTCTACTCTCAACCTGACACACACTTCACTAATCGGCTCAAATACCATCATTAGAACCTTTGTCCAACTACTACTACTCCTTTTGCTTACATTTGAACTTTGTTTTGATGCAAATACGTTCATACTGGTATCAACTGTAAGAGTTGCCCCAAATGGTGGTGATATTTCTGTTCTCTATTCTTATTGATCCTTCCTTAATTGTATTATTTTACATTATGTGTTCTCTCCCTTAGACCCATTTGAAACAATGTCATAAAAACAATGGCATATCGATTATTTCTGAACCCTCATGAAAAAATTCAGTTACAAAATATCTACGATAGCCTATACAACCAAAGCTACAATTGCAGGTAAATACTGTATGCAACACACAGTGGAATGACAGTGCCCAATTCATTTACAACCAAATTAGCACACGCCCTGGGAACCGCAGGGTTTTCTGCTACCTGTTTTGTCCTGGATGTGCGGTAATAATACAAACCTACAAAACACCTATGGTGGTTTGAATGAGAGTGTCCCCCATAGGCTTTAAGTATTCAGACATTTTGTCTCCAGTTGGTGGCACTGTTCTTGGAGGTCTTAGAAGGTGTGGCCATGCTGGAGGAAGTACATCACTGGGGGCGGGCTTAGTGAGTTTAACAAACCTTGGGGTCTCCAGTCTCTCTTTCTCTGCTTCCTGTCCTCATTGCGAGGTGTGACCCTCGGCTTGCTGCTCCAGCCGCAGCCACCATGCTTCCTGCCACAATGGACTCTGATTCCCTGGAACGGTCAATCGTAAACTCAAATAAACTCTTCCTTTTATAAGTTCCCTTGCTCATGGTGGTTTTATCACAGCAATAGAAAAGTGACTAATACACACCCTTAGCCAGGTGTGGTGGTGCACGCCCTTAATCCCAGCACTCAGAAGGCAGAGACAGGCAGATCTCTGTGAGTTCAAAGCTAGCCTGATCTACATACCAAGTTCCAGGCCAGCTGGGACTAAAGGGAGACCCTATCTCAAAACAGAACCCCCCAACACATCCCCCAAAAAAACAAAACAAAAACAAACCCCAAACACACTACCAACAACAACAAAAAAACACCACCCTTCTTTTGCCTTATATCCTCAGGCCTGAAACCCATAATGAGATGTAGGCATAGGTACTGAAAGAGAGTACTACTGAATATGCTTCATTATTTATTATCCAGTACAACACTGTTCTTTTGTAATTGAACAAAGAAAACTCAGACTCTCTACAGGAAATGTTTTAAAGGACCTTGGGTTATAGAAGGAGGGGCAAGCATATACAAGGCAAATGGCTTACACAACCTCTCTGAGCTGCTAGGTAAGTTTTATAGGAACCCAGAAGAAGGAGCCATAATTGTAAAAAATTTAACTGTTGGGCCTGAGAAGATGGCTCAGTGGATAAACACTTGCGGTACAAGCATGAAGACTTGAGTTCAAATCCCCAGAACTCACATAAAATTAGCCAGACAGGCCTGTGCCTGCCACTGGAGGAAAAAGACACATCCCAGCACTCTCTTACCAGCCAGGCTAAAAGGCAAACTTCCAGTTCAATAGGAGACCCCTCTCAAGGCAGTAAGGCAATGCACAACAGAGGGCACAATCCAAAGTCCTCCTCTGGCCTCTACCTGTGTGCACAGGCACACGCACACATACTCATGTATAGGTCACTCACACACACACAAGCACACGCATCACAATTTTTTTGATTGAAGACACAAAGTTACCCTTTCAACCAATTTCATGTTTCTATAGTATATATTTTACTTCTGTGAACAAATCTTTAGAACTTTCTCATTTTACAAAAATGAAACTTAACAACCTCTCCACTTTCCCTGTCCTCAAAATTATCAGTTTTTACTACAAAAAGTAAGGAAATGTAACAGGCCACACCTGGACGCACAGGCAGCAGAATGACTATGAACCTAAGGTAGCAGGTGGGGGAAAGGGTTCACTCTGTGAGCTCTGAAACCGACCCTGCTGGATTCTAATCTTGATTCTAATGATGGTGAAGTACAATTTGAATCAAAAAGCAAATAAAATAATCAGCCCAAAATTGGAAAAGCCAGTAATTCAAAACTGAAGGTCAGAATCAATATAAACAAGATGTGCCATTATTGCTGGTCTAATTATCTTGAGCATTTAGGCTGCTTCCATGCATTATCCAATTTAATCTGCTTTATAATCCTGACAAGTAGGTACTATCATTTCCACTTTAACAGAGAAGGAAGCTAAAGGATAAGAAGGTTAAGTAACTTTCCATATATGAGACCAGTGCCAAGCCAAGATTCAAGAGGTCTGACTTCCCTAGATGCTTCTAAACTGTGACTTTTCTGAATTAACAGATAACTGTACCTGAATCGCTAAAGGCACAGTCACTAGCACGTAAAGGTGAAAATGTGTGGTATAATTCACACAACCAATATTTTCAAGTAAAATACTGACTTTTTATCAGACACTCCTGAGAACTTAGAAAATCAACAAAAGTATGGCTTGGCTGAACACAATAAAAAAATTGTGGCAAGTCAGCCAAAGCTTGATAAGCTGCAACAACAATCAAAGTGGAGATGGAAAATCAGTAGATCAGAAGAGACAACAGACTCACTAGTCCAGCCAGAGCACAACTTCTACAGATGGGGCCTGGTGTGAGGGGAGAGTAGCAAAGAATGGCGTTAAGCAAAACAAACAATTACTTTCTGGACTATGCAGATTCTGTAGTAATTGTACCACTTGATGCTACTGTGATCTTGGGTAAATTACTTAAATTAAGTCTCAGTCTGTCCTCTTGTGAAGTGGAGATGTTCACAGTGTGGTAATGAGGGAGATGGTGGTGATAAGGGTAACAAAAACAATCATCTGTCCCATAGAGTTTCAGAAAAACTAAGTTGATGACAATGTGTATAAAATAACATAAAAGCAGGCGGGAAGAACAATGTTAGAAAGTATTCACACTGTTTTCATGATTTTGACTAAAGGGAATGGAACGAATGTAGAAGAAGGTAAGCACCGCACAGCACACAGAACAAACTAAAAGGGAATGAGTGGGAAGTGTCAGTCCAGTTAGTGGGGACTCCAAACCACAAACATTCTGAAATTACTCTAGAGCAGCGAGACATCGTCACCTGAGAAGTATGCAGGAAGACGAAGCTGTGCAGGGGTCCTCAGATTTGAGGCAGCTGAATCCCTTCTTAGGCCTTCCCATATGGCTACTTTTCCAAATACTATTGGAGATATCAGATACTAAGGCACCAATTCTCTGAGATCACTTAGAAAACTGCAGCAGCTGAAGGCGATGGGCCACCAATTCGGCGTACGCCCCACTCTTCTGCTCAGATGAAAAGCTGTCTCCTTCCACTGCCTATACTCATGACTGCCTGGCATCCTAAACTATAAATTCTTCCTATCTTAAAGGACACTGGTAAAATACATTAGCTTCTTTTCTGGCACATGACTCAGGCAGGCAGCCGAACAGTTCCCCAAAGTGGATCACTATGGCCAGTTATATGTCATTGTCACTGTTACTTTTATTTGTGGAGAGCGGGCGTTGGCCAAAATGGCGCTTTGGACCCTGGCCAGGTCTTATGACTATTGCTTGATTGTTGCCTGACTGCCCAGCTCATTCCCCAGCCAACAAGAGAACGCCAAACCTGAACCCTCATTAGCATGTCCGCTGACTTCCATATATTGCGCATACCGCTTACAGACCAATGAGAGACTGCCACGGCGCTCGCGCCCTTGCAGGAGGCGGGGTTGAGAGAGGGGATATGAGTAGGGGACACTGGAAGGAGAAAAGGGTTGTTGGTGTATGAGTTGCCTGAATAAACTGCGTCTGGAAGAACAAGAGTTTGTCCTCTCCTTTTTCCTGCCGGCCGGGAACAGAGAGCGACGAGGAGAGCGACATTTATTTAATCATCAAGGGTATTAATGTCATTCAGTATAACAGGGGAGCCTGACAGGGGTAGAAATAAGTCTCTGCTTAATCTACTTATTATCTATTAAATAAAATATGACAGGAAAGCTATTATGAGGAATGAGACATACCCTTAATCTCCCATTCTCAATCTTGGGTCCAATCTGTTGTCTTAGGCTTGTTGTACATGTTATAAAATACATATAAATCCTCTATCGCATTTACACAATCAATAAATCCAGAACTAAATTGGATATAGTGGCTTAGACCTGTAATCTCCCCATTTAGGAGGACAAGACTGAGGCTCACTATGTATTACAGGCTAGCCTAAGCTATACATTGCGTTCTACTCCAGCCTGAGTTACAGAGACCCTGTCTCAAAACAAAGGAAAAAGTACAGAGTCAGAAAGACAAGCACTAGTCTTGTGTTTAGTCCTAGTCTTGTGTTTTACAGGTGATCAAAGGGATTAAAGAGGGTGAGATCATTTGTCCAGGCTCATATAACTGCTACTTACTAGACGTAGAGACAAGAATCTTGGCTGGGGAAGAAATGTGAAGTTTTAGGCAGGGTAAGTACTGGATCTAGTGCTCGGCATGGTGACTACACTGACAAAACTGTATTGTACATGGAATCTACTGAGAGTAGAACTTAACCAGGCATACACAAAGAGGAGAAAGTGGCACCCTGAAAGCCAATGGAGATGTTAGTGGTATCTACGATGTCCTCTATTACCATGAAAGGAGGGGCAGCTCACTTTCTTGTAGCTGGTATGTTCGTATTTGGTCATGAGTACACACACGTGCCCACATGCACAAACACACATCAGATAATGCAAGTAAAAAGCTAACACAAAGTCTAAGAGATAACACTCCAAGCATCTCTAATACTATTACATCACTGTCACTTTAAGTAATCCTATGCTCTTCAATTTAGTTAAGTCTCCATCTTTTCCTGACTATATAGTTTCCTTTCATTGTCTTGATCCTTCCTCCGTGGTGTGCAGATTCATCATCACAGACTAACTCATCTTCTTTGTTAATTTATGAAACTCTTGAAAATAATACATTCATTATACCAATAAACACAAAGTAAACACAGTATTTCTCAAAATTCCATTCAAATTATCTTCTATTTTAAATTAATTTGCTATCCTTTGTAAATGGGAATGAACAAAAGCTGATTATATTTACATTTATAGTCTTATATTTAATTGGAAGGCCAATTATCATCAACATGGGTGAAACTCAGTGGGAGAGCTGATCTCAACCAGAGCATAGCTGTGGTTACAGTAGCCAAGGGCAAGTCTTCCTGCAGTCCATCTACTCCCTCTTCATTTCATCAGCTCAAGTGATTCAATACCCAACAGATGTCAAAACTACACACGCCCCTCTGGCTCTCATACTAACTGAAATACAGATTCCTATCTACCAGCACAAAGGGAATAATGAAAAGTATCAATCAATTTCTTTCAACCACCTATCTGATTTTCATTAGAGGCCTGATGCCTTGCCATGCTCTGGAGTTCACAAAATTTTTCATCTAGAGTCTGCCAACTGCTGTGGCCAGGTGATGTGTTGCACGCATACATGCATGGATGGGGATGGGGAGAGTCACATGGGCCCACATTCAAGAAGAAAGAAATGTCTTCAAGAGCAACCATATTTGGAGGCCAAATATGCTCTAGCACGATGCTTATGGGCATAGATCAAACTTGGGAGGTAGAAGCAGCAAGATCAGGAGTTCAAGCCCAGCCTCAGTTACATAGTAAGTAGGAGGCCTGGTTAGTCAGGGCTGCATGAGGCCCCATTTAAAAACAAAAAACAACAACAAAAAGAAAACAAAAACCACAGTCAAAATCCAGAGAAAGGTTTATTTTTCACATAAATATCAACTTCTGGGGCTGGAGAGACAGCCTAGCGGTTAAGAGTACCGACGTTCTTGCAGAAGACCCGGGTTCGATCCCCAGCACCCACATGGCGGCTAAAAACCGTCTGATTCCAGGAGAACTCCAGTTCCAGGGGAATCCGAGACCCTCTTCTGACCTCCGCGGCATTGCACGACACGGGTGCACAGACCTGCATGCAGACAGTACATTCATACACATACAGAAATAAATTAAAAAAAAAAAATCAACTTCTTAGTAAGAACTTTTTGTTGTTGTTGTTCTTTTTGAGACAGGGTCTCCCTATAGCTCCAGCTGTCCTGGAACTCCCTATGTAAACCAGGCTGGCTTCGAACTCACAAGAGATCCACCTGCCTCTGCCTCCCAAGTGCTGGGATTAAAGATTTGCGCCACCACACCCCGCCATAAATATCAACTTCTTATGCTACACAATTCTATAATAAAAACATCTTGATACTGAAGATACAAGCTCAAACTAATTATGACAGATTCTACCACAATAAAGCTATAAGGGTCTATTTTCTCATCTGCTAATGCTTAGGAGGCTCAGGTATGGGGATCTTGTTTAAGACCACCCTGGAATAAATAGCAATACCTTGTCTTAGCAACAAGAAAAAGATATATACAGACTTAATAGATAACCTCGCAATTCCATTCCCATGTATATACACACAAAACGATTCAAATACATAATATACTAATATTTAATAACATAACTAATGTTTATAACAGTAACATTCACAATAGCCAAAAATATCCAAAAGCAGATTATTGGCTAATAAATTATGTATACATACTGTATTACAAAGGATATTACTGGCCATAAAGAATAATGTTCTTCAAATGCAGTATTGCGTCACAAATTGATTGCTTCTATGAGGTACCTACAAGTGTATTTGGGGAAAAACTCCGAGAACAAGTTGAGGAGCAGCTATCTTTCTATGAGACCCGAGAAATTCCACGGAAAAATCTAGAAGTCATGAAGGAAGGAATGGTTCAGAGGAAGCAGCTGCTGAGATTACCAAGAAGCTGGAAATACAGGAGAAGAAACGCTTGAAGGAAAAGCAGCAACCAGCTGCACTGGCCCTGGGCTCTTCAGACAACCTGGAAAACAGTAGAGCTCCAGAAGGACGAGAGGAGATGTGGGGAAAACCCAAAAAGAAGAAAAAACAAAGCCCAAGAGGTTCCTGAGGAAAATGGAATGGAAGAGCCGCCTGCCCCTTCCCCGTTCCCTAAACGAAAGAAAAAGAAAGCTATCCCCAAGGAAGAGGAGTTGGTCAGTGATCCCGAAGAGACTGCGACTACAGCACAAGCCGTCCTGTTGGGAAGAGGAAGAAGTCTGCACCTAAGAAGGAAATGGCCAGTGAACCAGAAGAGACCACAACATGACTGTCCCTAAGAAAAAAGGGAAATTTTCTTCCAAGGAGCTACCTACCTGAAGCTGTTGCTGGCAAGAAGAGTGTCACAAAGAAAAAGTTCCAGAAAACACCTCAGGAAGATTCGAGTGGACTTTTGGGTGGAGAGGCATGCCCACAACAGATACCTTCCTAACTCCATGATTAACCCCAATAAAAAATTAAAAAAAAAAAAATCACATAAAGAATAATGTTCTGATACATACAACAACATGAAACCAGAAAACATGCTAGATGAAAGAAGCCAGTGAGAAAAAGTCAAATATCAAATGAGTCCATTTATCTGGAGTATCTAAAATAGGCAAAAATCATGGAGACAGAGCAGGTACAGCAGCAAACACCCATAATCCCAGCACTTGAGAGGCAGCGGCAGAAAGATAAAACGTTCAGGGCCAACCTCAACCACATAGTAAGTTCAAGATTAACCTGGGCTACATGAGACCCTGTTTCAAAAAAAACAAAAACAACGGCTGGGCGTGGTGCCGCACGCCTTTAATCCACGCACTTGGGAGGCAGAGGCAGGCGGATCTTTGTGAGTTCAAGGCCAGCCTGGTCTACAGAGTGAGTTCCAGGACAGCTGGGGCTACAGGGAGACCCTGTCTCGGGAAAGACCAAAAAAACAAAAACAAAAACAAAAACAAAAACAAAAATCAAACAAAAAGATGGGAGTTGCAGTTCAGTTTGTAGACTGTTTGCCAAGGCTGCCTAAGGCCCTGGGTTCAACTCCCAATACAACATAAAGCCAAGCATAGTGACACATGCCTACAATCAGGAAGCAGGAAGACCAAGATCCTCCTCAGCTACACAGTGAGTTCCAGAGCTGCCTAGGATTCATAAGACCCTCTCTCAAGAAAGGGAGGAGGGATGGGGAGTAGGAGAAAGAGAAAGAAGGAAGCAGGAAAGAAGGAAGGGCAGTTGCAACCAAAAGAAGAAAAAAAAAAAAAAACTGGGCTCACCAATGGCTCAAGAGTGGAGTTTATTGTTTATTAGTTTTTCTTCTATGCTACAGAAAAATTTTGGAAATATACAGTGGTGACTGCTAAATTATGAACGTATTTAATGTCACTGAATTATATGTTTTAAAATAATCAAAATGGTAATCTTCATGCTATTCATATTTTACCACAATTTTAAAAATTAGTTAAGGGTCAGAGGGAGAAGTCAGTAATGTCACAAGATGAGCAGGAACTGCTCATCAATATTGGCTCTGAAAAATGATGGAAGAATGGGACCAAAGACAAGGATTGCTGACAGCCCCCAAAACTGACAAAAGCTGCATTCAGTTTCTCCCCTAAGGTTTCCAGAGACAAAAGAGCCCTTTGGAGACCTTGATCTTAGCCCTTGATTTAGATACTATCTGTAAGATAGTAAGTTGTGCCGGGCGTGGTGGTGCACACCTTTAATCCTAGCACTTGGGAGGCAGAGGCAAAGGCAGGTGGATCTTTGTGAGTTCAAGGCCAGCCTGGTCTACAGAGTGAGTTCCAGACCAGCTGGGGCTACAGAGAGACCCTGTCTCGAAAAAAACAAAAAACAAAAAACAAACAAACAAAAAAAAGATAGTAAGTTGTTAGAACCATTCAATTTTCTGTGGTTTGTCATAGAAGCAACAGAAAAGTATTTTCTCAGGTAATATCTAGGTTTCCCTCTTTCTACAATTTCAAGTTTCATAATTTTCTCATCTGCCTCTCACTGCCAAGCATCAGAGTCACTGAGTCCATCTTATATGCTGTCAACTCAGATATAAAAGCCAGAGCTTCATTTAACTACAGTAGGAAATAGAAAACCTTGGGAGACTTGATGGTGTCTTAAGATTAAATCATTGAAAAGTCTAAAACTAAAGCTATCAGCTCACAGAGAAACATGCTATGAAATAGCACTATAAACTATAAATCGTATTATAAACACAGATTCAAACAGTGCTCAGAAGCTCTCCCTGCAACATGTCCATGACTCTTAATGAACTATCCCAGAAATCCCAGTGTCTTTACAGACAACGCCAGCAAAGGAAGCAGGCAAACTGAAAAACCTTGCACTGTAGGCTTTCTAACTAACGACAACTTGGTCATTTTCTCGGTTCTCCATTTTCCCTTCCTTTTGTCTACTGCTTAGGTAGTTTTCAATATTCAGCCCTCACAAGTATAGAAAAGGCTATCAGGTAAACCTCATGTATTTGTAGATATCACCACACTATTAAAAGCACTGTATTACTACTGCTTTTATTTTTGTGATCAATGTTCACATGATGCCTATGGAAATGCTTTGATATTTAACTTTTAAGTGATTAATGCCTTAAGATGCCAGAAAAAGAATTGCCCAAAGAACTAATACCACAAATAAACAATTCAGCAGCTTCAAAATATTTCTGTGAAAACCACCAATCACATGCTACTCTGTTTTTGTTTTTTATTGAGGTACAAAACTGCAAGTCCCTGGACAGACGAATTCCCTCTCAGCCTCCAGGACACCCATCACTCGGGCAGAACATGCTATATTACAGCTTTGTTCTGAGAACTTCGCAGCTACTTACACAACATCTTGATGAAATAAAAGCACCCCACTTAAGATCTTTTATTTTCTTTTAACAAATCAAAGGAGAAGTATCACACATTTAGCACATTGATTTGCAGACATATGTTGACTATTACACAAATACTGGGATCTAAAGTTCATGGCCATCCTAGACTATAAGGTCAGCCTGAGCTGCATACGGCCCTATCTCCAAAAGGAAAAAAAGATGTTAGTACCTCAGTATCTGTTATTTGGTGCACAAGGTTTTCCATTTTTCCTGTAAAGGTCCATTTGAGATTTGAGTCTCTCCTGATATTAAGGTTTCATATCACAGTGGCACATGGTGAGCATAAAAAGCTACCCCAGTGTATGATCTGGCCTCAGCATAACATGAAGCAGCACGGTCACATTTGCAACCGAATGCATCAAGCCAAATAGCAGGATAGAAATACCTTACAGGTTGGAACATGACTATATTGTATTTGCAGACAATGAATTTCTGAGAATAGAAATCCCCAGGGAATGCACGACTCAGTTTTAAGTGCCAGATATGGCAGTGAGCAGGAAGAGGAACAAGAAAGCATGCATATATGCAAAAGATGAAAAAAAAAAACAAAAGGCGGCGGGTTGTCTTAGCACATAGATCCCCCACACTTCTCAGCTGGTAAATGACAAGAGCAGCTGAGGGACACCACTCCACTAGCTAGACTCAGCCCAATGTGTTCTAGATGTAGACATTTTTCTTCTGTTTCCTACAAAGCACTTATATGATTGAGAACTGTAAGTATGGAGAAATGCCAAAACATTACAATGCCATGCAATCTTTGTATTCTTACATTCTGTAACAAGCCAACTCTTCTCACACAAAAGATGAGCCATACCCAACTAACATACATACACCAATCTATACTAATTCCAATGACCTCTCAAGTCCCAAGGACCCAAGCACAATGCAATCTATTTTGTCCAGCAACTGAATGATGGTCCCCATCCAAAGAGTTATTCAGGTGTGCCTCTGACCGAGGTTTGTTCTCTTCTAAGGAGAAATTAAGTTCCAAGTGTAAATGAACCACAATTTGACATTAAATGCTAGAGTAGGAACAGAATCAAGGGACTTCCCATCTGTTACTTGAAAACTACCTATGCTTACTCTACCTCTAAGCAAGTCTTTAAAACCTAATTGTGGTAGTTTGAATGAGAATGTCCCCCATAGGCTTCAAGTATTCAGACATTTTGTCCCCAGTTGGTGGCACTGTTTTGGGAAATCTTAGAAGGTGTGGCCATGCTGGAGGAAGTATGTCACTGGGGGCGGGCTTAGAGAATACAACAAGCCTTGCCAGCCTCCAGTTGCTCTCTCTCTGCTTCCTGTATTCACTGGAAGATATGCACCTCACCTTTCTGCTCCAGCTCCTGCCACCATGCCTCCCTGCCAAATGGACTCTAATTCCCTGGAACTGTCAATCGTAAGCTCAAATAAACTCTTCCTTTTATAAGTTCCCTTGTTCATGGTGGTTTTATCACAGCAACAGAAAAGTGCCTAATACACTAACCCTCCCTCCCTTCTCTGTCCTATTCTTAGGGTCTGCTGGCCTGGTGTTATAGCAGTATTCTCTCTGAGCCAGCCAGCCTCTGAAAAATAAACCCATTCATCCTCTTTCTCTCCTCACATATATGTTTATAAATAGTAGACACAATGTATTCTGTTATTCCCCATGGTTGGGCAATAGGAACTTTATTTACTAGAGGGGTGCCAGACATACCATGCATGACTTCTAAGTAACTAGGATTTATCAAAGTATATCTACCCAAAGCCCTTTATCATAATTTCATCTTGCTTTAAAGACTCAAAGAGCCCTAAGATTTCAGGATGGCTTCTTGTCATCATGACAATGAAAAATTAGAATCACAAGTTTGGTATTTGGAGTCATTTAGACCAAGGTTCAGATTCCAATTATTAATGGAAAGTAACAGACTTATGAGTCTCAATACTGTCATCTGAAAATGAGAAAAACAGCAGCAAAAAACTCCCAAGCATGGAAAATACCTCTTACAGTTGACATACACAGACTGGGGTGTGGTACATACAAAGAACCTGAGTCAGGAGACAAAGATGCTAGATAATCTACTAAGTCAAAATACACACACCATATCTTGACTACATCCTAGGACAACTCCCTACCATATACTGAGTGGCAAGTAACTTAGCAGTTTTGAACTTTAGTTTCCTCATCTGTATAATACAGAAATTGGCTATTGCCCGGAAATTTCCAAAAAGCTTGATACACTATGACAATTAAAAACTGAAGCCGAGCGTGGTGGCGCACGCCTTTAATCCTAGCACTTGGGAGGCAGAGACAGGCAGATCTTTGTGAGTTCGAGGCCAGCCTGGTCTACAGAGTGAGTTCCAGGACAGCTGGGGCTACAGGGAGACCCTGTCTCGAAAAGACCAAAAAAAAAAAAAAAAAACTGAGAGTCGGGCCTGGTGGCACAGGCCTTTAATCCCAGCACTTGGGAGGCAGAGGCAGGCTAATCTCTGTGAGTTCAAGAGATTACAGAGCGAGCTCCAGGCTAGCTAGCTAGGACTAAAGGGAGACCCTACCTCAAAAAGACCAAAAAAAAAAATCTGAGTGAGCAAAACAAAACTGAGGGAAGAGTGAAGAAGAACTGAGTCTTTAACACAGTGCCTTGGAAAGTTTTTCAATAGGCACATACACATGAATTGAGGGCATTATATGTGTTTAGCCAATAGTTAAATGCTGTACTGAATAGCAATAGCTGCATCACGATTCCAAAATTGAGAGCTGACTACCCGAATGCACCACAGTGATGTCAAAGTGTGGGATGATTTTAAAATTTTGAAGGAAGAAATGAAAATAAGAGTCCTGATTCCTAGAGCCAGGTACAATTTAATCCCAGCACTCAGGGGTTGAGGCAGGTAGGTCTACATGAGATCAAGGGCAGCCTGGTCTATATAGCAAGTTCCAGACCAGCTGGGGTAACCCTCCCTCAAAAGATTTAAAAAAAAAAAAATGTCTGTTTGATTCCATAGATCTATAGGCTAGAGTGTGAGCTCTAGAAAACAGTGACAGCAGGAGAGACAGAGAAAGTGCTATTCAAGACCAGAGTCTTGTCTTTGTAAAGTTAGCAGTTCAGCCATTGCTGTAAATAAAAGGAAAGTGATGGAAGAAAATCAAAATCCAAGAGGAAATGAAAGCAATCATGTACAATCTAAATTCAAGGTGTGAAAAGTTCTGCAGTGCCCACCAGGTACCCACATTATAAGCAATTACAATTCATTCTTTCTCTCTCTCCTCTCCCTCTCTCTCCTGTTCTTCTCTCTCCTCTCCCCCAGCCCCTCTTCTCCCTGTAGCCCCAGCTGGCAGGGACTTGCTATGTAGACCAGGCTGGCCTTGAACTCACAGGAGATCCATCTGCCTCTGCCACTCCAGTGCTTAAAGGCAATTAAAGGTGTGTGCCACGGCAACCAGCTATCACAATTCTTTGTTTAATTTTAATCTTTATTTTATTATATGAGTGTATTGTCTGCATGAGTACATGTGCACCCATGTCATACATACAATGCCCATGGAGTCAGAAGAAGGCGTCAAGGTTCCCTTGGAACTGGAGTTATGGGCAGGTTAGCCATCATGTGGGTGCTGGGAATGGAACCTGGGTTCCCTGCTAGAGCAGCCAGTGCTCTTAACCACTAAGCCATCTCTCCAGCCCCACAATTCTTTTAAAAAACAATATGTATGCAGGTTCCCACCCACTCACCTACAAATGGCCACTGAAGTATTAGGACATGCCAAAACAAGACAGACAAACTCACTTAATAAATACTAATTGTTTTGACATAACTATTTAGTAAGTGTGGCAGTTATATATTTCTTTTTGCCTAAGGGGCATGATGAAAAAAAAAAAAATCAGTCATAGACACCAGGGTCCTGTAAACTGACAAAGTTTAGGAGACCTTAGTCCAGATGAAAACCATCTTCTTCCCCAGCACAACCTATATGCCTTCTAGAAATAGTCTAAAGATCTGTTTTAAAAAAAAAAATCTTAAAAAAAAAAATAAATAAATAAAAAAAATAATAATAAAAAAATCTTGCAATACATAAGAAATTATTAAAAAGAGTTGAATAAGGCTGGTTTTAGAAAAATGAATGCACATTTTTTAACTAGATAAATAAAAGTTTATCCTAAATATGAGATCTTTTCCTAGGGGTTCCATGTAAATAGCACATCACATAGCACACAGAAAACAGTTTACCTCAGTACATAAGCTTCAATGTAGATGCTTTTTAGACTATATACCGGGGATGTGCAACCTTTTGGCTTCTCTGGGCCAGAATTGATGAAGAATCATCATCTTGGGTCACACATTACACTATTCAAATCCCTACTCTGAGATCCTATTGTCCTGACATAATTATTAGCCCTGCCTCATCTATCCTCAGAGCTATCCAAACTGGGTGATTATGGACAAGGCCATCCTAATTTACAAGCCAATTATATGCTCACAAAATCAAGGGAGGAACGTCTGCTTGGAGCTGATAAGAATAAAAAGTATAAAACTGCAGCTCAGTTTTTAAAGCTTAAGATCAGACCTTCAAATGCAAGGCTGGAACCAGGTGACCCTTCTAACCTTTCAGTCTGTTCTGTGACTACTGTCCACAAGGGATGGATATTGAATCAGCATGGCCAGTTGCCTAAGCTTCATAAGTTGGGCTGTGCATCTTAGACCATATTCGTGTTGCACTAAGTTATTAATAAATTGTAATAACAAACCAAGTTACAAGGTCCAACGAAGAGCTTCTTCACAGGTCCTTTTAAATTACTTCCAATTGGAACTTCTCAGTAAGTAATTCTATCAATTTTCTATTATCCTTCCAACATATTCCTAGGCAAATTTACTACCTTTCTTTATATTCCATTACTTCCTATTCATCAGCACTATACAATCCACACACACACTCACAAGTATCAGTGAATGGCTAATTTTCATTTCAGTGACTTTGTACTATTCCTGTCTCTAGAGGTGAAAGATGCAATGTTTTTCTCACAAAATCTCTCACATTTCACAGGGGATAAGAAAGGTTTTTTAATCTTTTTAAATCTTAAACAAATAGAACTTTATAAAATACAGATTCCCAATGAATAAGCATCATTGTGTTCTGATTTGCTATAATATCTATAGGGCAGAAATATAACAAATAACTCGGGGTAACAGATTAAACTAGCCTGAGATATCCCTCCGACTCAGTTTCTGAAGAACTATGCTTCAAATGTGCTGGCATTTTAAGACCATTAATTAGCTATTTCACTCTTGGTTTTTTTTTTTCCTCTTGTATTGTAATCCCAGGGCCATTGAAAAAATGTTATACTCTCTATATGGCAAAGCATGGTGTCTGGCATATTATAATGGATCAAATTATCACCAACTGCATTCACTGGTAAGGTTTCCCAGAAGCACTTTCCATTGAGCACTTCAAGAACAAACATCATTCCTGAATTTAAGTAGGAATATAGTCAGATAAGCAGCTGCATCAGACAAAATTCTTACTGCTACCACCTTCCCCAACTCCGGGGAAACAATGCAAGTCTATCTCCACGAGAAAAACTCCACAGCCTATATAGTATACAAAGGGCAAAGAGTTAAGTCACCAGTATGCTCTTGCCTTTGCTGATTTAAGATCTGTTCATACCTACTTGTAAATCGTGAGGTCCAACAGTGAAAACTTTCCATAGCGAGTTTTCACTAAGGAAAACTATCATCATTTATGAAACTTAAATGGAGTGGAACTTTGGATCCCATTCAAAGTACAAAGGAATCTTGTTGCCAAAGTCTAAATTACAAGGGATACCCAGAACTCCATTAGAGAAATGCTACAGTGCATACATTGCCTGCATAGACTCACAGGTCTCTTCCTCCTAGAGGAAGGAGGCTTGGCAATTAGTGTCTCAAAAGGAGGGGGGAGGAAGAGGGAGGAGGGGGGGAGGAGGAGGGAGAGGAGGGGGAGGAGGGAGAGGAAGGAGAAAAGGGGAGGAAGGGGAGGAGGGAGGGAGGAGGAGGAGGAAGGAAGGGAGGGGAGAGAAGGAAGGGAGGAGGAGGAAGGAAGGGAGGAGGAGGAGGAAGGGAGAGGAGGAGGAGGAAGGAAGGGAGGAGGAGGAGGAAGGGAGGAAGAGGAGGAGGGAGGGGGAGGAGGAAGGGGGAGGGAGGGGAAGGAGGAGAGAGGAGGGGGAGGAGGGGGAGGAGGAGGAGGAAGGGAGGGGGGAGGGAGGGAGAGGAGGAAGGGGGGGAGGGAGGGAGAGGAGGAAGGGGGGGAGGGAGAGGAGGAAGGGAGGGGGGGAGAGGAGGAAGGGAGGGAACAAACCAAAAAGAATAAAACAGATTGTCTTACTGGCAAATGCCAGGATGACAATCAAAGCTTCTTCCTCTCTTCTATGTAAATAGGCCAGGAAAGCACGGGGAAAGCATGCTCTCAGGCATCAATGCAAGATGTCCAGTTCAATGTGAAACCTCTGTTCCAGCAAGTCAGTCAAGACGAGGAACAAAAAGCGAATGCACCCTTGGCTCTCATTCCCTTCCCCCAGTCCTGCTCTCAGCTCATAAAGAACTTCTAAGAACCTTTAACTTCTAAGACATATCTTTTAGAAATGTCGGAATTATATGTTCCAAGTTGTCTTTTAGGAGAGCCATTCTTCAATGCAAGTAAAAGCTGACCCCACTACCAAGTCATGTGGTAAAACCAATTACATACTTATTTCAGACAGGGATAAAAATCTCAGAAAAAGCTAATCCTTAAAGGAATGTGGCTCTAAAGAAGCTTCCTGTGTGGAAGACCTAACTCTATTGATTTCATTACAAAGGAACCAACATAAGTTTTTTCTAATTGTCCTTAAAACTGTCAATTGTCATGAGAAAACTGGAAGATTCCATAGAAGAATCCAAATTTTTCATCTTCTCATGGAAATCTGGACCCCTTACCATTCTGGCCTGCCTTGCAAGTGCAAGCCAAAGCTGAGGACACCAGACTCAGAATTTACTAGTTCCCAAACCTCATTAATGCCATTTGTCTCAGATCCAAGCATATTTTGCTAGTTTAAAGGACCCCACATCACCTTTTATAGACCTCTGGATTTTGATCCCTGGCTGTTTTTTTGTTGTTGTTGTTTTCTTTTATTTTTGCTTTCGTAATCTTTTTTCCCCCTTTTAGTCTTTTTGAGACAGGGTCTCCCTTTAGCCCCAGCTGGCCTTGAACTCACAGAAGTCCGAGTGGCTCTGCCTCCCAAGGATCAAAGGCATTTGCCACCACACCCAGCCTTTAAAAAAAAATATTTGTTTGTTTATTTGTTTATGTTTTTGAGACAGAGTCTCCCAGTAGCCCCAGCTGTCCTGGAACTCACTATGTAGACCAGGCTGGCCTTGAACTCAGAGATCCACCTATCTCTGCCTCCCAAGTGCCAGAATTTTTTAAAGGTGTTCACCACTGGCCAGAAATCTTTTTTTTTTTTTTTGGTGTTTTTGAGACAGGGTCTCCCTGTAGCCCCAGCTGGCCTGGAACTTACTCTGTAGACCAGGCTAGCCTTTAACTCACAGAGATCCCACCTCTGCCTCCCACGTGCTAGGATTAAAGGCGTGCGCCACCACGCCCGGCCTTGTTATTTTTATTTTATGTATATGAATGTATTGCTTGCATGGTTATAAGTGCACTTGTGCTGTACAATGCCCACGGAGGTCACAAGAGGGCGTCGGATCTCCTGGAACAGCAGTTAAGGATGGTTGTTAGCTGGGTGCTGGGAATCAAACCCTGGTCCTCTGCGAGAGCAGCCAGTCCTCATAACTGCTTAGCCATCTCTCCAGCCCCTGATCACTATTTTAAGGCACTCAGGATCCTGGAGTTGTTATGGAGTAGGGGTACATGTGAAGGAGTATGCGGCTATCGATTGATGTTTACTTGCTTGATTTATTGTTTTCATTTTTTGAGACAGAGTCTGATTATGTAGCCGAAGAGACCAGGCTGACTTTGAATTTGTACTGATTCTCCTGCCTCTTACCTCCTGAGTGCTAAGATTACAAGTGTCCACTGCCACACCCAGTTGTTGTTGATTCTTGAAGTAAACAAATCTCAAGTGGCTTCTGAGAAAGGTTTGGAAAGGGGAGGGGCTCATGAACTGGGTGCTATGAGGCAAACAAAAGGAGACCAACAGAATATATTTTGCCCACCAGCAAGTTTTGCCTAGGATTGATTCTGTTTTCATTTGTAATAAAAGCTAGAGTAATCAAACTAGATTTTCTTAATCTAGGTTTACTTGAGAAAACAACTGAGGGGTTTCTTGGTGGCCCAGAAACCCCCACAGCATCTTACCCTGTTGGGTCAGTTTTCCTCTGGGTGTTGCCTACAACAGCATGCTCTTCTGGGATTTCCCCGCCCAAGCTATCCTGCTCTGAAGTCAGCACCCCGTCTAGCTTGCTGTTTTGCTTTCATTAACATTGGATGAGCTCTGACAAGGTAAACCCAGCATTGCTTCAGATCACTGTTCTGTCTTCCCACTGGGCAAAAGGAAAAGCAGACAGACTTCCTCCAGGCTGAGGATCATGAGGATGAAACACAGATGACTGTGAAGTGCATCCAGAAGTGGGTCTTGTCTAACACAGCACAATTCAAGACTCCAGAAACCGAAAGCAAAAAATTACTGAAACAGCAAAGAAAGAACTCTACCAATCAATACACAGATGATGTATTTAATGTGGATCTGACTTATTCTAAGTGTGTGCTGCCCGAGAATCAGAAGCCTGGAAAGGTAAAGATCACATGTACTGACCATTTGCCAGGAGAAAAAATGATTACTGACACACTAGCTTTCTCATATAGATTATAACCAATTTGGAAGGCAGCATGTGGCTCACATCTATAAACCCAGCACTTGAAAGGTAGAAGCAAGACAGGGAGCTCCAGCTTAGCTTAAAGTGTAAGCCAAAGGACCACAAAGAAATGGAGCCCAAGATGCAGAGAGAGGGAGGGCACCGCACCCCGGGACTCCTGACCATCATTAGGAAAGCAACACAAATTCTCCATGTATTGCTCATTCACTTACAGGGTTATTTTTTTTCTGGATCCTCAACAGCTTTTTATCTGTAAAAGCCCAATAAGCTCGAAAGGACAGACTACACACCCATCCTCTGGAATTTGTATTCTCATCAGTGACTTTCAGTTGGCAGACTTTCTCCAATTGGACTAAACAGGAAACACAGCTTCCCAAATTCCCAGAGAATAAAGGCTTTTCATTGACTCTCAGTTCTTCTATTCTGAAATACCATTCACTCATCCCATCCTACCTAGGTCACAGGTAACCAACTGCCTCCTTTGCCTTTCATGCTGTTGACTTAAAGAAAGGTATATTCACCACATAGACCTAGACCCTCTACATGGACAAGGACGCTAAATCCTTTCATTAATAAAGGAAGATGGAGTCTTTTCTGAAGTAGGAGTCATTTGCCATTTTCAGTAACACCCATGGACCTAGGTCTTAGATCAGGTAAATTTACCTGTTTGCTTAATTTCTTTTTTATGATTTCCAAAACTCAGTATTCCCAAGATTTTTTTTTTTTTTTTTTTTTTTTTTTTTTTTTTTTTTTTTGGTCTTTTCGAGACAGGGTCTCCCTGTATCCCCAGCTGTCCTGGAACTCACTCTGTAGACCAGGCTGGCCTTGAACTCACTAAGATCCACCTGCCTCTGCCTCCCAAGTGCTAGGATTAAAGGCGTGTGCCACCACACCCGGCCTCCCAAGATTTTTTTTTTCAAAACCAATTTTTATTGAAGCTTTATGCATTTCATACAAAATTTCAAATCTAATCTAGACCCGTGCCCCCCTCCCTGTCCCTCCATACCATCAGAGCTCATGCATTCTGCCAAACATGTTTTTCATCTTTTTCTCAGTCTCTCTCAAAATTCTCAATGCAGAAGTTTACTGTTTCAAGCAGAAGTTCACCATTTCAGTCAGTTCTTTGACCAAGGCTTGTTGTTGTTGTTATTACAATAAGCATCACTCTAAAATATGCATATATGCATGCCACATATATCATAGGTTTTAGCATCTTCAGCTTATGATTTTTTTTTTTTTTAGGCTGAAAGATGTCATGTTTGAAGGCTCCTCCTTGGCAAGCCCAAACCACCATCAGTTCTGCCCTTGTGCTCCACACTGGGGTTTTCCCTTCCCATGGTCACCAAATGAGGTCAAGCGCCGCGTCTTGTCTTGATCTTTCTGTACTGGTCTCCATGATACAGCCTGGGTACTCCAACAATGGCAGTCTATACTCTGAAGAGGCTGAAACCCCAGTAGTAGCTCGGTCCACAAGTTGGATGTCTCAGCAGTCCCCATCTGGCACTCAAGGTTTGTAGGTATTCCCAAGATTTTAATGAAAGGGGGAGAAGGAACACTAAAGCAGGAATATATTTTCCAAAACTTTTGTGGAGTAAAGGGCTGGAGAGATGGCTCAGAGGTCAAGAACACTGGCTGCTCTTGCAGAGGACTAGGATTCGGTTCCCACAACCCACATGATGGCTAACAATCCATCTGTAACTCCAGTTCCAGGGGAATCCAACTCCCTCTTCTTACGTCCATGGCACTGCACAGCATGAGTGCACTCACTTACATGCAGGCCATACACTTATACCCGTAAAATAAAAAATTTTAATAGTATAAAAGAAGTCATACAAAACTACAGTTTCACTAAAAGATTAAGACAATGATACACAAATGTGAAAGAATGATGTAGCCTTCCGTATGTTGCAGCAAAGTAGATCTAATGCATCTAAAAGTATAGAATAGTAAAGAGTCAGAAGAGAAAGTAGAGTAAGCTTACCAACTCATGAGCAGAGAATGGGAAAGGCTTACTGAACATTATAAACTGACAGCTAAGGTAGTATAAGCTTAGCAGGTATAAACCTAAAAGAGGTTTAGAAGACTTAAAAAAAAAATTCAGCCGAGTGTGGTGGTTCACGCCTTTATTCCCAGCACTTAGGAGGCAGAGGCAGGTGGATCTTTGTGAGTTCAAAGCCAGCCTGATCTACAGAGTGAGTTCCAGGACAGCTGGGGCTACAGGGAGACCCTGTCTCAAAAAGAACCCCCCCCCAAAATTAAAGTACAGAAATAACTAGCACAAATATCCAAACATCTCTAAATACCAAAAGAAAGAAGTTAAGAGGTTTAATAAATAGTCGGGTGTGGGGGCACACGCCTGTAATCCCAGCACTCAGGAGGCAGAGGCAAGTGGATCTCTATGAGTTCAAGGCCAGCCTGGTCTACATAGTGAGTTCCAGGACAGCTGGGGCTACAGGGAGACCCTGTCTCAAAAAGACAAAAATAGATAAATAAATAGATAAACCCAAGACTACAAATATCTCATAAAAATATATAGCAAAAATCACAATGCCTTTTTCATAGTACTCTGTAAATAGTACAAAGCACAAAAGAACTCTAACAGAAAAATCTTAGCACAGCCTCCAGGATGTCTGCATCTGGTACACATGCCCTACACAATATCCTTTTTTTTCATAGATGGTTTGGACTATAGGAGTCTACTGACAGGTATGGTGGTGCCGTAATCTCAGCAATCAAGAGGCTGAGACAGGAGGATGGAAAGTGTGAGATCAGTCTGGGCAACAAAGCAAAATCCTGCCCTGATTCTCAAGTAACAAAAAAAAAAAAAGATTTGTAGCCAGAAAAACTAAAAATGGCACCAACATCCCTGCTAATCTTGAGAAGGAGAAAAGGCTATAAAAGAAACATGGCAGAGAGGGTGGGCAGCTGGGGGCTTCAATCCTACAGTCAACAGGAACCAGACTCTACTAACATACAGCTTAGAAGAGATGCTCTAGCCTAGGTGAGAATGTATCCTCTACCAGGTAGCTGAAACAGACTATTGGCAGAACTTCCAGGTTATCTTCCCATAAGATACTAATCCTCAAAGGGGAAAATAGTAACTTTAAAGACTGGCAGACAGCAACATACCCAGGTAATCAAAGTTGGCAGTGTAAGGGGACATGCAGATATGGCATACAGGTTAGACGATGCTCATTGATAATGATCCCGATATCATTTCTGTGGTATTCTTGATGAAAATGTGTAACTGAGTTAAAACCACACACCTCAAACTGAAGAATATTCTACAAAATAACAGTAATCTCAAAAATTACTATCACAAAAAACAAAGTGAAAAATTATCTCAAAATAAAAAAGACCTAAGACAACTAAATGCAATGTGGGATCGGATCAGATCCTGGACCAGGAAGAAACATCGATTAAGGAGTATTTTATCACTGAGGTCAGGGATAAAGCTCAGTGGTGGAGCCAACTGCCTACAATCAGTGAGGCCAGAGGTTCAACCACAAGTACCAACAAAAAATATTTTACCACTACTAATTTCCTACTTTTGATCATTAAGCAATGGTTAGATAAGAGTTAAGACTTTTTGGAACAGTGGGTAAAAGGTATATAGAAACTCTAATTTGGCAGGGGTTTTTTTCCACAATGAAATTAAAAATTTTTTACATTAATAAAATGTCACAGGGTAATAGAAAACAGACACAAAGTGTCAGACCATGTACCTACTCTGCATATTTGTTTCTCTAATGTTGGGTCAATGACTATTACCAACCTACGTAATGGTCCATGGCTGAAGAAAAAGACTAAAAATACTATAAAAGCTTCTGAACAGTTGCCCGTGTCAGTCCTCGTTTATAACACTGACACTGAGCCCAGTTGGTCATGACAAGTGGGGGTTCCTCATCTGCCTAGCCAACCATCTATGATTCAAAATATTGGGGGGGGGGGCTGGAGAGATGGCTCAGCAGTTAAGAACACCGACTGCTCTGCAGAGGACCCAGGTTCGATTCCCAGCACCCACATGGTGGTTAAGAACTGTCTTTAACTCCAGTTCCAGGGGAATCCGACGCCTTCTGACCTCCGTATGACATGGATGTACCAACCTATATGCAGACAGTATACTCATATACACATAAAAATAATGAATCCCCAAACATGTTTAAAAAATATTGGGGGGGGCATTCCAGAATGTTCTATAGAGCAAAACTTCAATTTGCTTTGCACCAATCACTACAATGAGTCCCTGTGAATAAAGGGATATGTAATCTCCCACCAGCTCAGTTCTCAACTCTCCAGCACTCACTTTCACCATGTTCACCTCACATCTTGCCCTATAACTATATAACTTGGGCATATGTTAAGTAGTTAGCATATGTACTAACCATATGTGGATTTTTTCCTTTGTGTTGTCATTATTCCTGAAACAGTACAATTATTCATTCAAAAAATATTTATATTAACAATAAGTAATCTGGAGATAATTTACAGAACATGGAAAGATGTACATAGTTCTAAGCTATTATATTTAGGAAGTCCTGAATATTCACAAATGTTGGTCTCTACTGGAGATGCAAGTGATATATCCTGAAATCAATTCTCCACAGGTACAAAGGGACAATACTATATATTTTCTAGAGAAAAGAGTGTGTGCCTATCTGTCTGTCTGTCTGTCTGTCTCCTTACCACAACTGGGAGGTAAAGGCTGTTATGGCATGATAACTGTATCTGTCGATAACGTGCTCTACAAAGATATGGAGAAAAATAAAACCTAGAAATAATAGGTGCCTATTACTTCAAAGGAATAGCTGAAATAAATGAACTCAAAGCATTCTGCATGAGTCTCCTATCTCCTTTTAGTAGTATTTTTAGTTAAAGTTCCTCCTAAAAGACCTGGAAATTCCTCCCTTTACATACCCAGGTTTTCTAGATGCAGAGTAAGAGGAGCAGTGATTAGGCAATGAGGCAGAGAATAGAGTGTTTCCCTTCAGAACTGCCAAGTGTTAACCTGTTTTCCTTTCTGTTTATTAAACTGAACTAAAAACAAAGGAGCTGATTTTGTGTGGTAATGCTGAGTTCCAACTGGGCCAGCAATCCATTTTCTTGCCTGTGCACTCTACTTGCCCTCCACACATTATCTCCCACACAATGCAGACACATAAGTGTGTGTCAAGGGGACAAGACCAGCACACTTGAGATGTTATACTTTCCCAGTCAAGAGCCCAAAAGTAGACCAGTCGCTTTCCTACCAGGCTGAGAACCTCAAGCCTTGTGTACCACTAGCCAAAGTACATATGACAGGGCTACTACAGAACACTTTACACTTTGAATCAAAGTTAAAAACTAACCTGAAATTATCTTGCAACTATCTGAACAAAAAACAATTCTTCACAATGATTTTTATATATTTCAAACAATCATTAACTAAATCCAAGTTAAGTCTCAGATCAAAATAGCATGTTCTGTGGGAGGTATGAAAAAAGTAACCATTTAAGAATTATTATTGTAAGCTTGATTTCTTAGACCAGCACATTAAAAGTTGCACATGTTAAACAGGATCCACACAGGAAACTATCATTACACATGAGCTCTAAAAATATTGCGTCATTGTTACAGGGGCTGCTACAAATTTATCTCACCTTGCTTTGTAGACTTTATAATCCTTCCTGTACAATCAAGCTCCTTCCAAATTTGATTATTTTCTTGTCAACTTTGTGCTTAGTTTCTAAAAAATATTCTTGTTATTTTGTGTCAGTGCTAGGGTGTGAAATATGAAATACAGTAATACAGACCATTTAGCCCTTTCAAAATTTTGGTACAACAAAATACCCAACAAAAGAAGTTTACAGATTTTTTTTTTGCTTAAATATTTAATTATTTTATTTCCTTTATTCCTTTTGGGGGGGTCTTTTTTTGAGACAGGTTCTCTCTGTAGCCCCAGCTGCCTGGTACTTGCTATGTAGAGAACAGTATGGCCTTGAACTCACAGAAATCTGCCTGCCTCTGCCTCTAGAGTGCTGGGATTAAAGGCATGTGCCACCACACCCAGCTCCTTCATTCTTATTTTATGTGCATGGGTGTTTGGCCTACATGTATATTAAGTGCACTCATGTCATACAATGCCCACAGAGGCCAGAAGAGGCCATTAGATTCCCTGTTACTGGAGTTAGGGGCGGTTGTTAGCCACCAAGTAGGTGCTGGGAAATAAACCCACATCCTCTGTAAGAACTTGTAGTGCTCTTAACTGTTGAGCCATCTCACAACCCCCTGATGTTTTTCTGTTTTTATTGGAGAGAGGGTTGTTTTTTCTTCTTTCTTTTCTTTTTGAGACAGGGTCTCCCTCTGGCGATAATTGGCCTGGAACTCACTACCTAGACTGGACAGGCTTTGCTCTCATGGAGCTCTGCCTGTCTCTGCCTCCAGAGTGCCAGGATTGAAGGAATGCACCACTATGCCTGGCCTAACAGCAGATCTTTAAAACTTTCTACTTCTTTGGATCAAAGCCAATCAGTTCAACAAATATCTGGGAATTTATGAAGGCTCAGATCAGACAACTCTCCTCACTATTTCCTAAGCATCCCACTTACAAAAACCTCTAATAAAAAAATAAAAAAAAACACAAGAAATGATTAATTTCAAGGCATTTAATCTAAAATTAATCTCTACGGGATAAAGGCAAACCATGACAACAACAGCACGTACCTAGTACTAAGAGCAGAGGGGACAAAGCAAAAAAACTGAGCTCAAGTTCCTTGTCAAAAAGCATTGCTGAATTTTTTTTCTGATACTAACTGTACTATGCGGGAAAAGGACTTTATAAAAAAAACTCTCCTAAAATGAAGTTCCATTTTTTTTACAGGCTGTCCATAGAGTTCAATTGATCTATCCCAATGACCTACAGAAGTAGAGATTTCTCCAACAAGAAATTCCATAAAATAAGGACAATGTCCTGGGGGACAGGGGAGAGGATGGAAGAGCTACCATTACCAAACTTCTGAGACCCATAAAGCACCTTCAGTAAATACAATGATTGAGTTTGTTTTGCTTTATTTTGTTTTGAGATGGGAGCTCACTGTACGGCAAGCACTGGCTGGTCTGGAACTTACAGAGCCCCCCTGTCTCTGCCTCCCAAGTGCCGGAATTAAAGGTGTATGCTACCATGCATGACCCAAACTGATGTTTTTCATTGTACATAAATGACTAAGTAAAAATATATACTTTAACTTTGCATCTTTTTGTTAGATGACACAGTTCATTGTTGGTAGTGGTTTGTTTTTTGAGCCAGGGTCTCATATACCCCAGGCTACCCTCGAACTTATCTTTCTGCCTCTACTTCCCAAGCACCTAGATTATAAGTATGTGCCAACATGTCCTATTTATGCATCACTAGGGATCAAGCTCAGGGATTTGTGCACTTTACCAACAATGGGCCACATCCCTAGCCCATTCATCGTTTTGTCTGGTTTTCCTTTGCTTTGCTTTGCTTTGCTTGGGGGGTGGTATTTTGGTTGGGGTGAGAAGTGGGTTTTGCTTGTTTTCTGTTTTGCGGCAGGTCTCACTATGTGGCCCAGGTGGAAGCCAAACTCACAGGAAGCTTGCTGCTGATCAATCTCTGGAACATTAGGCTTACTGACATATACCACCACGGCCAGTTTCAAAGTTTTAAGGTTAGATCTAGCATTTAAGAAAGATTATTATACAACTATATGTAAATCAGTGCAAATAAGGACAAACAAAAACAAATCTATATGGTTCATTTTGAAAACCACTCTTGAGCCGGGCGTGGTGGCGCACGCCTTTAATCCTAGCAGAGGCAGAGGCAAGTGGATCTTTGTGAGTTCAAGGCGAGCCTGGTCTACAGAGCAAGTTCCAGGACAGCTGAGGCTACAGGGAGACCCTGTCTCAAAAAGCCAAAAAAAAAAAAATAAAAACCCACTCTTAGTTGAAAAATATTAAACTTCAAGGAAGACAAGCTATTGAAGCAAACTCCAGGGAGAGGGCTGCTGAGACTTAGGAGACTGGAATTTCTGGTGGCCATTTCAGCTGAACTCTGGTTGGAAATCAGAGGACAAGGGCTTCCAGCCAGTTCACACCCACTGTCCTTTCACAAAACTGAGTCAGGACAGAGCAGCATCATGAAGCCACAGGCTTGGCTGCCCTGTTTATCTAGGCCAGGCTGGAACCTCAGCACGCCTGCTCAATCTGGCCCCTGACCCAGGAATAACTAACTGTGCAACAAGACTTCATGCCCCAGCTCGCCCCCAGTTCATACTTGAGTAAAAAGATTATAAATCTACCAAACTTCCTCCTTAAAATTGGAAGGCTCCTTTGCCAGATGTTCATTTTTGCTCCCCCCCACCCCACCCCGCCCCCACCCCCACCCCCACCCCACACACACAATGGGGGGAGGGGCAGGACACATTAAGTAAAGCAGAGATTTTTCAAACAGCAACTCCCACAGCTTCCCTGGACTCCCAACAAACAGCACCTTGGAGAGGGTGAGGCTGGCCAGGGAGCAGCACCAGTGGCTTAATTAACGCCAGCAGCACTGAAAGGCTGCTGAAAAAAGCCAGTCAGATGCGCAGAACAAAAACAATGCATCACACTGAAGATGACTGTTTTCCAATTTGACACAGCCAGATATTACTTGGCCAACTACCCAGCAGATCTGCTTTTCCATTCCCACCCATCTGTATTTTTTTTTCCTTTTTTTCAATCAGACGTCCTGTTCAACTGAGTTCTTTATGGATCAGTGTGTGGAGTCTATAAATTTTATGTTAGCTAACTTTTTTGCAGCTCTATGAACTGTTTACTGAAAATGGACTGTCAGCCAAGTTCAAACCATGGCTTATCTATCACCAAGCCATGGAGTCAACATGCTTGGTGAATCTATCTCCCACCCCACCTCCAACACACAAGTTAAAGAGAAGGCTTGCAGGCTTTGCATGCAGCAGAGCTGCTCAATTCTTGGCTCATACATAAGAGCCAAGAAGTCAGCTCTGAGGCCAAAGATTTCCAGGAAAGTTTATATTCAGGTGTATCATAAACTATGGCAGGAAATTTAAGTCCTCACACACTCTGCCTGAGCATAATGTAATAAAGTTTGGGTTTTCAAACAGAAATATTATATACCTGAAAATTATTTCCCTTATCTTCTCAAGCACAAACACTTTTCATCTCTCACTCATCTTCATTTCAACTCTACATTTTCGTTCTGTACTGCTGATTTTAAGCACACTTCTATGTACCTAATTCTCTCTTCTCTCTCGTTTCTTTCTCAACTCTACAGAGCAAAATTAACACTAAAATAATAATAATTAATTTAATTAAATTAAAAAGAGGACTGGCTCAGCAGTTTAAGAGCACTGGTTACTCTTGCAGAGGACCAGGGTTAATTCCCAGCACCCACATGGGAGCTAATAACCATCCCTAACTCTAGTTCCAGGGAGTCCAATGCCCTCTTCTGGCCTCCACAGGCATCGAGGGACATGTGTGCACTTTTATACATGTACCCAAAATACTCATACACATAAAAATAAAAAATTAAAAACATGAGCATTAAGACGTTAACACACTTTCAATCTTCTCTAGTAACAGGTAAAGCTAGAGGTAGTGTCAGAAGGCAGGGAGTACCATGTTTTCATTGCTAATTCTCTAGCAGCTGCATGATGCTAACCAAAAATCTTACTCTACGTCAGGTATGGTGCCTCAGGCCTGCAAGCCAAGCACATAGCAGGAAGAGGTAGAAGATCAGGAGTCAAGGCCATCCTACATAGCCAGCTCCAGCTTGGGCTTCTTGACATCTGGGAAGGGGGGGAAGGGGTGGAGGGAGGTTATCCTTTTCTTTGCGTTTACCACTAAAATATATATAATATACTTTATACCCTCAGTTGTAAAACTTTCAATTCATTTACTATAAGAGTCTTGATATACTTTAGTTTACAAGTGGTCTTTTATTTAAAAGTACTAATCAACTTTGGGACATGGAATCATCCTCAGCATATCATTCCAATGCCATCTCCTAACCTCAAAATACAAACTAGCCATTTTTCCTTAAACCTGCTTCAGTTTAAAATACTCACTACAGGGGATGGAGAGATGGCTCAGTGGTTAAGAGCACTTGCTGTTCTTGCAGAGGGCCCAGGTTCGCATCCCAGCACCCTCATGGCAGCTAACAATCATCCATAACTCCAGATGCAGAGGATATGATCCCCTCTTCTGTCTTCCCCAGCCACTGCATGACATTAGTGTACTAACATTCATGCAGGTATAACACTAATATATATAAAATAAAAATAAATCGGGGCTGGAGATATGGCTCAGCGGTTAAGAGTTGAGGACACAGGTTCAATCCCCAGCACCCACACGGCGGCTGAGAACCGTCTTTAACTCCAGTTCTGGGGGAATCCGACACCCTCTTCTGACCTCCGGCACTGCTCTTACCGCCATGGGCAAGCTCTTTATAAAGACTTGATAGCAGGAAATTGTTTCATCCTCAGTGTAAAATTTACTTTTAACATCCCCAAATCACAAAATCCAACAAGGCTCACCTTTCACAGACCTAAAGTGAAGCACTCTTACAGATCTGTAAATGCTTTCTATTTCAAGCACTCATAAGAATTAAGAATATAGCTGGGCGGCAGCAATTGAGAGGCAGAGGTAGGTGGATCTCTGTGAGTTCAAGACCAGCCTGGTTTACATAGTGAGTTCCAGAACAGCTGTGGCTACAGGAAGACCATGACCAAAAAAAAAAAAAAGAATATAACATTTTGCCATAGTCCCTGACATACTTTTTTGCAATTTTTTAAAGGCTTTTCATGTACTTTTAGGGTTTCGTTTCTCATAATCATAGTCGGACTAGGTCAAGAAAAGAACTCAGAAGAATAAACACTAGAAATAATTGATTATATATATAATTTTTTTTTTTTTTGGTCTTTTTGAGACAGGGTCTCCCTGTAGCCCCAGCTGGCCTGAAACTCACTCTGTAGACCAGGCTGGCCTTGAACTCACAAAGATCCGCCTGCCTCTGCCTCCCAAGTGCTAGGATTAAAGGCATGCGCCACCACACCCGGCTAATTGATTATATTTTTAAGAAAAAATATAAAGAGAAGCTGTTAGTCTCCTTTACTTCCAAGTATCTTAGTTCTCACTATTATCATTGGTAGATGAGGCCAGCCTGGTCTACATAGTAAGTTCCAGGATAGCTGAGGCTATAGGGAGACCTTGTCTCAAAAAGACAAAAAATAATTTCTTTTTAAATTCTTGGTGTCAGAATTCCAAAAGCCAAAGACACAAGGTTAATAAAAAGAGTGAAGTAAAATATTTAAACTTGAAGAGAAAATTCATTAGCCAGAACCTGCCTTTTCACCAACTAACCTTAAGGTTTTACTGTGTAAGACACTGCATAGTATCTTAAATAAATTACGTTTGAAGTCCAAATGATAAACTATCCATCTCCATCAAACTGTTAACTATGTAAATAGCTCCTGAAAGAGCTGGATATTGTTAGCGCCATATTCTTGAATGGACAGAGGCATGAGACTGGAATCCTACGACAGACACACAGACACACAAGCATCCACTGTGGCAGGGGAACATCCTATAAATTATCCTGATTTTATAGAGATTCAAGAAAAAGAGCAAAGACAGAAGAGCAGAAAGGTGTTAAGAATATCCTGAAACATGCTTGTTCAGTGTAGCAATCCACTGAGCACAGCTCCCAGGACCCCTGGGGACCAGGAGGACCCTTTGCTATCTCATTATCTCAGGCCCCAACATATTCATGTTCTGGTCATTGCCATTAAAATCAAACAATCATTCCCAGATGAGTGTGGATCTAATAAAACCCTACTTCTACTTTTTTTTTCAGGAATTACACGCTTCTCCCACGTACCTACACAGCCAGAGATATGATTTAATAAACAAATGCCTGTCTTGGTAGTTTTAGTGAATTCACTAAGCTTTCTCTCAAACTCCTCTTTGCCTGCATGATGGTCAGTATCTTATCTCTCTTCAACTATAACCACTGGGTGAAAAGGACTCCAGGAGACAGTAAACATTAGATCCTCACAAAGAAGAATGCCCTCCGCCTTCATGGAGCACTTGCAGGACAAAATATTCAGTATTTTACATTTATAACAATGTCTGTATGAAGATTATATTTTGGGGGTTTTTTGTTTGTTTGTTGTCTTTTTTAGACAGAGTCTCCCTACAGCTCCAGCTGTCCCGGAACTTACTCTGTAGAGCAGGCTGGCCTTGAACTCACAAAGATCCACCTGCTTAAAGGAGTGCACCTCCATGCCCAGTGTATATTTTAGTTTTTAATCAAAAATCAAATGAATTTGAACATGCACAACCATTTACACTTTGAAAACTACCCATCTCAGGGACATGCACATGCGTGTGTACATGTGTATGGTATATGTCCGCACATGTATTAAAGTGCAACTACGCTGGGTCTGGTGGCGCATGCCTTTAATCCTAGCACTCAGGAGGCAGAGGCAGGCAGATCTCTGTGAGTTCAAGGCCAGCCTGGTCTACAGAGCGAGCTCCAGGCCAGCTAGGACTAAAGGGAGACCCTGTCTCAAAAAAAAAAAAAAGCTTTTCTTTTTTAGGGCCTGGGATCTCCTGAATTCTGTTCAACACTTGTGCACAGGATGAGGGCGGGTGATAGTCCAAGAGCAGTAACACAGGAGGACTCTGAAGAACAAGATCATCCATAGCCTGGGGACAGCCTTAGCCCACTGGAAGGGAATAGATAGACACCTGCNTTTTTTTTTTTTTGGTCTTTTCGAGACAGGGTCTCCCTGTAATCCCAGCTGTCCTGGAACTCACTCTGTAGACCAGCTAACCTTGAACTCACAAAGATCCACCTGCCTCTGCCTCCCAAGTGCTAGGATTAAAGGTATGCGCCACCACACCCGGCTGAGGCAGGGTTTCTTATAGAACCTGGAGCTTGTGAGGTTTGGGGGGTATTTAGGCTGGAAGCCAGCAATCCTCCTGTCTCTACTCTCCTTGGTGCAGGGGTTACAGGCCTGTGTGGGACCAGACCCAGTCTGTTACATGTGTGCTGGAATCCAAACTCCAGTCCCCATGTGTGGATAGCAAGTGCTCTTAAACACTGAGCCATCTCTTTAGCATGTTAACCTCTTTTGTTAGACAAGGTCTCACATATCCCATGCTGGCCTCAAACTCATCATGTAGCCAAAACTAACTTCGAACTTTGAACTTCTGGTCCTCTTTCCTCCCTTCCTGAATGCTGGAATGCAGACAGAAATATTAAATTATAAAACACAAATTTTTTTTTTTAAATACAAGTTGGGTGCAGTAGCATGTGCCTATAATTCCAGGTATTTGGAAAGCTGGGGTAGGAGGACTGCTTAAGCATGGGCAACTTATGAGGACCACATCTCAAACTACATGAAATATCAAATACCATGTATTCAACCAGTAGTGAGTGATAATGAAAAGAACCCTGTGTCATCTACAAGAGCTACTGTGACTACCTCACCACACTGCCCCATCTAACTGTAGTCAATACAGGAAACACCAATGCACCAGATGCTGCCATCTCCCCAAGAGCATCTGTTTGCCTTCGGTCAGAGAAATCTCTTCTCTGTTACTGCACACTAGGAGCCTAAATTCTCCTAATGCTGCTCCCATCTTTTTCTCTGGGGGGAGGGAAGAGATGGAGAAGCTAGAGACAAGATCTCACTACACATCCCAGGCTGTCCTCAAAACTCACTATGTAGCCCAGACCGGCCTCCTGTCTAATCATCCAGAATGCTAAGGATTATAAGGCCTGTGCCACCACACCAGTGGCATCCCTTTTAACTAGCTTGTTCATTAAGAAAATGGCAACATGGACCTTCAAAATCATGTACCCAAGAAAAAATGGTACTGAGTGCCAAGATCTTAGAAAGAGGCAAACATTTAAAGTCATTTTGTAAACATTAGGTATACCATGGAAAAACTGAGAAGCTCTGGAACTGCATACTGATAGCACTGTTATAACTCAGAGTGTGTGAGAAGAAAGGGCCAAAATAAACCACAGGGAAAGTGACCAAGGCCATTACCACTGAAACACTCTTTCTCAGAAGTTTGTAGCAACAGTTTTTGTTTGTTTGTTTGTTTGTTTGTTTGTTTGTTTGTTTGTTTGTTTGA
This sequence comes from Rhizomys pruinosus, assembly GCA_009823505.1. Classification (NCBI taxonomy): domain Eukaryota; kingdom Metazoa; phylum Chordata; class Mammalia; order Rodentia; family Spalacidae; genus Rhizomys; species Rhizomys pruinosus. The sequence goes on along the minus strand of VZQC01010618.1, from coordinate 944,115 downwards.
GACAGGGTCTCCCTGTAGCCCAGCTGGCCTGGAACTCACTACATAGACCAGGCTGGCCTTGAACTCACAGACATACGCCTGCCTCTGCCTCCCAAGTGCTAGGATTAAAGGCATGCACCACCACACCCAGCTTCTAGTAACAGTTTGATTCAATACAACTGACCAGTATAGCAGACCCATCATCTGCCCACCTCTGCAGATACACTGAGCACCAACAATTAACACCTGCATTCAGGGCAAAAAAAAAACATCCTTAAAAGTCCTGCCCAAACAGGAGCTTCCTTGCACAATAACAGGATACTGGATGGTGGCTTGTTTGTTTCTTTGTTTGTTTTCATTTCCTCTCCATGGAAACTGTCAATATCCATTTCTTTGGTTCTCAAGAGGCATCAAATGTTACCAACAGCTACAACTAAAAGGATTCAAGAGACAACTAATTCCTGTAGTAGTTTTAGCACACATGTGTACAGTTACAGTGCTGGAGCCCTGGCAAGCTCACTGCTAGTAAAGAGAGTTGGAGAGCACTGGGGCAGTAACAAGCTGGAAATAACCACAAGTAAACACAAGAAACTGACAAGCAAGTAATGCCAATGTGGAGTCTTTTCCTAAGGCTCAACCTCTAAAATAGTCAAAGGAATGGAGGGAATAAGGAGACAAAAAAGAGAAGACAATGGTATCACTCTGCCTTTCGCTAGTCAGCCCATTCAGTGGAGGAAAGCCGAGTTCCCCTCCCAGACCTGGAAGCCACCTGCATGTCACCTGCCAATCCCAGGACAGAATCCAGCTCTAGTAAGATGAACTAAATGGAATACCTCTTCAACCCACAAGGACAAACAGCACAGTTCTGTCACTCTAAAAAAAATTTCTGTAATTCTGGTTATAGAAGTAATTGGTTCTAATTTTAACCTACACCTACTACTGTTTCAACATATTCTTCTGGTTAAAGGAAATGATGACTTTCCCCTTAGACATGAACTTGGCCACTCAGGCTTCCAGTTTCAGACACTGCAAGATGTTTTTAAGGCTTTAGAGGTTTTTTTTTCTTTTATTTTCTTTTCAAGTCAGTATGATAAAAAATCGTTTGGTCTTCATGTTTCTATGGCAATAGAAAACTCATATTAAGGGCCAACAACATGGCTTAGCAAGTAAAAACACCAGCCACCAAGCCTGATAGATGGAATTCAATCTTTGGAGCCCCCACAGTAGAAGGACAGAACTGATAAGTTGTCCTCGGACTGCTACATATATGGCATTCTCAGGGACAAATATAAACACACACAGAAAGTAAAGAAATATACAAAAAATTAATAGTCTCATGTATACAGTATAGCTGATGCCAAAAAAAAAAGTTGCATCAGGAATGGAGGTAACCTTTCAAAGAAAGAATGAAAACAGATGTCCCCTGCCTTCAGTAAGCCAGTACCCACAGAGATATCATTATAATCTTGGAATGGAAACCCCCAAAGCAGAACTAAGAAAAGGAAAGTCAACCCTTTATCTTAACATCAATGACCTTGGCCTCTCCGATGCTCTATGGGACCCTAAAGGAAAAGACTAGGGTAGTCTCTGAAGGGGCAGTGGTGGGTAAGCAGATCCTAACAGTGGTGGCCACAGCAGCCAACACCGAGAGACTGCCAAAACCTATTTTAAGGGCTTGAAGCAGCTGACTCCTGGCTATTACCCTCTGAAGCAAGTGACCATCAATATTTCTATATTTCCTTCTTGTTTTGAGACAAAATTTCATTATATATAACCCAGGCAGAACACGAACTAGGCATCGTCCTGGCTCAACTGAGAGCTGCCACTGCAGGCAGACTCCAGCCTGGCTTATTCTCTTTTTTGTAAAGAACACATAATTTTAAATTTTTATTTTAACTGCATTAGTCATGAAGTTATTAAATAAAAAGGCCAGAATTCAAAATCGAGGTTTGGATCCAGAACCTCTATTCTGAAACACACTACTTCACACTCAAAATGCACCAAAGCCAGTCTTAGGAGAAGGGAAGAGGGAATGCACTTTGTTTTGTTCTGTTCTGTCTTCTGAGACTAAGGCTCACTCTGTAACCCAGGCTGGACTGGAATTCACTATGTAGCCCAGGCTGCCCTTGAACTAGTGGCAGTCCCGCATCCCAAGTGCTGATGCATTTTAAATGGGGAAGGAAGGGCTGAAGAGATGGCTTGACAATTAAAAGCACTGGCTGCTCTTGCACAGGACCCCAGTTTCATTCCCAGCATCTACATGATGGCTAACAACCTTTCCTAATTGCAGTTCCAGAGGATCTGATAGCCTCTTCCTTCAGATCCTTACATATATGCAGTCATATACTTATTTACATGCAGGCAAGACACTCATACATGTAAAATAAAAATTTTTAAATTAACATGAAAACTGTGTATATTTAATTAGGGTCATTATTATTTCACTACACATTTTATTACATAATGCTTAAGTTAGGTTAAACCTGATTTTATAGTAAAAACTTTCAAAATCCTTTATATTAGCTTTGTTTGCAGCATGTAGTTCATTATTATCCACAGTCACTCTACTGTACTGTAGGACACCAGAATTCCATGTGCCAAGGGATTCCCCTTTCCCTAACCTCCACATAAGCTGATGAGGATCCAAGCAGAGTGGGGAAAACTAGTCAAACAGATTGACTTCATTACACTGTCGCTAACTATAGTGAAGTGTGTTCTGATGCTTAGTAGGACAAATACTATGCTTCAAGAACAGGGGCTGGAGAGATGGCCTAGCGGTTAAGAGCGCCGACCGCTCTTGCAGAGGACCCGGGTTCGATCCCCAGCACCCACATGGCGGCCAAGAACCGTCTGAAACCCCAATTCCAAGAGAACTCCAGTTCCAGGGGAATCCGAGACCTGCTTCTGACCTCCGCGGCATTGCATGACACGGGTGCACAAACCTGCATGCAGACAGTACATTCATACACATACAGAAATAAAAAAAAAATTTTTTTTAAAGAACAAAAAGGGATTCAGGTAAATGTGCTTACAAATCCCAAAGTAAATATCGTGGGGGGGGGGGTCTTTTAAAAACAAGATTTATATAGTAGAAAAAAAAATAATGAAGACTTTATACATGTGGAGCTTTATGTTTCTTCCTTTTTTTTTTTTTTTTTTTTTTTTTGGTCTTTTCGAGGGGACAGGGTCTCCCTGTAGCCCCAGCTGTCCTGGAACTCACTCTGTAGACCAGGCTGGCCTTGAACTCACAGAGATCCGCCTGCCTCTGCCTCCCGAGTGCGAGGATTAAAGGCGTGCGCCACCACACCTGGCTTTGTCTTTTTTTTTGCATCTTCCTTTTTTAACTTAGCATTCATTTAGGTATTGGAATCTTTCTTTTTTTTATTTTTTATTTATTTTTAATTTATTTATTTTTTCAAGTATTTTTTAAATTTTTTTTTTTTTCTGTATGTGAACGAATGTACTTACTGTCTGCATGCAAGTTTGCGCACCCGTGTCGTGCAATGCCGCGGAGGTCAGAAGAGGGTGTCGGATTCCCCTGGAGCTGGAGTTCTCCTGGAATTGGAGTTTCAGACGGTTCTCAGCCGCCATGTGGGGATCGAACCCGGGTCCTCTGTAAGAGCGGTCGGCGCTCTTAACCGCTAGGCCATCTCTCCAGCCCCCTAATTTATTTTTTTATGTGTATGAATGTACTGTCTGCATGTAGGTCTGTGCACCCGTGTCGTGCAATGCTGCGGACGTCAGAAGAGGGTGTCGGATTCCCCTGGAACTAGAGTAAAGACGGTTCTCAGCTGCCATATGGATGCTGGGAATCGAACCCGGGTCCTCTGCAAGAGCAGTCGGTGCTCTTAACTGCTAGGACATCTCTCCAGCCCTTATTTATTATTTTTTTAATGTGTATGAGTGTACTGTCTGCATGTAGGTTGGTTCGCCCTGTCCTGCAATGCTGCAGAGGTCAGAAGAGGGAGTTGGATTCCCCTGGAACTGGAGTAAAGACAGTTCTTAGCTGCCATGTGGGTGCTGGGAATCGAACCCAGGTCCTCTGCAAGAGCAGTTGGCGCTCTTAACTGCTAGGCCATCTCTCCAGCCCTTATTTATTATTTTTTTAATGTGTATGAGTGTACTGTCTGCATGTAGGTTGGTTCACCCTGTCCTGCAATGCTGCGGAGGTCAAAAGAGGGAGTTGGATTCCCCTGGAACTGGAGGTAAAGACAGTTCTTAGCGGCCATGTGGGTGCTGGGGATCAAACCCGGGTCCTCTGCAAGAGCAGTTGGCGCTCTTAACCACTGAGCCATCTCCATCTCTCCAGCCCCAGGTATTGGAATCTTTCTTTGTGACCTGTCATTAGTTATTTACATAGACATCTGAAGAGAAGGGTAGGGCTGTCTCTTCTGCACCTTCAACAAGGCTCTTGCTGTATTCAGCATACCTGGGGTCATCTAATAGGTCTGTGGGGCTGCTCTCCAAGAAGGAAAAGACATCACTATTTAAATCAGTTTCTATAAAGTTGACTGAGGCAGTGTAATTTAAGAAACAAATTTGAGGCCTAGGAAGATGGCTCAGTAGGTAAGAGAATTTACTGTGCAAGCATAAGGACCCAAGTTCAAATCCTCAGTATCCATGCAAAAAGCCAGTGTGTGTGGTAACTTACAAGCCTGTAACCACAACACAGGGAAGGTGGGGGAGTTTAGCCGTGATTGTTAGGGCTTGCTGATGGCTAGCTCCAGGTTCAGTGAGAGACCCCGTCTCAAGGGAATGAGGAAGAATGTGGTAAAGAGCAGCATACCCAATGTTCCCTTCTGCCCTCTGAACACACAAGTATACACCTACACATACATGTGCTATTCACCCCATCTCCCTACACACACACACACACACACACACAGAGAGAGAGAGAGAGAGAGAGATAGAGAGAGAGAGAGAGAGAGAAAAGAAAAACAAACTTTGTGTCTTATTTATGTGGCTGGACCCCTCAAAGAGATATGTCACCCCCAGGCTAGCACTGGGATTTTACTGATACAATGAATTCTCCACACTAACCTACCAAGAATGGTTCAAAAGCAGATTGAAAAATAGAGATAACTAAAACCACAAACATGACACCAGTTTCCTCAAAGAATACCAGTTGATCTGAAACTTGAAAGATGATGTCAGTGGACACACCATGCACACACACATCTCTCAGCACAGACATACCCTTCAGTGTATATGTACATGTGCCTTAGCATGTACATAAGCATATCATGCTGACACCTCAGTGTATGGACACATGGACCACAAGCAAAACAGATTAAAAGAAAGTTCAATAAAAGAAGCTTCAATACTATGGCCCACATACAGGAAGGATGTGGGAATGTGAATGGTCATCAACCCTTGCAAGTTAGCCTCTGCTGAAAAACTTTAAAACTTCCAAGCTAGTTAAATCAGAATCTGCAGGAGAAAGCCTGGGAATCACTAGTTTTTGAAGCTCACTACTTGAAATTTGGTCTGTTAAATATATTTAGAAAGCTACCAAACAAACCGGACAACTAAAATGAAATAATTTATTTTGGGATCTGAACCTCAGTCAGCTGGGCAAGCAGGAGGGAACTGCAGACAGCAGAGCTACGGACATTTATCTAATACATCTTACTTGGAAGAAAGTTTTTATATAAGAAATTTAAACACAGAAGTGGGCCGACAATGCACATGCACACACAGAGTAACATGGGAGGAACTGAGTATATGTGTGTCTTTAACTTGCCAACAGTCAATGAATGTGCACAGGAAGACTGAAACTATGCCCAACACAAAGGCCAAGACTTTTTTCCTAGTACACTCAAAAAAGAATCATGGATGAGGAAAACAGTAGGCTTCTATTCCCAGGCCTTTGGAGGTCTCAATGGAAAAACGAACACTGCAAGCAAGGCTGGAGATACAGTTTTACTGCGTGCATCTGCTTCTCATACATGAGAACCATACACACTATATTCCTGAAACTGCCTACTGTCAAGAATCCCAAGTTACAGCCTGGCTCCAATAGATGGTCATTATCTCCAAAATTAGTTTTCATCTAAAAATTACCCCCAAATATTCTGTATACAACCTCTTGTTCTGCTAATACAGATGAAAGAAAGGCTATTAGATTTGTACTACAACTCACAAAAAGGACTGCTAGCCAGACTTACTGTCTTATACTCTTTTTAAAGATTATTTATTTACTTTAAATTATGTGTATATGCATCACATGTCTCTGTGTGAGTATGTGGACAGGAAAGCAGGTGTATGCAGAACCTAGAGGTGTCTGGATCCTCCAGGAGCTGGAGTTACAGGTGGTTGTGAATTGCTCAATGTTGGTTGCTAGGAATTGAACTCAGGTCCTGTGGAAGGGGAATGACTGCTCTAAACCACTGAGCCATCTCTTCAGCCATATTTATACATCTTAAAGCTCTATAGCTTGCTTACTCAAAATAAGAATGAGGTAATGTACAGCACTAATCTCATCCTGGGATCTAGACTAAGGAGGCAGCGGTTACCTTGTGCCCATTTTTCTCATTGACAGTCACAGAGCACAAAGTCCCATCGCATTTGAAGTTTCCGCTTGTATCATTTGTGCTTCTAATCTACTGGCCAGGTAAGTTACAGGTCCAGCCCGACATCAACAGAGCAGGAGATACACTCCATACAACTTAATCCATAGAAGGAAAATGAAGATATAGAAATAATTTAATCTACAACATCCATAAATCCAGCCACCTGCAACATATCCAAAAAGCCAGCAAGTTTATCTTTCCAATGAATTATTTTTACTATCAGGTAGAAAGTATTAAGACAACTGGGAAATCCCTACACTTGGGAGGCTGAGAATCCCAAGTTCAAGCCAGCCTAGGCAACACAGCAAGTGTGAGGCCACCCTATCTAGGCTTAGTAGCAAGTTTAAGGCCAACCTATACTACAAAGCAAAACTGCCTCAAAAACAGAAAAATAAACCAGTCAGAGGGTAACTATGAGAAGGCAGCATGATAGAGAGACACTGAGGTGGGCATCAAAGCCTGTGTACTCTGGAACTAAGAAGCCACAGTGAAGCTGGTTGCAGAGAACCTGATGTGAAAGTACAGTTACTTTAAATGAAACTGCTTTATGAAAACAGGGCAGAAAAAACAGATTTTTCTAAATTACTATTTTCAAATGTTGTCTGTATGTAACAGTCACAGTCTTAGTGTATTTCACTAATATTCTAAGAAGTTTAAGCATTCAAAAACTTTATTTTGGGGTATTCCTGTTCAGAATATAAAATACTGACTTTATGTGAGGGTTGTCTTATATTCAGGCATGTACAGTTATCTTTTAACATATTGCTTTGAAAGTTGCCAGGTCACAGATTTTGATGTTTACTCGCACAGGTCCTTAAAAACATTTTTAGTAAAACAACTCTTTATCATTATAAGTTCTTTTCAGTGAGCACAAAGACAAGCAGGAAATCTCCCTGGCATCCAGCTTTCAGTCCTTATGTAACAGACAGTGGCGATCAACCAATGTCCAACACGAATGATTTTCCAAGTACACAACTAGTTCCCACTGCACTGTAAACAAAACCAGACTCCAACTCCGACACATGAATATCTTGTAATTCTGTGCTGTGTTATATTTTGCTTTATAATAACTGAAATATTTTTCAGTCAGAATTTAACAATGTAACCAAAGCCCCCAGGTACCCTGAAGGCCCCCAAGGGAATCCAGGAAAATAGTACTGTTTGGCTTTTGTTATATATACTGCGGTTCTTTGCTAACCACTATTTGTGAATTGTTTAGATGAACTTAAGCAAGGGCTCAAGTGTCTGGGTGCTTGCTTTAGAAAGCTGTGTTGACTCACTAAACGTAGTATGTGGTGTGTTGGTGTGGTAAGACATTAAATTTAGCAGCTGCTGGGTTTATACACATATACTGTATGTATATATATATGCCATGTCTTACACCTTACATAACTAGAGACACCTTTACTGGAAGCAGGTCAGCCACAATTATAAAGAATCTAACACACTTTTATACCATAATCACTCAACCTATACTTGGTGTCTATCTTCTAGTTTCCTGTGTTTTGTTTTGTCAGTGTGAAATTATATACAAACCTCATCTATTTAGGTCAGCCAGGACCTGAGAGGCTCCAAATAGACAAACCTAAATAATAACCAGCAACAGATAATTCATGTGAGGCTCCTATTTAGATAGCTGCTTATCCCAGGGCACCAATTTCTCATGAAATATAGCAGAGCAGTACCTAATCAAGTCGGAACAAATAAGCTCAGGAAGGAGGCAGAGCAGGATTGGAATCTGAATACAGCATTCTTTGGAAGTAAATTCATCCAAACGTCAGCTAATCCCCAATTTGTGTATGAGTGCATGTGTATTTCTGTGTCTATTCACATGATGTGGGCCTACATGTACAGGTGGGCATGAACATATGTGTGGAGGCCAAAGGTTGATGAGTTTTTGATCATTCTCCACTTGGCCCTAGAGTTTGTAGATTCAGCAAGGCTAGCCAGCCAGTTTGCTGTCAGAATACCATCTATACCTCCTAAGCACTGGGATTACAAGCAGGCTACCTGCCTGTCTGGCATTCACTTGGGCTCTAGGTAATCCCCACCATCTTAAACTATGGGTTGCAACTCCAAATGGAGGGTATCAGAAAATCTGGCAACAATGAAAGATTTCTAACATGCAATGACGAAAAAGTCAATATGAAATCACAAAGAATCTGTGCTGGTTTTGGCAGCACTTGACCATGCTGCCTTATATGGCTACCTGTGATCCTAGTACTGAACATAGTCACTCTGCACTACACTTGCCATCATACCATGAAGCACCAACAAAAGCTGTGCCTGTAATACCTCAGCTCAGATTTGACACTACTGTGTTATGAACTACGGTGTTTTTACTATACGTACCAAGTTTTCTGCCCTTGCAGCTAGAAAGATAGCTCAGCAGTTAAGAACCCAGGACCAGGACCCAGGTTATGTTCCCAGCAACCACATGGCAGGTAACAACCATCCATAACTCCACTTCTAGGGGAATCAACACCTTCTTCAGGCCACCATGGGCATTCGACAACATGGGTGCACTTACATGCACACAGGCAAACCACTCATACACATAAAATAAAAGAAAAAAGTTTTTTGCTCTTACAGAGCAAAAAGGTTTAATTGTGGGAAACAAAGACTTTTAACAGTCTCCCGCTGTCATTCATCAATTTATTTATCAAATTATTTATATTCTTGGATTATATTGTATTTATTTTTTTAATTGCTGCTAGAAGCTGGGTATGGTGGCTCACACCTATAAATCTCAATACTCAGGAGGTGAAGGTGAGAGGATCATAAATTCAAGGTCATCCTTGTCTATATAGGAAGTTCCAGGCCAGCCTGGACTAGCTGAGTGAGACTGTCTCAAAACAACAAGAAAATTGTTGTTTGAGTTGCTGACTTGAGTTTCATTTAAAAAGGAAAAAAAAAAAAAAAGTCAGGGCTGGAGAGATGGCCTAGCGGTTAAGAGCACCAACTGCCCTTGCAGAGGACCCGGGTTCGATCCCCAGCACCCACATGGCGGCTGAGAACCGTCTTTAACTCCAGTTCCAGGGGAATCCGACACCATCTTCTGACCTCTGTGCCATTGCACGACACGGGTGCATAAACCTGCATGCAGACAGTACATTCATACACATACAGAAAGACGGAAAGACGGAAAGTCAGAAAGACAGAAAGACAGGGAGGGAGGGAGGGAGGGAGGGAGGGAGGGAGGGAGGGAGGGAGTCGGTCAAATTTTGGCTTGGTATTTACGCAGAATTTTCAATAACATATTTATGCAAAGTGACAGTCTCAGCATTGACAATTGTGAAATCAAACTATACATCAACTCTGAAAAACATTGAAAATACCCTACATTCTACAGCAGATATTCAGCTAAGGTGTATTTATGTAAAAATATAAGCACATCCATCTGATTAGTATACAACTCTGTTTTCCTTATTAGGAAATGGGGACATTAAATGTTTACCAATAAACTGTACTAAAACAAATATACATATATATATGGTATTTTTGAGACAGGGTCTCCCTTTAGTTCCAGCTGGCCTGGAGCTCACTCTGTAGACCAGGCTGGCCTTGAAAGAGATCCGCCTGCCTCTGCCTCCCAAGTGCTAAGATTAAAGGCGTGCGCCACCACGCCCAGCTTAAGAACAAGTATTTTTATGACTTAGTATCAGTAAATGTTTAATTTGTGTATCTATTTTATATACCTACATGCCCAGACTCACAAGAAAGGGAGCTGTGAATGAGAAGAGTTTAAGAAGCCCTGCTCTAATCCCAAACCCTTTATGTTATACATGAAGAAAGTAATAATCCAAGAAGTTAATAAACATTTCTAGTTTGGGAGGGTATTCCTTCAGTTCCCTTCACCCAGATTTACTAGTGGTCCTGTGACTATTTCCCAGCGGAGCCCATCCAAAAGAGTCACTGTTGTCTTAAGGAGTTCCGCAGGGTCATTCATGGTGGTCATCCACCACCAAAAAAACTCCATCTAAATTTGTATTTGAGACTACTCTTAATTACATAAGCTACCTCATTTTCCACTTAATAAAAATGTTTTGCATGTAAGGTAAAATTGCTTCAGCCAAGAGTCAGAACACAATTCAGATGCGCAGAGCTAATGATCTTTCCTGATGTCACACTGGCTCAGGGACAAGGTCACTGATTAATACGGGGGAAAAGACGGGACAAGAACAAATCACCTTATCATTTTCTTGGTTTTTCAGTTAGTTTGACGTATAATTAAGCTCTCTAAAGGACAGAAAATCCAAAATGTAGTAAGTTACAGAAGTATTCTACAGTTGAAGAAAGGCTTGTGTCTTCTACACAGTGAGTTTCCTTAGTGCCAAAGTTATGGCAATATTTTCTATGGAGGTCTCTCAGTACTGGGTCTACAAAATGAAATGAAGAATGGAAGCAACTATTCAGATCAATCTGAGTCAAAATGAAGTGTTGGTCTTGGTTTTTTTTAGATAGTTTAAGCCAAAGGAATTCTGACTCAGACCATCCCCATAATTTTCTCAATTTTCAGGTTCACTTTTGTATGTGTAGTAAGCTATCCTGGTACACTAACAATATGACCATTAAAAGCATTTGGGGGAAAAAAAAAAAAAAAAAAAACAAAACAAAACATTTGGAGCCGGGCGTGGTGGCATGCGGGACAGCTGGGACTAGAAGGGAGACCCTGCCTCAAAAATACAGAGAAAAAAAAAGCATTTGGGAGCTATGCTTGCTGGAAAGAGTGAACAGAAGCATTTCTATTACTAAAAATCTCTGTCTCACTCTTCCTTTCATTTGCCATTTCCACAAAGCGAGAATCATGGCACCTAAGCAGAAGCTTCTTTGGGGACAAGTGTACAAGTCAGAATTAGGTTAGTACAAATCTGACCAATGTTTTCAGTTTTACCTAAAATTAGAAACCTTTGAGAGAGACTAGTCAACATTGTGCCTGAACCTCACTCCCAGCCTCAGATTCAATCAGCATGGGAGACAGCCTGGTATTTGGAACTTTCAAACGCATCCCAGAGAGCTTCTATAATGCAGCCAAGTTTGAGAAAGGCTGGTCAAAAAATCCATGCTAAGGTGGACTCTCAGACTCAGCCAAGGATCTAGCAACGTGAGCAAAGTACCAATGTCTCAAGCAGCATCCTAATTCTGAGCACCAAAAGGACTCAACAGCAGGCTTCCTGGAGCTGTCTAGGAGAAATGGTTCCTATTTATAAATCTCAGGGAGGGTGAGAAGGCAGGGTTAAAAGTTTCTAAATGTAACCACAAGGAAACAAATGTTGGCTGGATCCCAGATATACCCAGGCACCTCCCAGTACCACCGAGAATTAAACTGAGAGTTCATTCTTCAGCTTATTTTTGGTTCCTTGCCCCTTTTTTAAGCCACCCTGCAGTGAAGGGTTAGGTACAGGAAACGAAAGAGCTTTCTGGTAAATAATTTGGCTTTCTTTGTCAAAAAGAATAAATATATCTTACTTGCTCAACCTAAATGGCCTCTCCTTAGGGAATCAAAATGAAGAGTTGAACAGCCTCACTTTGTTTTATTTAAAAAAAAAAAAATTTTGTAACTATGTGGTCCCAAATTACCAAGGGAGTTTAGCTAATAACCCTTGGCTGTTCAAAGAGTACAAAGGGCAAAATGTAAGGCCAGCTCATATAAAACTAAGAAAACAGCAGTCTACATATAGGGCTTTACTCTGTGTGTGTGTGTGTGTGTGTGTGTGTGTGTGTGTGCGCGCGCACGTGTGTACACATGCATGTGTGTTTATATGCCAGTGTGTGCCCCTGCATGTGTCTGTGCATCACAACTGTGAAAATTAAATCTTCCTAGCAACGTGAAATTGCATTCCTGCCTCTTTAGACATGAAAGGGAGGTCTCTTATGTGAAGTCAAACATTCTCTAATACTTCCACAGGGTTTGGTCATACCATGAGAAACCCAAAGCAGGAAAGCTGACTGTTAGTAAGAAGTCAAGCCTTCATCTTCTAAAAACAAATCAACAGCCTTTATTAAAAGAGAATACAATTGGCCAGGTGTGGTGGCGAACACCTTTAATCCTAGCACCTGGGAGGCAGAGACAGGTGGATCTCTGTGAGTTCAAGGCCAGCCTGGTCTACAGAGTAAGTTCCAGGACAGCCAGAGCTACGGGGAGACACTGTCTCGAAAAGACAAAAAAGAAAGAGCATACCACTATATAAAGTTCTTGCTCTACTCTAGCTTTCCAATGAGTAATTTGCTACCTGAACTCCTAGGTTTCTCATTCATGGGATAATCAAATTGTACAATATCCCACTTCTCGAAACTGGGCATAAGCACTGTAATCACTGTGATTCCAAAATACAATCCAAATCCTGCTATAACCCAGAGTAAAACTCCGAAATGCCTAGAAGACTATAGTAAGGATGTTTAATAGTAAACTAAGGACATGCTTTTCTCATAATAGAATATTTGTCATCTCATAGAAGGGGTTCTCTGTTGTCTTCCTATAGATGAGGATTTGAGGATTTCATTTTCATCAGCTCCTCCCTACTTTCCCAAGAATGAAGAACCATGCCATGGTTGTCATGGTTGACAAATCACAAAGACCTTCCAAATACTGCCATCTCAATCTGCAGCTGCTATTCTAGGAAGACAGACAATAATGGTGGCTAGGAAAGTGCTGCACAATTACTACTTACCAGACACTGTGCTCAATTTCACACACACACTGACTAACAGCTGACTGTTAGTAAGAAGTCAAGCCTTCATCTTCTAAAAACAAATCAACAGCCTTTATTAAAAGAGAATACAATTGGCTGGGTGTGGTGGCGAACACCTTTAATCCTAGCACCTGGGAAGCAGAGACAGGTGGATCTTTGTGAGTTCAAGGCCAGCCTGGTCTACAGAGTGAGTTCCAGGACAGCTGGGGCTACAGGGAGACCTTGTCTTGAAAAGCAAAAAAAAAAAAAAAGAGAGAGAGATGAACAGAGACTTCACAACTGAGGAAGTAAAGATGGTTGAGAAACATCTTAAAAAGTATTCAACATTGCTAATAATTAAGGAACTACAAAACCATTTTAAGATATCATCTCACTCCAATAAGACTGGCTAGAAAACAAAAGATAGCAAATGCTGGAGAGGCTATAGGGAAAAGGGAACACTCATCCACTGCTGGTGGGACTGTAAACTCACANAATAATTAAGGAACTACAAAAACCATTTTCTAATATCATCTCACTCCATAGACTGCTAGGAGAAAACAAAAGATAGCAAATGCTGGAGAGGCTTAGGGAAAAGGGAACACTCATCCACTGCTGGTGGGACTGTAAACTCACATAACCACTACGGAAAGCAGCGTGGGGAACCCTTAAAAGACTCAAAATGAGCCTACCACCTGACCCAGTCATACCACTCCTGGGTATACACCCACAAGACTCATCCTACTTGCAGAGATGCATGCACATCCCATATTTTTTTTTTATTTTTTTTTTTTTTTTTAATTTCGTATGTGTATCAATGTACTGTCTGCATGCAGGTTTGTGCACCCGTGTCGTGCAATGCCGCGGAGGTCAGAAGAGGGTCTCGGATTCCCCTGGAACTGGAGTTCTCCTGGAATTGGAGTTTCAGACGGCTCTCAGCCGCCATGTGGGTGCTGGGGATCGAACCCGGGTCCTCTGCAAGAGCGGTCGGCGCTCTTAACCGCTAGGCCATCTCTCCAGCCCGCACATCCATATTTATTGCAGCTCTATTCACAATAGTGAAGAGGTGAAAGCAACCCAAGAGTCCCCTCAACCAACAAGTAGATAGAAAAAATGTGGTACATCTACACAATGGAGTTCTATGCAGTGGTAAAGAAAGATAACATCATGAACTTTGCAGATAAATGGATGGAACTAGAAGATATTACGCTAAGTGAAGTAACACAGTGCCAGAAAAATGACGAATGGTATCCCTCATTTGTGGATGCTAACACCAAATTCCTAGTTATAAGGCAAACTGAGCAACATTAATGTTTTATTTCTTTTTATCTGAAAGCAACTGTGCTCTTATAATGTGAATCCCTTAACAGGTTCTAGAATTAACCTACCACTTATTTTCAGACTTTGTAATTTTGGTATATGGGTGGAGGATATGTATGCATATTTCAGAGTAATATAAAATTAAAAGAGAAACACATGTGAATTCCTAAATATGATTTGGAATTTATAGTTTATGGTATATGTGTGACATAAATATAGATGCATATTTTGGAGAAATACAAATTGGAGAGAACAATAACAAAAGGACTGGGACAAAGAACTGACCGAAACAGTAAACTTCTGCCCCAAACAATAAACCTCTCCATAAAAAAATAGTAACAATAATAATAAATTTTAAAAAGAATAAGACTGGGAAAAAGATGAAAGACATGTATGGCAGAATGCATGAACTGGGGTGGGGTGGGGGCATGGAAAGTGGAATAAGTCTAAGTTGGACTGAGAAATGCTGTATGAAACGCACAAAATTACAATAAAAATATTTAATAAAAAAAAGGGGGGGGGCTGGAGAGATGGCCTAGCGGTTAAGAGCGCTGACCGCTCTTACAGAGGACCCGGGTTCGATCCCCAGCACCCACATGGCAGCTGAGAACCATCTTTAACTCCAGTTCCATGGGACCGACACCCTCTTCTGACCTCTGTGGCATTGCACAACACGGGTGCAAAAACCTCCACGCAGACAGTACATTCATACACATAAAAAAATAAATAAAAAAGATGTTCATGTTCAGTAAGTTTTGATAGGAATAAATTCTCATCCACAGTAAATCCAAAGTCTCAAGTCTATAATGCTATTTCTTTTATATATTTTTTATTTATTTATTTTTTATTAAATCTAGACTCATGGCTCCCCATCCCCCCACCCCACCAGAGCTCATGCATTCTGCCAAACATGCTTTTCATCTTTCTCAGTCTTTCTCAATATTCTCCATGTGGAAGTTGACTGTTTTGAGCAGAAGTTCACTGTTTCAGTCAGTTCTTTGATGCGGTCCTTTCTGTTGTTGTTGTTGTTGTTCTTATTGTTGTTGTTGTTTCCAATAGCATCACTCCTAACTGCTTTGGACAAAATCTCAATGGGCTGTGCAAAAGAAATACTTACAACTAGGTAATTGACACTAGCATCCACAGATGAGGGATACCATTCGTCGTTTGTTTTTCTGGGACTGTGTTACTTCACTCAGCATGATGTCTTCTAGCTCCAGCCATTTTCCTGCAAAGCTCATGATGTCGTCTTTCTTTACCGCTGCATAGAACTCCATTGTGTAGATGTACCACATTTTCTCTATTCACTCATCAGTTGAGGGGCCTTTGGGTTGTTCCAGCCTTGCTATTGTGAAGAGAGCTGAAATAAACATGGCCGTGCATGTATCTCTGCGGTGGGGTGAGTCTTCAGGTTACATGCCTAGGAGTGGTATGGCTGGGTCGGGTGGCAAGTTCATTCCAAGTCTTCCAAGGGTTTCCACATGCTTTCATAGTGGCTGTTCAGAGTTTACATTCCCTCCAGCAGTGGATGAGTGTTCCCTTTCCCCACAACTCTCCAGCACTTGGTATCATTTGTTTTTCTTGATCCTAGCCAGTCTTGGAGTAAGATGATATCGTAAAGTGGTTTGATTTGCATTTCCTTAATGATTAGTGATGCTGAACCTTCTTCAGGTGTTTCTCAGCCATCTCTAATCCTCACTTGTGAAGTCTCTGTTCATCTCTTTGCTCATCTACTGATGGGTCATTTATTTTCTTTGTTTTTTGAGTTGTTTATATATTCTGGAAATCAATGCTTTGTCAGATGTTTCTGCAGTGAAGGTTCCTCCCCACTCGGTGGATTTCTCTTCACTTCCTTGATTGTTTCTTTTGATGTACAGAAGCTTTTGAGTTTAATGAGGTCCCATTTGTCAACTGTCGACCTTATTCTTGCACAGCGGCTGTCTGATTTAGGAAGAGTCTTTCCCTATGCCTATGTCTTGTAGTCTTGCTGCCAACTTTTTTCTTCTATCGTCTTCAGAGTTTTGGGTATCACGTGAGTCTTGATCCATCTGGAGTTGACTTTTGACCGGGGTGAGAGGTAGGGGTTTAATTCATTCTTCTCAAGTGGTGATCCAGTTTTGCAACACACTTGCTGAAGATGCTGTCTTTTCTCCATTGGGCTTTGGCCCCCTTGTCAATTATGAGGATGGCTGAAATTGTATGTCCCTCAGGTTTGGATCTTCAGTTTTGTTCCATTGGTCAACAGGTCTGTTTTTGTGCCAGTACCAGCTGTTTTTAGACTATAGCCCTGTAGTATATGTTTGAAGTATAGAGATCCCCTCCCCTGTGTAACCGCTTTTCACTCAGGGTTGTTTTTGGCTATTCAGGATCTTTTGTTTTTCCAAATGAATTTAAGGACTTTTTTTTCAGCCTGTGAAGAAAATCTTGGGATTTTGATTAGAATTGTGTTAAATCTATAAGAGTTTCAGTAGAATGGACTTTTTTACAATGTTAATTTTCCCAATCCATGAGCATGAGAGGTTTTTCCATCTTCTGATGTCTTCTTCAATTTCTTTCTTTAGGGTTTAAATTTTTTTGTTGTAGAGATCTTTGGTGTCTTTGGTTAGGTTTGTTCCTAGATATTTTTGTTTTTCAGGCTATTGTGAGTGGAAGGTCTCCTTGAATTCTTTCTCCAGTTGCTTGTTCTTGATGTAAGAAAGGCCTTGATATTTTTAGGTTAATTTTGTATCAGCCACTGCTGAAAGCTGTTAATCATTCTAGTTTTCTGGTGGAGTTTTTAGCATCCTTAATAAACAATCATATCATCAGCAAATAGGGATAGCTTTGACTTCCTCTTTCCAATAGACTCCTTTATTTCCTTTTTCTTGCCTTATTGCTCTAGCAAATGATCAAGCACTATTTGAAGAGAGTGGTGAAGGGGGCACCTTGCCGGGTTCCTACCTTTAAAGGGAATGTTTCTGTCATTTCCCCATTTAGGATGATATGCTGTGGGGTTTCCTGTATATGGCTTTGATTACATTGAGGAATGATCCCTCCAATCCAATTCCTTCTAGGACTTTAGACAAAGGATGCTGGATTTTGTCAAAGGCTTTTTTCAGCATCAATTGAAGATGATGTGTGGTTTTTGTCTTTCATTCCATTTATGTGTTGATGAGGTTGTTATTGATTTCATATGCTGAACCAGCCCTGGGCATCTCTGGTATGAATCCAACTTGGTCATGATGGATGATCTTCTTGATGTGGGTCTGTATGCAATTTGCCAGTATCCTGTTTAGAATTTTGGCATCTGTGTTCATTAGGGAGATGGGTCTATAATTCTCCTTTTTAGTTGTATCTTTGCCTGGTTTTGGTAATAGAGTGATGCTGGCTTCACAGAAGGAATTTGGGAGAATTCCCTCTGATTGTATCCTTCTAAACAGCTTCAGTAATAATGGTTTTAGGTCTTTTTGAAATGTTTTATAGAATTCTGCCTATCCCATGTTGTCTCTTCTTCGTCTTCCTGGCATATGGACTTCTCCTTGCCTGTATTCCAATGTGAGTTCTAAATGCCTCTTTACTGTGTTGAAGGCTTGCTTTGCTTGCCTCCTTCAGATGCCTTCGTAATCCCAGTTGGGGGTGGGGGGGGCGGCTGTGGGCGGGCTCTTTAGTCCGCACCCCGGCACCTCCTGTGCTTGCCTCAGCTGGACTAGGGAGGTCTTCCCATAATGCTATTTCAAATGCGACTTGCAGGTAGCTGATTTGAAATGCAGTACAAAACCAATTATGCCCCACCAATAGATCTACTGTTTGTCTCTGAAGGCAATGCTTCTTGATACCCTAACGATGCAGATATAACTTCCCTTTCACAATGAGAGACAATAGAGAACTAAGATGAGGGGGAGGAAGAGAAGGAGGAGGGAGAAGAGGGGAGCAGAGGGGGAAGGGAGGAAAGGGACGAAGGGGGGGAGGAAAGGGATGAAGGGGGGAGGAAGAGGAGTAGTCAGAACATTTATTTTTTTACTTTTTTTTAATTGAATATACTTTATTTACAGTTTCACTAATTGGTATTCACAACTTATGACCAAGGCTTATCTTCTAAGGAACTTTACCTGTAATTAAAATCTACTGATTACATATGAAGATAATTCACATCTGAATTCTAGTACAGTATGTTGCTATTCTGTCATATAAATCTGTATCTATGTGAAATATTACATTAAAATGAAAGATATATTTCTTTCCTAGAAAAGGAATGCATTGAATGACCAATTACTCATAGAATTTTAGACTGTCAGCTCTCAAGGCAAGTAGAACACATGAATCTCAGCCTTTCCACCTACTTTTATCAGATACTGGGAACATCAAACCACATGGCCTGAAGCCATGAGGATCTGCACGAAAACTTAGAAAACACGACAAACAATAAAGAAATGTTATGAGGAAGAAGAGCTGGGGGGGGGGATATTTGAAAGAAGTCTCTCCTTTCTCTTTTAGGGATTTTTCTGAGATTTACTTTCAGGTACTGACTGTCAAATCATGACTTGAAAGTCCTATAAAAATAGTTTTGAAACTGTCATTCTGAGCAGTGCACTGAAATCTCATACTGCCTACTCTGTCCCACCTAGGACATGAGCCATCTGTTTCCCAGAATAGCCAACAATACATGCTATGTTCCCCATGCCAGCCTCCATTAATCATTTAGAACATTCCTAGTAATTAGATCCACTAGTGCATGACTGCAACATCTATGGTCAAGCAATACTTATTTTACTTAAGAAGAGCTCCAAGCCACCAAAGTAGCATGATGGTAATTGTTACAGTATATTATTATAGGTGGTTTATTTTGTCATTGTTGTTAACCTATACCTAATTTATAAATCAAACTTTACCATGGGTAGGTCTGTACATACGTATGTATAGACAAAAGCACAGTAGCTAGGTGTGGTGGTGCACATCTTTAATGCCAGCACTGCAGAGGCAGAGGCAGAGGCAGAGGCAGGCAGATCCCTGTGAGATTGAGTCTAGCCTGGTCTACATAGTGAGTTCCAGGGCAGGAACTCACTGTTGGTTTTAGGAATCTACTGGGTCATCCCTCTGGATGAAACTAGACCATGGAGGTGAGAAGAACAGTCAGGGGCAGATGGGTAGGGACAGGTGGTCACTGTAGCTTTGGCTCACTCCTTGGGCCTATGGTGTTCCAAGGGAACACAGATATCTCTAGGTGTCACTTATAATGGCAAGAAGCACTAGACAACATGTACATGTTCTCTCTCAGCCATTGACCAGCAGGTGAAAGGTATAGCAAGTTGGCATGAAGCTGGTCACCAAGTGCTTCATGCCAAATCTCACCAAAGGAGGCAAAACTAACCAAGTGCATCAGCGGAATCCAGCTCAGGGTGCAAAGAGGAAAGACATATTGAGCAAGATGTTAATTTTCTCTCCTTTCATTTTATCACATGATGTTCAATGTGGTCATTTGTTGAAAGCATTATGTATGCTAAGCCCAACCACATCTGTTATGCATCATGAGTTCAGGTGTATTATAAAGTAAGTACCAATTTTGACACAAGCAACCAGGTTCCATTAGTTTTCCCCACTGAATCACTTCAAGGCCGCTCCCACCTCCCAATTACCTATTCAGTAATTACCTTCTGAGCACTTGCTTTAGCAAGGTGCTCTTCTGAAGGGGAGTACTCATACCTATGCTCCAGGCTAGCACTGCCAGAAAGAATTACAACGAAAGTCACACATGGAGTTAAGTTTTCTAAGTGAAGCTGATGTTCATTAATATTTCCGATACACTGGTTTAAATAAGGTGTAGCTGGGATGTGGCTGGGTGGAGAATGCTTGCCTAGAATGCACACGGCCCACCATTCACTCCTCATTACCCAGCCCAATAAAAATGATAAAGCGTATCATTTTGAACATATAACCAACATAAAATTATTTATCAAATCATGGAAAATGAAGTTCTCAAATTCTGCTTTATACTTAGAGCACATTCCAACTTACATGCTAAGTTTCATCACGTGGAACAAGATTTATAATTAGACCTCACAAAACACATTGTTGAAAATATGAGTTCATACAAAAGGTTTTATGATGCTGAATTCAGTGCATCTGTTTTAAAATTTACTTTAGTGAAAATAAATAAAAACTAAAATTGTCTTCCCCTTGCCACATTTCCAGTGAGGCTCTAGACCCAGTCATACTGGCTTTCAAGGAAAGGGCAAGATCTCATTCTATCTCAGCTAAATCTGCTGCTAAATCAAAGACCTCCAGGGAGATAAAGTAAGAATCCTTCAGAATCTCTCAAATAAAGGTATCACTGATGTTGAAGTCATGGCAACTGGATGCTTTCTCATTCAGGGGCTAAATCAATTCCTGGAATGAGAACATGAACTAGCAGTTTCAGACCCATGCTTCGAGGCTCAGGAGAACAAAGGTCTACTGGAAGATATGGACCCTTCAGTTTCTAGCATGTAGCTTAACCTACCTGAGCTTCAGGTTCCTCATTGGTACAATGCAATGATAATAAGAGTCCCAGGTGGGCTTGGAGGCTCAAGCCTATAATACCAGCATCTGACAGGTTGAGCCAAGTGGACTGTCATATGTTCAAGGCCATCCTGGGGTACACTGCAAGACCTTGTCTCAAAAAAAGCTAGTAATTGCACCCACTTAACTAGATTATTTTAACACTAAATGAGCAAAATCTGCTATAAATGTGTGCAGTACCTGGCACATGTTAAGCACTGAATAAACAAAAACTCTTGGCTGTCAACAGCTGAGAAGACTTCTGCAAGAAGCAAATGTTGCAAGTCAGAGACCCATGCACGTGCTCCTGTTCCATGCATGCTGGTAAAGGCCACAAGTGGATTACTACAAAGAAGCCAAGCAGCATTAACACCCTCAGGAAAGAACCCATACACACACAGTTCTTTAAACAGCATACAGGGGTATAGCCGTCAAAAAGATGCCAATCAATGCCTGGCTTGATCCACTGGAAAAGGCAGCAATACTTAGAGAACAAGCCCTGTTCACCATCTGTCCTTCTGTAAGAAGCAGGGACCCAGGCAAGAAGCAAGAGAAAGGCTCCCCAACAGGACAAAATAAATTCCTAGTGTACACGCACCTGGTACTTATTAAGTCTGAGGGGTCTGGTTACACCTATTTTGAGATTTTTGTTTCATTTCAGTTTGCCAAAAGAATGACAACTCATCAAGAATTACTGATGAACAGGTTTGGCACTAGAGGAACATGTTGGCATTTCCAGGAAAAGGGAAAGAGGTGGTGGAGCTGCCAGAGACAGTGCCAAATTCATGACAGAGGTAGGAGGCAGCACAAGACCAGCAGGAAAGAGACTGTTGTTGGAATCGGGCTTGGGCTCACTGAAGAGTTAAAGCAATGTGCTCAGTCCAGGGAAGAGAAAAGAGCAGTGAGATGAAGCCAAGAACTCTGGAGCTTGTCTCAAAGGAGCAGCCACACTACCTCAGCCCCTCTGGCCTTAAAGAGGCTTTCCAGGCTGAAGGAAGCATGAAGAAAAAAGATTCTTCTTCCACGATGTCAAAACTTCAGAACACAGAGTTGGAGAAATGGTTCATCTGGTAAAGCACTTGCCTCTCAAGAGTGAGAACCAGAGTTTGAGTGCCCAGATTCTATATAAAAAGCCAGATGTGCCGGAACACATTTATGATAACCAACACCAGGTAGGCAGAGACAAGGTGCTCCCTAAAGCTCACTACCAACCCTACCTAGCCTCCCCGGTGAAGGTCCAGGCCAATGAGTGGACCCTTTCTCAAATAAAAGGAAGACATCTGAGGAACAACCCCTGTGTTCTGACGTCCATACACATGCATATACACATGCACACATGTACATAGACATACACCAAAACAACTGAAAGAAGAAACTACTTCAGACCCAACCCGTACAGCGTGGGAGAAGCACAGCAGCTCAGAACATCAACCAAAATTCCGAGTTGTGAATATTGATAGCCTCCAACTTAACACCACCTCAGGGGCCTGAGGGTGCCATTCTTTGTCAGTAGACAGAGCTGAGAGGGCAAGAAAACGTGCTCTAAAGAATACAGCAAGGGGCTGGAGAGATGGCCTAGCGGTTAAGAGCACCGACTGCTCTTGCAGAGGACCCGGGTTCAATCCCCAGTACCCACATGGCGGCTGAGAACCATCTGAACTCCAATTCCAGGAGAACTCCAGTTCCAGGGGAACCCGACACCCTCTTCTGATCTGTAACTCCAATTCCAGGAGAACTCCAGTTCCAGGGGAATCCGACACCCTCTTCTGACCTCCGCGGCATTGCCCGACATGGGTGCACAAACCTACATGCAGACAGTACATTCATACACATAAATAAATAAATAAATAAATAAATAAATAAATAAATAAATAAATAAATAAATAAATAAAATTTAAAAAAAGAATACAGAAAGACACCTCTACTTGCTCTATAAAAGAGACATCTATTTGAAAATCATAATGCTTTAAAGATAGGTCACATATAAAGGGTTATCTACACAACTGTCTTCTCCCTTCCACCCTCAACTCTGAGGAAAACCTGGGGCTTCTCAAGAAGGCAGATAGCAGAGAAAGAAGGCCCATGTGAAGAGAATGGCCTTTCCCCACTTTCACATCACTTTCAGCTCAATGCCTCTTCAAGCCCAGTAGCCAGCCAGGCTTTCACTTTGACTATTCAAATCCAAACTGGCCTACAGTATCTTCACCACCATTTAGGGTACTGAAACAGTTCAGTGTGCCTAGAAGAAGTAAAAAGGGGAAGAGAACTTCAGGTACTTTTTTGGATTGGCTGGTGTGCTGGATAGCTTTAGTGTCAACTTGACACACCTGGGTTGAGGGAGCCTCAATTGGGGAATTGGCTCCATTGGATTGGCCTGTGGCCACATCTGTGGAGTATTGTCTTAATGGTCGAGCAGTGTGGGAAGGCCCAGCCCACAATGAGTAGTGCCACCCTGGGCAGGTTGTTGTGTACTGTATAAGAAGTCAGGCTGGGGGCTGGAGGGATAGCCTAGCGGTTAAGAGCACCGACGCTCTTGCAGAGGACCCGGGTTCGATCCCCAGCACCCACATGGCGGCTAAGAACCGTCTGTAACTCCAATTCCAGGAGAACTCCAGTTCCAGGGGAATCTGAGACCCTCTTCTGACCTCCGCGGCATTGCACGACACGGGTGCACAGACCTGCATGCAGACAGTACATTCATATACATACAAAAATAAAGAAAATAAAAAATTTAAAAAAATATATATATAACATTATAAAAAAAAAAGAAGTCAGGCCTGGCATGAACCAGGGGAGCAGCATGAACCATGAACAGCATTCCTCCATGGCCTGTGCTTCAGCTCCTGCCCTGGGTTCCTGTCCCTGAGTTCCGCTTGGTCCTCCAGTGATGACTGTAAACTGAAGTGATAAACCCTTTCCTCCCCAAGTTGGTGTCGGTCAGAATGTTTGTCGCAGCAAATGAAGACAAAACTAGAACAGCTGGTTAAGGAAACCTTAAAAAAAACTAAAATGAAGTTTCAGTAAAAACATTTTCTTCAGTAAGACAATGTGAGCATTACAGTGAGTCACTTAGCAGCAGACCAACCCCATCAAAAACACGTTGGCCCTCACAGGAAGGTCTCCCATGTCCATGTAAGCACTGCCTGGCCCTCACAGGAGGAGGGTCTCCCAGTCCATATAAGCACTGCCTGGCCCTCACAGGAGGAGGGTCTCCCATGTCCATATAAGCACTGCCTGGCCCTCACAGGAGGAGGTCTCCCATGTCCATATAAGCACTGCCTGGCCCTCACAGGAGGACGGTCTCCCATGTCCATATAAGCACTGCCTGGCCCTCACAGGAGGAGGGTCTCCCATGTCCATCTAAGCACTGCCTGGTCGTGAGGTTCGGAGTCCTCAAACTATAGAGCGCTGTGCTCACCAGACCCACGTACACATTCTTTTGAGTATGCCAACACTATTTGCCTTGTTTGCCTATTAGGGCACTAAGTTCAGAAAGGCCAAGGCTATTTTATTAGCTAGGACAGAATAGGGTTAGGCCTCTCTCAAGTTTCCACACAGTCCTGTTACTTTTTTACCACAGTATGAAATTGCTTCTTGAGAATGAAAAACCTTAACTATCCACTCAGCAGATTTTCCTGCAAGCATTTCCAGTCCCTGTTTGAAAACCATCTCCACCATGAACTGATGTTAGCATCACTATCACACTTCCATGTTCCCAAAACAGAAAGAAAATTCTCAGAAACTCTTTCCCCTGCTCTGGGTACAAGGCCACTGGTATCTTGCAGCCAGGGAATGAGGAAAGTATATTGACATTGTTCCTCCAGGGAGGAGACCTCATCTCCTTAGAGAAAAGCAAGAACTTCCCACTGACAGTTCTGAGCCTTTTGTTCACCATTCATGCCAAGTGCTTAACCAGTAGTTTAAAAGCTGTATGTCAAATAGTAAAAAGGGCAGGAGTGGGGGACCATGGGAGACGGGTACCGAGGATGAAATGGGAAGGGGGGGTACTTTAACTAGGGAGGGAGGAGGGAGGGTTGCAGGGAGTAAAGAAATTAAAAGAACAAAAGGGGAAGGAAGGAGAGGGGATGGGGAGGGGAGGGGAGATGGGGAGGGGAGAGGGGAGGGGGGAGAGGAGGGGAGGGGGGAGAGGAGGGGAGGGGGGAGGGGAGGAGAGGAGGGGAGGGGAGGAGAGGGGAGAGGGCAACAACAACAAAAACAGAAACAAATAGGGGGCTGGCTCAGGGGGTACAGGTACTTATAATGCAAAACTGATAACCTGAGCCAAATTCTTAGAATCCATGCAAAAGTGGAGGAGAACCAACTCCACTAAGCTGTCCACTGACTTCCGCATGTGCATCCCCACATACATACCCAATACATATAATTTTTTTCATATATTTTTTTAATGATACTAAAGGGGTCACAGCCCCATCTCCTAACCTCTATCTCTTCCCATCTCCATGCCTTTGTCTTACTTTGCCCAAGATGTCCCATTGACCTAAAACATCTCAGCAGAATGTTTTCAAATCTGACTGGTTCAGTTCCCTGCTCTCAGGCTCCACTGAATCTACTACCTCTAGTACACAAAACACTTAGATTTTACCTTGCTCTTGTGGCGCATTCCCAAACACACTATATCACCCCATACCCCAGTGCCTTTACATAGGGTATTTGTGTCAAAAATGCCCTACCCATAGTACAAAGGGAAAGCTCTCTCTGCGAAGCCTCTCTGACTTTATTGCTCACTTTGAGCTATTGCTTGCTCATATTCTACAGCAAAACTGATCACACTGATTACAATTCACGGCTGAGTTCAAAATAAAACTATACACAGAAGGGTAGTATTCATGGCTGTTCTTCATCTTGACACTCCTTATAACTAGCAGAGGGGAGCTAGATGAATGTCCAGCAAATGAGATCACTTCCCCAGCTCTGTTAGCGCTCTGAGAGCAGCTATCTAGTCAATGCTTTGGAAATCTCCACAGAACCTGGAACTTGACTGAGCTCCAGTGTCAAGAGCATAAACAGCAATATCATATACACAGTAGCTCATTCCTCTTAGAAGTAGGACACATTCCCAGAGAGCCTCTTAGGGAAACACTCTCAACCTTAGCAAGGTAGATTTAGTGGCTGAACTGCCTCCTTGTGGACTGATTTGTTTCCACTTCATTTGTGCCAACTCATTTCACACTCAATCAAGCTACAGTCAGATCCAAGATTATCCTCTGGGGCAAGGACAGTGCAGTGGAAATTATAAAAGCTCATCAACAGATAATATTGGGAGAAACCGTCTTGAAAGTATATTGTCTTCTCTTTTCCCCAATTTCAGTGAGGTGGACAGAGGCAGTTCATCAAGGGAATGCAAACCCAGGCAGGTGCAGAAACCTTTAAAATTATCACATTGGAGAATAGGAGTCAAACAAGAAAAATTTAGAAAAATAAGCATTTTTTTAAAAGCATATGCTTAAAGCTTGCCCATGGAGTTTATAACAACTAAAGAAGCCACCACCTGACTTGACAGCCACAGAAAGGCAATAAACAAATACATATTTGAAAAATGACCATTGTACTAGGCTGAAAACATCTCCAAGTAGAAAATGCTAGAAATTTTCTTAACTGCTCAATTATTTATTAGTTGATATAACTCAAATCCTGGCTGAGGAGTGCTGGTATCTCTAAAAACCCTATTAGAAAGCTGAGGGTTGGGCTGGCTGCATGTTTTATTTGCATAACAAGTTGTTGATCTTAAGTTTGAGCCATATGAACAGTCGTATTTTCTGAAAATGCTTGTATTTTACCTATGACTGAGGAAAAACCCAACATCCATTATTAGCCTAAACAAGGAAGTTCAAAGTCATTAATCAAGTCTTGCCACCCTCCTAGCACAATAACAGAACAAAACAAGCACAGGATTAAAGGCAAACCACACACAGGCCTCCAGGGTTCAGTTTGGTTTTCAGAAGTAGACAGAAGACCATGGAGGACAATGGCTTGGTTCGACCACTAAAGACCTGTGACTTTTGGCCGCTCCTTGACCTTGATTCCTTAGTGAGACAGACCTGCCCTCCAGGACTGAAGTCGGGATTGGGTTAATTCAGGTCCAATAAATACAAAGTATTCAATTTAAAAATTGTTATTTAAATAGGTCCAAGAAAAAAATAAAACACACAGTACTTCATAAGCAGCTCCAGGGCACGGACACTTTGCAGAGGAGTCAATGCTGCTCTGTTTCCAGGGCAATGGCGTTTTTTTTTTCTTTCATAACAATCCTTGGGGTTACAGAACAGGCAGGTTTTGCCAACTCCAAACTGGATATTTGACATGCTAAATGGCCAACTCGAGGTCACCAAGATTATGTGTTATACCAGGAAAAAAGCAAAGATCTCCCAACACCCAGCACAGCGCTCTTTAGAGGATCATGAATTTGTTGGACTACAAACATTCAATTGTTAATGCGATTTTCCCCCAAAATCTCAAAAGAAACATTCTTTATAAATGCAAGCACAAGGGCTCTATTATGAAGAGAGAGAAAACAAGCCATGAATTGGAGGAGGTTGGATATGCTCTGTGTCTCTGTTTATGTGGTGGCAGAGATGAGAGATTGGAGTTCAAGACAAGCTTCCATCACCCCAGTAGTGTAACCTTCCGCAACTCAACTACCGTTTGAGTTTCTAGGTTGTTTTTTTTTTTATTAACCAAATGAAATAATGCACAGGTAATAGTCCTAGGAACCTAGGAACCTAGAAAACAAGGTACCATTTGTTCCTTCTAAGTGTATTCTGGTATAGAACAGCAGGTGAATGGGTCTCTGACAAATTCATAGCACAATCACAGTTCTGTTTCCAAGTCTGCTCCATAATACAGTCACCTGCAAAATCCTACTGACATCATCATCATCAGTGAAGGCTGCAAGCCCCTTTTACTCCACAGTGCATGGATGTCTAGAAGTTTATCACACTAGTTCCCACTCAGTGATGATGCCTTATCCTTGTCTCAGTACTTAACTCAACCTACTGTTTCTTCAAGAGCACCTTGCCTGGCTCAAAGCTACTAGCCCCATGTACCAATATAAATTTGAAGCAAACAAAATTAAATTTTCATCCTAATAAAAGGTTTCAAGGGTTTAAAAGTACCATGGGGTATTAAAATCCCCAAGAGTTTCTTCACAGGCTTGGAAAAAAAGGTCCTTAATTTCATTTGGAAAAACAAAAGACCCTGAATAGCCAAAACAACCCTGAGTGAAAAGAGCTACACAGGGGGGATCTCTATACCAGATTTCAAGCTATAATACAGGGCTATAGTCATAAAAACAGCTTGGTACTGGCACAAAAACAGACCTGTTGACCAATGGAACAAAACTGAAGATCCAAACTTGAGCACATACAATTTCAGCCACCTCATATTTGACAAGGGGGCCAAGAAGACACAATGGAAGAAAGACAGCATCTTCAGCAAGTGGTGCTGGCAAAACTGGATCACCACTTGTAGAAGAATGAAATTAAACCCCTACCTCTCACCTTGTACAAAGGTCAACTCCAGATGGACCAAAGACCTCAACGTGAAACCCCAAACTCTGGAGGTGATAGAAGAGAAGCTTGGCAGCAGACTACAAGACATAGGTGTAGGAAAAGACTTCCTAAATCAGACAGCAGCTGCACAAGAAATAAGATCGACAATTGACAAATGGGACCTCATTAAACTCAAAAGCTTCTGTACATCAAAGGAAACAATAAAGGAAGTGAAGAGAAAACCCACAGAATGGGAGGAAACCTTCACAGCAGATACATCTGACAAAGCATTAATTTCCAGAGTATACAAGCTACTCAAAAAACAAAGAAGAAAGAAAACAAATGAATCACTCAGAAGATGGAGCAAAGATCTGAACAGAGACTTCACAGAGGAGGAATTAGAGATGGCTGAGAAACACCTTAAGAAGTGTTCAACATCGCTAATAATTAAGGAAATGCAAATTAAAACCACCTTAAGATACCATCTTACTCCAGTAAGACTGGCTAGGATCAAGAAAACAAATGATGCCAAGTGCTGGAGAGGGTGTGGGGAAAGGGGAACACTCATCCATTGCTGGTGGGAATGTAAACTTGTGCAGCCACTATGGAAAACAGTGTGGAGAACCCTTAGAAGACTCAAAATGATCCTGCCATTTGACCCAGTCATACCACTCCTGGGTATATACCCACAAGACTCATCTTACTGCAGAGATACATGCACAGCTATATTTATTGCCGCTCTGTTCACAATAGCAAAAAACTGGAATCAACCCAAATGCCCCTCAACTGACGAGTGGATAGAGAAAATGTGGTACATGTACACAATGGAATTCTATGCAGCAGTAAAGAAAGACAACATCATGAACTTTGCAGGTAAATGGATGGAGCTTGAAGACATCATGTTAAGTGAAGTAACACAGTCCCAGAAAAACAAACGACAAATGGTATCTCTCATATGTGGACGCTAGTACCAATAACCCAGTTATAAATATTTCTTGTGGAGAGGGATGCATATTAAAAGAACAACAACAGAAAGATTGCATCAGAAGGCTGACTGAAATGGTGACTCGGGAGGGGTGGGAGGGGTGGGAGAGGGACACGGGTGTATATTCGATTGGTGCATGTTTAATTGACGTGAGTTCAACAAGTATCCAGTTTTGCCCAGACTCTGTCTACAGGATACATGGTGTTTTAGGACTTAGTAAAAGTAAATATGTGCATATTGGACAACATTGGTTTGAAGGCTGATAAAAACGGTAATGCATCTGAGTTAATTGGTGATATAAATTGCTCTTGTCCACATTAGCTTTAACTAAGATCTGTATAACAATTACTTTGGGATTGGTATAAACAAATGTTCTCTATAATTTTGCTGTCATATAGTATCACCTGGTAGCAATCTCTTTCACCTATAGGATGATTTAACTCAAAAATAAACTTTGTTTCCCAAGTTAATCACATACAGTAACCCAAAACAGCATGGGTGAACTTGATGAAATCTGTGCCTTGATTCCACCCTATAGGTATGTATAAAACAACTGCTTTTTTGAGACTCATGGGTCAAAAATAAAAACCTTAAATAAAAAAGGGGGATATAGATAGATATGAAAACTTTTTGTCAAAAAACCTTGCAACCCAAATCTTAAAACTAACTATGGGAAAGGATTTGTATGTTCCAACAGGCCAGAGTATCACCAACTTAATGGCTGAGAAAGAAAATGCAGCTTTGCAGTGAGTAGGATGTACCAGAAAGTGCCAGCAGAAGGATTGACTCCTCTGGGCATTGAAGGGAAGAAATGCCTCAGATTGCTGCAGACATCAGGCCCCTCTGTGGATCCTACTAGTAACAACTATTTTTAATGATTCCTAATGAAGCTTACCTTCTAGGTGCCGCAAAGGTTTTAATACAAGAGACTTTCTTAACCCCCCCCCATAGAATAAGGAGAAATATGATGATGATGAGGTCGTTCTCCAGCTGTAGATTGGAGCCAGCTGTTATAGAGGTATTCTCTTGTAAAATCGGTAAAACTGCCTTCTTTAATTGACTAATGGACATAGAAACTGTGAAAAGGATTATTCTCTATTCAGAACCAAATATAATGCTAAAGTCTCCTTAAGCTATGCACTTAAGCAAAATATATTAATACAGGAGCTCTGACATCAACAATGGATTATTCTACCAAGGAGATGTTGGCCAGGGGATCCAAGCCCCCACAAAAGGTAAAGGCTCCTTGCCTCCAAACTGGGATATCTGCAGGAAGAGAGGCGATAAGGCCCTGCTGTTGAAGACCTGATATAAACATGGGAAAGATGTATGGAGACCGCACTTGCAAGTATACAGATGGTCTCTGGAATGCCAGAGAGTGTTACCAAAGGCCACTAAACCAATAAAGCAAATATAGGTCTCCTTGAGTCAAGCAAGACTCCTCCGTCAGCACCAGCTACACCTCACCTGCCTGGAAATACTGTGCAGCAGTGGCAGCCATATGCCTGTATATCCC
Source organism: Rhizomys pruinosus (assembly GCA_009823505.1). NCBI lineage: Eukaryota > Metazoa > Chordata > Mammalia > Rodentia > Spalacidae > Rhizomys > Rhizomys pruinosus. Next base: position 913,051 of record VZQC01010618.1, on the reverse strand, counting down.
AAATCTAATTGGCTATTAGCTCTCTCCTTGGAGGAATAACCCATGGCTGATGCCACAAGCTTACATCCTCTAATGGTTAGGAGATGTTATAAGCCACAGTAAGACCCTGTCATATTTAACAGAAAAAAATGTAATTCATGGATTAACATACCATCCAAACATCTGTGTCTATACCAAAGTAACCTACCATAACAATTAGTACTGTTTAAATACCTATATATCTAATTGCTTGTGCTTCATTAGTAGGATCGAAAGGTTATTCCTGGACAAACTGTCAGCCCATGAAAGAAAACAGCCAGAATTGACCAGAGTCCAAGACAACAGCTCCAGAGAAAGTAGACTGTTTTGCTTCTCATCCACCTGTGCCCCTTTTCTAAGCCTAGGGAACAATCTTCGGAAGAGGGGGCGTGGTAGAATGTAAGGGCTGTGAGTTGTGTTTGGACACAACTGCTTGCAAATTGGTTTTACATGAAGGATGCTTGTACTCATAAATTATCACTTATTGCTAAAAAATGGGAAAAAAAAAACTGAAAGATGCAGGACAGTTATGGCAGAATGCATGATCTGGGATGGGGTGGGGTGGGATGGGGAGAAGGGAAGGGAAGGGGAAATATGCCTGAACTGAATTGGAAAATGATGTATGAAATACACAAAGCATCAATAAAAAAAACAAAAACAAAGAAGAAAACAAATGACCCACTTAATAGATGGAGCAAAGAGCTGAACAGAGAGTTCACAAGTGAGGAATTAGAGATGGCTGAGAAACACCTTAAGAAGTGTTCAATGTCACTAATAATTAAGGAAATGCAAATTAAAACCACTTTAAGATATCACCTTACTCCAATAAGACGGGCTAGGATCAAGAAAACAAATGATAGCAAATGCTGGAGAGGTTGTGAGGAAAGGGGAACACTTATCCACTGTAGGTGGGAATGTAAACTGGTACAGCCACTATGGAAAGCAGTGTGGAGAACCCTTGGAAGACTCAAAATGAGCTTGCCACCTGACCCAGTCATACCACTCCTGGGTATATACCCACAAGACCCATCTTACCACAGAGAAACATACACAGCCATGTTTATTGCATCTTTCTTCACAATAGCAAAGAGCTGGAACCAACCCAGATGCCCCTCAACTGATGAATGGATAGAAAATGTGTACATCTACACATGGAGTTCTAGGCAGTGGTAAAGAAAGATGACATCATGAACTTTGCAGGTAAATGAATGGAGCTAGAAGATATCATGCTGAGTAACACAGTCCCAGAAAAAAAAAAAAAAGACGAATAGTATATCTCATCTGTGGATGCTAGCACTAATTACCTAATTGTATGGCAAACTGAGCAATGTTAATGTGATCTGAAAACAATTGTGCTTATATTGCGAATCCCTTAAAAAAATAAATAAAAAGTTTTAAATAAAAAATAAAGGTAACATGGGGCTAGAAACTAATTTGTTGATCCATGCTTATATAGTGTTTTCATCACAGGAAGTTTAACTGGATAGGGCTGTTGTAAGCCAAATTTCACCATTATTTGCCACCTTGAATTCCTTAAGTACTAAAAGTACAGGAAGTCTTGTCTCGACATTTAAAGCTGTATTGTTCACTGCACAGCAACCAGCCATAGGGAGCTATGTATGGGCAATTGAAATACAGAGCAAGGAAGTACTGAACTGCTTAATAGTATTACTACCTTTTTTATTTCAAACTTAATTGTAAGTACATTTATAATAAGTTTGGTATTTGCATCTGCTCTTTCAAATCTACATTTTTGATTTATAGAAACCAAATACTGCCCCCCAAAATTTAGCAATATGCCAAGATATGTTTCAGGAGTAAATCACATAACAGGTTTGAGATATAGTAGTAATAAAATACCAGGTTAAAGATGAAGCTTAGGGATAGAGTGCTTGCTTAGAAGAAACAAAGCTCTGTAGTCTTTAGTAATTAGTAATTTTGTTGGGTTTTTTTTTCTGAAACAAATGTAGACTTAGCTGGCCTGAAACTCTAAGAGATCTGCCTGCCTCTTCATCTCAAGTGCTGGGATTAATAATAGGCACTACCATGGACTTGCTTTTTTTCTTCCCCCATTAGTAATTTTTACATTGATTTCATGTCGAAGTAATAATGAAATGGCAAAACTAACCACCTTGTGTTCTAGCTGACTTTTATTTTACCCTATGTTTTTTCCCAGCCATTTCCACTGCAGCCAGCCAGGCAGAACATCTCATGCAGGTAGTTTCAGGAAGTGCACTGTTTCTACAATACCAGGAAAGTTACAAGGTAGCATGTCCAGGTACCAAGTCCTCCCTCCCAGCTATAATAACTGCATCTCCATTGTTTCTGCATTCTGAGAAACTTGTTTTTTGTTAACTGAACTGCTCCTGGTCTGTTATAACTATGGTAATCTGATTGTAACTATGGTTATTGACTTTACCCCTGGCATGATGCAATTGTGGTTTTAAGCTTTATAAACTCTGCCCTGCTACTACTCAGGGTCAAGAGTTCTTTGGGGCATTAACACCATTTCTGATCGTTGACTATTAATAAAGGACTCCTAATTCAACCATCACTATGTGGTATTCCTCTGGGCATCTCTCTAGGTATTAGAATATTTTGTTGTCTTGGGTTAGATAAAATATATTACACAGAATAACTTAAAAGTATTTTTATTTAAGTAGTAGGAAATTATGTTACCTGTTCATATAATATTTCTATTGCACAGCTCTGTTCCAAATAATTGATTCTTTTAGGAGAATGAACAGATTTAATTCAAATGTAGGATAAAAATCCCTTGATCTCTCTCAAATTTGTTATATTGTGACAAATGTTAACCTTGAATTTTGTGACATATTGAAGGTTTCCATAAATATGGCAGGTAGTAGTCAGGCATGGTGGCGCATGCCTTTAAACCTAGTGCTTGGGAGGCAGAGGCAGGCAGATCTTTGTGAGTTCAAGGCCAGCCTGGTCTACAGAGCAAGTTCCAGGACAGCTGGGGCTACAGGGAGACCCTGTCTCGAAAAGACAAAAAAAAAAAAAGATTGTTTGCTTGTTTTTAATCCTGTGTTTAGTGACTAGAGAATCAGAAGAAAATTTTTGATGATTTCTGATTAAAGTGTTAGAACACCTAACAGAACTCTTATTTCTAAATGCCTTCCCTTCTGGCCCAGGTTGAATTAAAAAAAAAAAAAAAAAAATAAAATAGGACCCTAATCTAAAAGAAACTCTCAATAGTTACTCAATAGTTATTTAAACATTTACCAGTGAAAATAAATGCTTTTCCTTTCTACCACAAATTTTGCAGGACAATTAACAAAATGTATACATTAAAGAAAGGACACATGGTTAGAGACCAGAGGGATGGTTCAAAAAATAAAAAGCTCTTGGCTCAAGCCTGACAACCCACTACAGCTCCGAGGGAGGGACGGGGGGCCGGGAGGTGGGGGTACGGGGGCGGGGATGACACACAATCCTCCCCACTCCCTCGGAGGCTTCTAGTCCCCTACCCTGTCTGCTACAGAGTCTCCAGATCCCTCCAGAGCAGCCAGAAGCCCCCTGACTGCCCCAGAGCCCCACCTCAGCCCTGGAACCAGAGCCTGCCCAGCCTCCCATCAGTTCCTTCGCCCCACCCCATGGTTCTCCTGACCCCCCAGTCCCTGAGCTGCTCACTGGGAGGCGGTCAGGGAAAGGGGCCAGAGGGGAGGAGAGGGACTTAGGGGCATTAATGGTCAGGCCAGGCCAGGGCCAAAAACCTGGCAGCCTCCAAGAGCCTGGCCGACTGGCCCTCAAGTAGGGGACACGTGGTGGCTTCAATGAACAAATGAATCGGTCCCCAAGTAGGGGGAACCACCGGCACCAGAACGGGGAGTTGGCTGAAAGGGTACTGAGCCTAATGATCCACCCCCCACTCTGGGCCCAATTCTGAGGACCTTAAGGTGCCCCCAGAGATAGTCAGAAAGTCTTGTCATGGCCAGAGGAGAGAAACAATCCCAATGCTGCTGTAACCTCAACACTCCTATAGGCAAGATGGGCAAGGGAGAATAATCATACAGAAGCCCTGTACGCAGCACAGCAGGAAAACAGGAGACTGTCCCAAAAACAAGGTGGAAGCAGAGATCCAATTCTTATCAAGTTGTCCTCTGACCTCCACAAGCACACCTCCCCCTCCCCCTCCCCTCCCGACAGACAGACAGAGACAGACAGACACACACACACTTTTTTTTTTTTTAAAGACTGTGATTAGGCCAGGTGTGATGGCACACATCTTTAATCCCAGCACTTGGGAGGCAGAGGCAGGCAGATCTCCATGAGTTCAAGGCCAGCCTGGTCTATATAGTGAGCTCAAGGCCAGCTGGGACTAAAGGGAGTTCCTGTCTCACAAATACAAAAAAAAAAAAGCGCCTCGTCTTTTTGCTCTAAGACTCAAAAATATATGAGAAGGCAAGACTAATTTTCTAAATGAACCTAGTCATTTGAATTTAAACTCTCCAGATGATCTGGAAAACAATGTAAATTAACAAAGACTCCTTTACAATCTCAACCAAAGTAGGAATCAACATCATGGCATATTCATCAAAGTCCTCATTCCAAAAATGCTTGGTTCCGTGGGTACTCTTTGCATTCCAGTCACTAGAAGCTAGTGATGACAAAAGGCCTGAACACTCTGTATTTCACAACATCAACCATCTTTTTTTTTTTTCTGAATCTTTTCCACAAGAAATGTCTATTTTGGGGCCAGGTAAGGGAGGCACACACCTTTAATCCCAGCACCCTGGAGCCAAAGGCAGGCAGATCTTTGAGTTTGAAGCCAACCTGCTATGGCCTACATAGTGAGACCCTGTCTCAAAAACAAGCGGATCTTTGTGAGTTCAAGGCCAGCCTGGTCTACAGAGTGAGTTCCAGGACAGCTGGGGCTACAAGGAGACACTGTCTCGAAAAAAAAAAAAAAAAAAAAAAGTGTTTTTGATACTTTGTGTTAACATATACAACACAGAAAAAGTAAATCTAAAGGCATGGCCATTTTTGCCATCATAACTGGATATGGTCATAGCACCACTGAACTATTTTTCTTACCTATGTCCACCTGGTATGTAGACTGGGGTTTGTTTTGTTTTATTGTTTTGTTTGGTTTAACCTCCTCTAAGTTTTCACAGTTCAAGACTTGGCATCAAGAGAAATGGTGCACCATTAAGCATCCTGCATTTGGTTACATACTTTCTACAAGACATTTTTTTTCTCTGAATTAAAACTATCCTTCAGAAAACCTATAATTTCTTAAAAAAAAAAAAAAAAAAAAAAGATCCAACTACATATAATTCCCACTGATCAGTACAAGAGAACAGACCCATCAATCCCCCTTATATGGTGGTATGAGCCCAGGGTTGTACAAGGCTCAACAAGGTTAGCATTACCCACAGTGTGTATGACAAGGTCAAATTTCTGGGATCTATCCCAGATCCTGCAACTGGTGTCTCTGAGGGGAACCTCGGGACTTTCACTTAATTATAAGCACTTCAGGGTGGTGTGTTCAGTGGTAAGATCAAACACGTTTTCATGAAAGTTAAATTATCATGTAATAATGGTCAAAGTCATAGGATTCCAGAGAAAGGGCACAGAAATAAGAGAACATAGTGTTCAGGTTTGGGAAGAGCAAGTCAGACAGAGACACGGAATCCCAGGCTGTGCAACACAAGATGGAGGGCAGTAAGGAACAAACATGGCCACCCAGAACACAGCACTCTGTTAGTGACTAGGATGAGAAGGAATGGCTAAGAACCTGGGGGCGGGCGGGGGGTGGGGTGGGGACGCCTTGAGTGCCTAGCCAAGTCGCTTTTTGTCAACAAATGACATAGCAAAGGGAGCTGTCTAGCCAATAACATCACTATTAAAGTCTAAGAGAGGAAGGTGTGGTGGTGCATGCCTTTAAACCCAGCACACAGGAGGCAGAGGTAGGTAGATCTCTTGGGAGTTCCAGGCCAGCTGGGGTACAGGGAGACCCTGTCTAAAAAATAAAAAAAATAAAAATAAATAAATAAATAAATAAATAACTGTGACTATTAATTAGAAGGCCATGTAGTCTGGCTTACAGAACCTCAGGCACGATAGAAAGAAATTAGTAAATTAGTTTTTCTGACAGGTACAATAGCCCCCAAAGATACCTACATTCTAATCCCCAGAACCTGTAGCAAATGCCTTTCATGATAAGATGAAAGACTTAGCAGCAGATTAAAGCTGAGAATCTTGATACACAAAGATTATTCTGGATTACCCAATTGGTACTAACCTAATTGTTCAGAGTCCTCATAAGTCGAGAAACTTTTGAGGCTATGGCCAGAGAACCAGAGAAATGGGTCTCCCTGTAGCCAAAAGTGGCCTAGAACTTGCTATGTAGACCAGGGTAGCCACAGCCTCAAAGATATCTGCCTGCCTCTCCTAAGTGTTGGAATTAAAGCCACTATGTCCAGCTCTTAAAGGTTTCTTTTCTCTTAATAAAAAGATTTGGTTTTATTTTACATGTATGATTGTTTTGCCTACATGTATGTAAGTGCACCCATACATGCAATGTCCATGGAAGCCAGAAGAGGGTGTAAGAGTCCCTGGAAGTAGAGTTGCAGGCAGTTGTTAGCCACCATGTGGGTCCTGGGAACAGAACCTGGGTCCTCTGTAAGAATACACAGTGCTCTAAACCACTAATCCATTTTGAGACAGTATCTCATAGCCCCAAGCTGTCCTTCAAACTTGCTCTGCACCTATACTTCTAATCCTCTTGCTAAGTACTTTCTGGGTGCTGGGATTATGCTCACAGATCTTTCATCACCTTCCACAAAGAGTTTGAGAAAGATCTCTCACATTGAGTATAGAGCCCCAACTCTGTGTGCTGCTATAGGTGTGAAGAAGGATCTGTCAGACAACAGTCTAGTTAGTCCACCTTCATCTAACCTCAAATTCACAGACCCCAGCCTGGTTTGTTTCCAAAAGCAGTGAAAAGTCTTGGAACAAATCCATCACTTCAGTTACAGTAGTGACTGCAAGTACCTGCAATGTTTGCTATCCCATGAGGTTCACATACAATTATTTTATACTCCGCTCCATTTTCCTAAATTCTAGTGTAGGCCCCAGCCTATAAGCAGATACTCAATAAACAGTTAATTTCCTAGTTTCCCTTTCACTGACTACCTTTTCAACTCTCCAAATTCATCATTTAAGCATTCTGATGTTATCTGTACTTCTGCCCCACAGCTCTCATTTATTTCAGGTATTTACCAGACTCTAACAGCCAACTCCAATTTTCTAAATGCTAAGTGTCACACATTACTATAACCAAATAGGGCAGTCAGTACACAGCGTCACTCAGAACCTTTAACCTCCATCCAGTGGTTCTTCCCACTAACAAATGTTTTCAAAATACTTGTGGAAATTGCCTACAATAAAGAAGAGCAAACCAAAATGCATACTGTCAACCCACCTTGACTCAATCAATCAACACTTCTCACTTCAGCAGGAAGAACCTACTCCATTTACTTTATAACTCTTCGAAGGCAACATTTTGGTACTACATTTGCTTCTGACTCACTGAGCAGTTAACCGGGCACTTTTATTTGCCCTCTTCAATCCTCATTTACCAAATGCATGATTCTAAGAAATAAGGCTAAGCTGGGCGTGGTGGTACACGCCTTTAATCCTAGCACTTGGGAGGCAGAGGCAGGCGGATCTTTGTGAGTTCAAGGCCAGCCTGGTCTACAGAGGGAATTCTAGGACAGCTGGGGCTACAAGGAGCCAAAAAAAAAAAAAAAAAAAGGCTAACAATGCCTCTGTCTTAGTGCCCACGGGAGAGGTGAAAAAGGAAATCTGATTACACTAAGAGCTGCTAAAGAAAGAATCATCAGGGAATTGAAATTGAAAGGAAAACCTAAGTGAGATGCTCTTCATCTCAAAGGCTTCCTTTCTTCTTTCTGGTTTTGCACCCAAATGCATCACTGAACACATCCTCAGCATCCTCAGCATCCTCAGCATCCTCAGCATCCTCAGCATCCTCAGCATCCTCAGCACTGGAACTTTGTAGGCATCATCCAGTGAAGAGCACCACAGCATGAAACACAGGCTGCTGGAGCCCCACCCCAGTGAGGTTCCTGCACGGAGACTTTTCCTTCTGGAGGCTGTTCCAGCTCTTTCCCTAGTTCTCTGGTGATTTACTTGTTTCATTAACACCAATCCTTCCTTAAAAGGCCTACAACCAGTTTGATTCTACTTTCTTGTTTGCTTTTATCCCAGAGGCCTTGCTCTTCTTTGTCTGCAAAGTACCCAGTTCCCACCCCCGAGGCCTTTAAGAAGCACCTTCCTTTCTGCTGGGTGTTCACTGGTTTGTGGGCCTTCTAGTGCTGGATTTCCCCCTCTTCTTCCTTTTCTGGCCTCTCTTCAATCTTCTATACAATGAGAAAAATGGCCTCCTGAGTCCAAGCTCTTGTGTAAACAGAAACCCTCTGAGGCAGGCTTTAAGCATTCATGGACTTCCCTTTGGAATAGGTCTAGGAAAGCCTGGGGACTATCTCCAGCACATCTAGACTTCCAAGAAAGCTATCTGGATAGGGTTTCCACCAACCTGGAAGTATATCCCCTGCAGATTCTTACTCCAAATGTGGCCCTGGCTTCTACAAAGCATCAGAGAGCATGCAGAGGTGGGAGTACTTCCCTCCACAGCTACTGCCCCTTCTGGCCCTCTGACTCGCTCAACCGCAGTAACAGCTACCCTGGAACCTGCAAGTGCCTGAGATTCAGTAGTCCTTGAAAATAAGGAGTCTCAGCATAATGAAGGGATCCTTTAAGGTCACATTAGACAAGTGGCATGGTTAAGATGAGACACATCCCTAAGTCATGCTTTTCACACCCTATTTGTTATCCACTGGTGACTGCAACATTATACCCACCCAAAGAGTTATTTTCAGCTTGATGTGTGAGGATTTTCACTTAAGTGCCTCTAAGAACTACTGATAAATTGGCAGGGTTAAATTTGATGCAAGTAAAACAAATGACCAAGAAGATAATGCAAATTGGCGATCATTATCACTTTATTCCATTTCCCAAATCGGCATGTATGTGTGTGTATGCTCAAAGATATTTGTGTGTATAGACAGACACACATATATAATATTAACTTTTTATATCCTCTGCAATACAGTAACATAAACTATGCAAGTTTCTCAAGTTGTTTTTTTTTTTCATTTTTCTTGTTTTTTGAAACCATGTTCTCAGCTACATGAGAGCACATTTTGGGCGTGCTCTGTTTCCAATTAGGCTTGAAACCCTGTCTTTCTGTTAAGCAGAAAACCTCCCTTCCATTCTCTGTGTTCACAATGCCTCTGCCCTGGCTTCCACACAGGCTCTAACCCAGTCAATAACCCAGACAGTTTAGCTCTTTACCTTCCTACTCCTAACTCACCCTGCTAAATCTTCCAAGAAAGGTGCTAACCCAGCAGCCAGACCCAGAGTTGAGTTTTAGTTCCTTTTGCCTCTTCCTGGAAGAAAGAGACTACTGAGCTAGAAGGCTGGCAGCAGAGGATTGAAGAACAAAACAAACACATTGGCAATGCAAAGGCTGGCTGAACAGCCCTTCCCAGGAGCAGAGCTGAAGAGCCCCCACTCCTCAGCCCCTACCCTACCAGCATCCAGCATACCCAATCTCTCACACACCTAGTTCTTAGCCCATGACTCCTAACTAAGGAATCTGCCAATCATTACACAGGTCAGCAGGCCACTGAACCTACTCCTGACCTTTCTTTCAGCAGTAGTTTCCCTTATAATCCAGCACCACACTGAGGCTAAACTCTGGTTTATACTTGGACTGAAGAACCTGAAGAACCAATCACTGCATGAGAGTGAACTGCAGCTGCTCTGGCAGGATACCTCCTCATATGACCTGGACAAAGGAAGGCCAGGGAGCCTCCTCCTCTGCAGGGACAGTGGTATGGTCTCCCCTTAACCAGTCCCACTTGGGGGGAGGGAAGGATATATTCAAATAAGCCCTGTGGGAACCATCTGGCCTACAACATTTGTCCCATTACAAAAGTCTTTTTTAAAAGATGGGGGAGGGAGGATTTTACCTAACCAAACCACATCTATTTGTTTACAAAGATTTCTGCTACTTCAACCCTCTGTGGAATAAGTAGTTTCTGCCAGAAAAAGTGGCAACCCTGACTAGCCTTCTAGTGGGGACTCCTAAGAGCAAAAGTGTGTGTAAGGAAAAACCAGGGCAGGATTTGCTGCTCTGAAAGGCTACTGAAGGCAAGAAGGGCATGTGAGCCTTGTTTTTGCATAGACTCTCACAGTTGTATAAACCATATTCTTGCAAATGTAAAGTAAATAATCTAGATTGTTTCTTCAGAATGTATACTGTCCTGCAGGTCCTCAACTACCTCTTAGGAATAGGGAAAGGGAAAGACTCCAATACCTCTGGTGATCAAAGCAACAAATCCATTCACTTTGGAGTAAAAAGAATGAAGAGGGGCATACAATTAGGTCAGGGTGATGGGTTCTGTCCTGACATCTAACACTACACAGGCATACAAATGACTGCCCCAAGACTGACAAACAAGGCCAGGGAGCCCAGGGCTCCTTGGGGTTTGGATGGGGAGATAGCCTGTTTCCTCTTTTTTTCTCTACTTTGGTCCTTTGTCTCCTGGCCAGTTCTCCCTTTACCCACTTTCAACCTGCCCCATGAAGGTTTGGGTTATCCATACAGCGTGGTTGCATTCTTCCCAAAACTCAAAGTTCAGCATGTGAACAAAAGTGACAGGTGGCTAGGCTTCTATTCAAGTCTGTAATGCCTCCTAACATGTTCCAACAGGTGAGTGTGAGGACTCTAGAGCAGGCAGGGACCTTAAATACTGTCTTTGCCACTTCCTAACTAAAGAATCCTGTGCCTTAGTTTCCTCATCTATAAAATGGCAATAATAATAGTACCTCCATTAACCAGGTACTGATTAAACACATGAACGTTCATAAAAATGCAGTTCACAATAACCATGGACCCACAAACTGAAGGACTGTGAGAGATTTCAGCTCAGACACACGCCCAGTATATTTTGGAACAATATTTTTAAGGAATTTTTAAGCAAAACAAAAGGCCAAAAGTCAAAGTTAGCCACCTCCAGCAGAACACAGCGGAAGGCACACCGTTTTAGCAGTTCCACAAGCCCATATATGGTTTTCAAACTTTTTTTAAAAGCACTAGAACATATTTCAACACAATCTTATTCTACGGCTACAAGATAAAATAAAGTAGAGCTGTTCAAATTCAAGCTGAGTCAATGGGAAAGGGTACAGAGGCTGAGTGGCCGGCCACACCCAGAAGAAGTGCTGAGACCACCGTTATGAGGTGACTGATGGGCCACACAGAACAGAGTCACCAGCTTGTGACCTTGTTCTGTTTCTAAAGATTTCAAGAGGCGGGGCTGGAGAGATGGCTCAGCAGTTAAGAGCGCCGACTGCTCTTGCAGAGGACCCAGGTTCGATTCCCAGCACCTACATGGCAGCTAAGAACCATCTTTAACTCCAGTTCCAGGGAATACAACACCCTCTTCTGACCTCCGCAGCATTGCACAACTCAGGTGCACCAACCTACATGCACACAGTACATTCATATGCATAAGAAATAATAAATAAATTAAAAAAAAAAGATTACAAGAGTCAATGATTTTATTTTATTTTTTTAAAGACAACTTGGTTTTTTTTTTGTTTTTTTTTTTAATTTTTTTTATTTATTTCTGTACGTTTATGAAGGTACTGTCTGCATGCAAGTCTGTGCACCGGTGTCGTGCAGTGCCGCGGAGGTCAGAAGAGGGTCTCGGATTCCCCTGGAACTGGAGTTCTCCTGGAATTGGAGTTTCAGTCGGCTCTCGGCCACCATGTGGGTGCTGGGGATCGAACCCAGGTCCTCTGCAAGAGCAGTCGGCGCTCTTAACCGCTAGGCTATCTCTCCAGCCCAAGAGTCAATGATTTTAAAAGATGGATGAGCCAGAGACTGAAGGTAAAGCTGGCAATGGGACTTCGAGCACTTAGTGGGGAGGCAGTAAAATCCCAGAGTCAGAATGAAATGACTTAGCAAGAGACCCAGCTGAGGAGAAGGAGCTGGAGGTAACGCCCAAGCCTTTAACAACAGGAACCTGTCCCTGTGCTATAAGCTGGTGGCAATGCTACTACTAAACACTAACTAACCACACTTTGCCTTTAACAACAGGAACCTGTCCCTGTGCTATAAGCTGGTGGCAATGCTACTACTAAACACTAACTAACCACACTTTTTTTTTTTTGCACCTACAATCATACCCTCCCAAAACCCCCCACCCCTGCTCAAGATGTGTGGTTCCAAAGAGCAAGATTTCTCTGGAGACATGTAATTGACACATACGAGGAAGGACGATCCAGATGAATTAAAGCTGTCCAACTAAGGACCTGAACAGATGGCTCAATAATTAAGTATAGTGGCTACTCTTGCAGAGGACCTGAGCTTAATTCCCAGCACCCACATGGCAGCTACCAACCATCCATAACTCCCAGGCAGACACAGGTACACTTACATATACGTAGGTAATACACTCACACACATAAATTATTTTTTTTAAGTTTGTCAGGGCTGGGTGTGGCGGCACACACCCTAGTACCCTAGAGGCAGAGGCAGGCAGATCTCCATGAGATCAAGGCCAGCCTGAACATAAGAATTTTAAGAGAATAGCTTTTCGAATAATTATCGTAGTTAAAAAGCAGAAATGCTTTTTGATTTTATTTCTGAAGATAACCCCAAAATATCCTAAAGGTTTTAGCTACTCTAACTATATGAAAAGTTTATAGTAATAATACTCTGCAGAATACCAGTGAAGTAAAAAGTAAGCTGCCTGAGCCCTTACGTCATTATATTATCCAAAAGCTGAGCTTGTGCTGATTCAGGTCCTTTATTTCTTCAGCTTTTCAATGATTTGCCTCTTTCTTGACATAAAGCAAAGAAAAAAATATGGCTTAATTACAAGTTCTAATAAACACAGGTTTTACATATTTGGTTTTAAAATGTACGTGATTTCCCTTAGCATATTTGTTTAATTAGTTTTGCTAATGTAAATGTTTAAATAGGCTTTATTTTTTAAGCAATCGGTGACTGAAACTTCTGAGCAGACATCTTTCAAAAAATGCAATTATTTCTACATGGTTAACTCTACAGGAGCCATACAAACGGGAAAAGCAGGGGGCAGACATGCAATAGGATGTGACTGCTGCCCTTGAAATCTGTGTGAATGAGTTTACTGTGGAAACAGAATGTACAAATGTGCTGAAAGTTCATGAAACCACTCCAGGAATACACAGGAACACACTGACCACATCAGTTTTGTTTTGTTTTGTTTTGTTTTGTTTTGTTTTGTTTTGTTTTGTGAGACAGGGTCTCCCTTTTAGTCCCAGATGGCTTGCAGCTCGCTCTGTAGACCAGGCTGGCCTTGAACTCACAGAGATCCACCTGCCTCTGCCTCCCAAGTGCTGGCATTAAAGGTGTGCGCCACCACGCCCGGCAGTTTTTTAACAAATATATTTGGCATCATTTCAGAGAAACAACTTCTATAAGAAAAGTTCATTTTTTCCATGCTTTAAAAAAAGCTTCTAGTATTTGTTTTTGCTGATTGTATTTCTTAAAGTCACAATTCCTATATAAACATACTTGTACCAGGTAGCCAAGCAATGTATATAGAATTCTAAATAGGAACACATAGTCTCTTCAACTCCAGAGTTTAGAGTCAGTAACGTGGACCTACAAGGGTTAGGTTTAGATTTCCCTCCTCCAAAAGCTAGCAGCATGTGATTTTAAAGCTTTCAAGAGGCACTTCCCATGAAAACCTTGAGCGGTCCTTCCCCATCAGGATAGGAGCCCCATGGCCCTGCCATAAAACTATAGGTTTGGGGACAAAGGGGGGAGGGAGGGAAGAGGAGGAAGAAACCAACCCTATACTGTTAGTTAATTCTGCAGAAATTCATTCAACAGAAGGAAAGTCATGAATGAAAAAGGAAAAGTTTTTAGATTCTAAGGCTTGCAGAAAGAGAGAAATGAGGGGAAAACAGTCTATACCCTGCAGACAGCCCGAAGTTCACACATCTAAGGGGATATCACATAATAAAAATTCCACCTCTGGAAGAAGAAACAGAGAAAGAAAAAGAAGGGGGTGGGGTGGCTAGCAGCAAAGGCGCTAGAAGAAAGCTACAAGAAGAGACACGTGTATCACTATCACTCGGTGCTCTCATGAGTCCCACCAAGCTGCACAGGACTGCTGGATGCAATCTGACCCAGTGACATAAGAGGCCTCTGCCAGGCTTGGTCTTTGTGCTTTTTCTTTACTACGTGCATGGCTTTAAAGCATTTTACAATTCTGTGCTGCAGGGCCTCTCCGTGGACCATGAGCATGACAGATAAAGGAAATCCAGAATAAGAATTTAATCAGTAATCGAGGAAATCTTACAAATTTTATCAAAGCACACTCTCCAAGGATTTTCCTTTAGAATTTTTCTTCAGTGTGGTCACTGCCCTACTTTTAAAATTGATTACTAGACTGGTGCAAGGCTTCACGAGAACTACAGAGCCTAGAGCACAGGTGCTCAGCAGAGCTGCAGAAATACAGGGTCAAGCAGTGTGACTGGATTTCAAAGGGTTTCCTTTTATCCTGAACCAACAATAAAATGAAGAGAAAACCCACTTTTAACTTGTCCTTCCAGGGCTTCTGAGTCTTGATGTTTTGAACTGAAGAGACAACCTACACTTCAATGTACTCTGAAGATCAATACTCCATGTCACCAGAAAATTCTTTTATTTGCTTTTATATACACATTACTAAAATTCCATCCATGAGCCAAAGGCACCATGTCCTTTGAACATACAACCTGCAAGAAAGGGGTACTATCTTATACTGATAAAGACAGCATCTTTTAAAAATTTACTCTCTACTGAATTAAGGTAAGTAATGAAAACTAAAGAGACTAAAGGTCTTGTATTTCACAGGTATTTTCAACTGGATATCAGCAGTGGTAGGTCCTATAAGAAATACCACATGGGGCTATGTGGGTTTACTTTCTTCCTTGTACTTAGCAAGCAAAAGGAATACATATTGAAGAAAAAAACAGCAAATGTTCAATCATATGCTCCAGGTGCAGAAGGCAGCCAGAAAGCAAAATCATCAAAGGGGAAAAAAAAAAGGGGGGGGGTCACTGCATAAGGGTGGTGCAGCCACTACAAGATCTACCTACTGCAAGGTTCCAATGGATTCCGTGGGGGAGGGAAGGTAACAGGATGAAATGAGGGGCAGAGAGCAGCAACTGGGCATGGTGACTCAAACCTGAGGTCCTGGCACTGCAGAGCTGCCAGCCTGGGCTAAATCACCAGACTGTGTCTCAAAAGCAACAGAAAAAGTGGGCCTAAGTTACACAAGACATGTTGGTATGAATCTTACCACTAGCCAGAACTACTTCATTACTTCTGGTAAACAGGGAAATTTAAAATTCTGCTCTACTTTGGGTTTCAGTGGTGGTGGGCTGCCTTCCCTCCGCCCCCAACGAAGTTCAAGCTGTCTTCAAATGCACTCACATAGTCAAGGATGGCCCTGAATTACCGGCTCTCCTGCCTCCAAGTGCTATGATTTCAGGTGTGGGCCATCATACCTGGCTAAAAGACTTATTTCTAAGCCCCACTTAGAATGTAGTCCAGCTGCCAGGAAGACTAAGGCTCACTTAGGCCCAGGAACATGAGGCTAGCCTGGGCAACATAACAAAACCCTGACTTAAAAATAAAAATATAAAAACAAAATATGCAAGTCTATCATCTATCTAGCCAAACAAAATCCAAGATTTCCCCTAAATTAAAATTAAACCCAAGCACATGGATACCAGAGTTCAATGACAGATGTCTTCCTCAGTCACTCTCTACTCCCCCCCCTTTTTTTTTAAGCAGAATCTGTCACTACACTAGAGCTCACAAATTAAGCTGGACTGCCTGGCCAACAAAACCCAAGAATCTTCCTCCTGTCTCCATCTCCCTAGTACTGGTATTACAGGCATGTACTACTGGTACCTAGCTTCTTGCATAGGTGCTGAGAGTCCAAATTCCAGTTCTCATGCTCATGCAAACACTTCACTGACTGTGCCATCTGTCCATGCCTCTGAAGCTACTATCTCTTAAACACGGATTAGATAAAACAGACTAGAGCAATTTTTTTTTAATGTAGCCCTGGATGGTCTTGAACTCACAGAGACCTGTCTGCTTCTACCTCTGCCTCCTAAGTACTGGCATTTAAGACATTTACCAGCATGCTAAGTACTCATCACGTCTTTAAAGAAAAAATAAAACTGACGCAGTTAAGACTCCTGGTATAGGTACTAACAGGTCTACAAAAGCTTTCCATCTTAGAATCCTATAAAACTTCTGGACAGATGTTCTCCACCCTTGCACAAGTGCCTTTGCCAAAAGAGGAAAACACAAATGGTGGTGAACAAAGCGTGATGCCTCCAGATAGCCAGGAAACGTCATAAAAAGGAATGAAATGCCACCCACAACCTCAGAAGGCACAATGAACCAGCAGTATTTTAATATCAGTGGTAACATGCTCTCATCTGTACCCCCACACGAAGACTGAGTTACCGACACACTTGATCAACACTCAAGATAGCCTATCACATTTTTTTATAATTTTTTTTATTTTATTTATTTTTGTATGTGTATGAATGTACTGTCTGCATGTAGGTCTGTGCACTCATGCCGTGCAATGCCGCGGAGGTCAGAAGAGAGTCTCGGATTCCCCTGGAACTGGAGTTCTCCTGGAATTGGAGTTACAGACAGTTCTTAGCTGCCATGTGGGTGCTGGGGATCGAACCCAGGTCTCTGCAAGAGCAGTGCTCTTAACCGCTAGGCCATCTCTCCAGCCCCAGCCTATCACATTTTAATGCCATCACTGAACCTCAAAGAGATGACTGTACAATTCTTCTAATATTTTATGCCCCTTTATCTCCACTGAACCAGAATTCATGTAGACGAGCAAAAACAACTTCAAGGTTCCAAATCTTCCTTCCATGCATGCACTCCAAGTTCTTTATTTCTCATCAGGATGAGGGAAGAGAGCAGAGAATTCCTTCGTTCATTGGCATTTACCCTGTTATGTGTTGACTCTCCCAGGAATTACCTCCACAGCTCTTAAAGAAAGAAGTCAAAAAATAACTTTTTAATGCTAGAAATTAAAGCTGGTTATACAAAAATGAGGAACACCTAATGAGGCCTAAGTACCCTCAAATCACAGTGTCTGTTCAACCCAAATATAAAGGTGCATCTTTGTGGGTAGACTATGCTCTCCTCCACATCTCATAGTCTCAGACATTCCTTTATCAATTCCTCCCTTGTAAATCTTTAGCTCTTTGTTTGAGCCTTCCTATTGTGTGAGCCTAGTCTTCCATGATAGCAAGAAAAAATATTTCCAGCCCCATTTACCCCACTTCCTTCTTCTCCACCTACTACTGCCCTGTCTCCTTCTGTAACCAGCTAAATCTCCCAGAATTTAATGTGTACAGTTTCTATTTTCAGACTCTGAAGTCCACTGACTATCTGCCTTCTGACTATTCCAAGCCACTGAAAATTTTTCAACATGGGTGAATTCAGTGTCTAGACAAGAGCCTAGGCCAAACCAGGCTGAATCAGTACTTGGTGACTGGAAACTAGACTGTGGTCTCACACAACCCTGTGAGCGGAAACGAACCCCTCCTCAGCTCTGAAATATACAATTCTATGGGCTGAATTAACACTGCCCACTGTCGCTGCTTTTCCCATGGCTCAACTCTCAACCCCATGCTGATTACTGGCAAGGTAAACTCAGCACATTCATTCACCTTTTGCTTAAGTCCAGTGCTACATACAGTGTGCTGGTCTTGAATGTCCTCCAAAGGCCCATGTGCTTACTTACCAAACCATGGCATACTGGGAGGTGATAGAACCTTAGGAGATGGGAACCTACTAGAAAGAACTTGGATGATGGGAGGTGTACCCTAGAAAAGGAAAAATCGACACCAGCCCTTTCCTGACTCCTTTTGGTTCCTGGCTACGATGAAGTAAGGAACTTTTGTCTACCTCTTGGCCCCTGCCATAATGTTCTGCCTCACCACAGGGCCCAAAATAAAGGAGCCAAGCAACCATGAACTGAACAATCTCAAACACTGAATCTGAATTAACTTTTCTGCCTACTGATTTGCTCTACTATTTTGTCATGGTGATACAAAGATGACTAACATAGCCAGTATACCAACAATGCAGTTAGACATCTCAAAGACACACAATCTCATCATCATTCTGCTCTCTGGCCCCTCATAATCTGGTCATTGTACGTGTACTTATTCTTTCAGTGAAGGGCACCAGAATCCTCCAGGCAGCCCATGCAGAGCCCTGAGCTCTGACTCTTCACTTCTCAAGCTAATCAAACCCCATCTCTAAATAGCTCTGGACAAACTCATTTCTCTTCACAATATCATTTTTGTTGTTGCCATGCTTTTTAAGCTCTAGAGCTTAAACCTGCAATTCTCCTGCTTCAGCCTCCTCAGTGCCACTATGCATGGCTCCAACCATAAACATAATTATTTTCAACTGAAACTGTAAACAGATTCCTAGTCCTTTGCCCTCCACACTCACCCACCATCTACTGCCACTGAAGCCTAAGGGCTCCCTCCAGATGACCAGGTTTTCTAAGGATGGTCTTCACGGCAGTAGTGCCTAGATTTCTTAGATTCAAGTTCTCAGGCTCCACCTACTGTATCACAATCTCTGGGTGTAAGGCCCACCAATTTGGGGAAGAGGGTAATTATTGTTGTTTTTCTTTATCTGAGACAGTTCTAGCTATTAACACAGAGTAGCCTCTAATTCATGACAACCCTGCCAGAGCCTCCTGAGTGCTGGGATTACAGGCATGATCCTGACTCTTGGTCTATAATTTAACAAGTTCTTCAGACGATGTTGATGCACAGTCAAGTTGGAGAACCAACAGTTTTAAAAACCTGCTCACGCCAGGCGTAGTGGCGCACACCTTTAATCCTAGCACTCTAGAGGCAGAGGCAGGCGGATCTTTGTGAGTTCAAGGCCAGCCTGGTCTACAGAGCGTGTTCCAGGCCAGCTGGGACTACAGGGAGACCCTGTCTTGAAAAGAACCCCCCCCAAAAAAGAAAAAAATCTGCTCATATCACTGCCAAGTCAAAGTCTTCACCTCCCCCCCCCCCCAAAAAAAAAGTCACCTTCTGAGTGACTGGCTAATGAGACAGAAAGTAGGAGTCTGAGCTGAACTGAAGGACCTAACAATATTATTCCAACAGATGAGATTAAGGAGGTAAAAATATGTAGGCAAATGATACCGTTCTCTTCCTTTACTTTTCTTGGGTTTCAAAACTTTATCCATTTCTTTCTTTCTTTTTTTTTTTTTTTTTTTTTTTTTTGGTGTTTTTTTTTTTTGCTTTTGTTACGCTGGCCTGGATCACTCTGTAGATCAGGCTGGCCTTGAACTCAAAAAAATCCACCTGCCTCTGCCTCCCAAGTGCCAGGATTTCGAAAGGCGTGCGGAAATGTCTCCATAACAAACATTTAACATGCAAAATTCCCTAGCTACAAAAACAAGATCAAACCACCACAGGAAACCAAGTGGCAAGTACTTGCACTCTCAATATCTAGTCCTATAAATTATGCACACTTCAAGGCCAGCCTGGAAGGCCATAATACAAATCAAAAAAACAAGCACGTAGAAGACCCGTCTAATAAATAAATTATAATTAATTTTTTAAAGAAGATAATAAATAATAATATTTATAAGAGGAACATATATATATATACATAAAAATAAAATTTTTATGTATATAATATATATCTATATATATATTATATTTTTTTTTTTTTTTTTGTCTTTTTGAGACCGGGTACTGCTGTAACCTCAGCTGCTTTGGAACTGGCTATGTAGACCAGGCTGGCCTTGAACTCACAGAGATCTGCCTGCCTCTGCCTCCAGAGTGCTGGGATTAAAGGCGCATGACACCATGCCCAGCTCCAAGCTTATATTTCTGAATAGTCATCAACAGACTCTTGCCTCCCTTATACGTCCCAAGATGCCACAATGAAGGAAGTTGTTCTTTGATTCCTACCATTTTGTGGAGGCTCAACTTTCAACCACATTATACAGGCTGACAAGATTTAGTCATATTTCAAGCTTAAATAAGAACTTAACAACCTCGGGGCTGGAAAGATGGCTCAGCAGTTAAGAACACTGCCTGCTCTTGAGGAGAACCCTGGTTCAATTTCCAGCATCTACATGGCAGCTAACAACCACTGGTAACTCCAATTCCAAGGGAATCCAACACATCTTTCTGACCTCTGTGGGCACTATGTAACACTGGTACACTTACAGACATGCAAGGCAATACACTCATACACATAAAATAAAAATAATAAAATATTTAACAATATATTAAATAAAAGAATTTAACAATCTTTCAATAGTGGCATTATTCTTAACATTCTCACAATGGTGTCCCCTTCACTATGGTGTGGATAGGGTCATGAAACCCCTAGAAAAAGAATGTCAGCCAGGCATGGTGGCGCACGCCTTTAATCCTAGCACTTGGGAGGCAGAGACAGGCAGATCTTTGTGAGTTCAAGGCCAGCCTGGTCTACAGAGTGAGTTCCAAGACAGCTTGGGCTACAGGGAGAGAGATCCTGTAACGAAAAGACAAACAAACAAAAAAAGAAAAGAAAAGAAAAGAAAAGGAAAGGAAAAGATGTCAATTTGCCTGTTTTTTCTGATGGAGACTCCTGGTTAATGATACATAGCTTGTACAAGAACATATTCTCCATGATTACCTGTAACAATTCATTCTGTTTTATTTTTTAACCACAGTTGGTGACTTTTGTGAACCATAAGACTCACATCTAGGAAGACTTCCGAAGCCAACTCATGTCACAAGAATGGAATCCTGTAGTGACAGCTCAATTTCACATTCCAAGGAAACACTACCTTTACTCTAAGGCAAAAAGCAAAGAATACCTGATGCATACACAGTCAAACACTCTGCTCCTGTGTCCTTATCAGCAATGTCTGTCAAGAAGCACTTGGGAGGCAGAGGCAGGCGGATCTTTGTGAGCTCAAGGCTAGCCTGGTCTACAGAGTGAGTTCCAGGACAGCTGGGGCTACAGGGAGACCCTGTCTCAAAAAGACAAAAAAGACAATAATTAAATAAATTAAAAAAAAAGATTACAAAGAGTCACTGATTTTTATTTTTATTTTTTTAAAGGACCACTTTGTTTTTTTTGTTTTTTTTTTTAATTTTTTTATTTCTGACGTTTATGAAGGGTTGGTACTGTCTGCATGCAAAGTCTGTGCACCGGTGTCGTGACAGTGCCGCGGAGGTCGAAGAGGGTCTCGGTCCACTGGAACTTGGAGTTCTCCTGGAATTGGAGTTTCCGTCGGCTCTGGCCACCATGTGGGTGTGGGGATCGAAACCCAGGTCCTCTGCAAGCGCAGTCGGCCCTCTTAACGCTAGCTATCTCTCCAGCCCAAGAGTCAATGATTTTAAAAGATGGATGAGCCAGAGACTGAAGGTAAAGCTGGCAATGGGACTTCGAGCACTTAGTGGGGAGGCAGTAAAATCCCAGAGTCAGAATGAAATGACTTAGCAAGAGACCCAGCTGAGGAGAAGGAGCTGGAGGTAACGCCCAAGCCTTTAACAACAGGAACCTGTCCCTGTGCTATAAGCTGGTGGCAATGCTACTACTAAACACTAACTAACCACACTTTGCCTTTAACAACAGGAACCTGTCCCTGTGCTATAAGCTGGTGGCAATGCTACTACTAAACACTAACTAACCACACTTTTTTTTTTTTTTTTTTTTGCACCTACAATCATACCCTCCCAAAACCCCCCACCCCTGCTCAAGATGTGTGGTTCCAAAGAGCAAGATTTCTCTGGAGACATGTAATTGACACATACGAGGAAGGACGATCCAGATGAATTAAAGCTGTTTTCCTCTCCCAACTAAGGACCTGAAACAGATGGCTCAATAATTACGTATAGCTTGTGTCTTACTCTTGCAGAGGACCTGAGCTTAATTCCCAGCAACCCACATGGCAGCTACAAAACATCCTCATAACTCCCAGGCAGGACACAGGTATATCACTTACCATTATCGTAGGGTAATACACTCACCCACACATAAATTTATTTTTTTTAAGTTTGTCAGGGCTGGGTGTGGCGGCACACACCCTCGTTACCCTAGCACGAGGCAGGCAGATCTCATGAGATTGAGGCCAGCATGTAACATAAGAATTTTAAGAGAATAGCTTTTCGAATAATTATCGTAGTTAAAAAGCAGAAATGCTTTTTGATTTTATTTCTGAAGATAACCCCAAAATATCCTAAAGGTTTTAGCTACTCTAACTATATGAAAAGTTTATAGTAATAATACTCTGCAGAATACCAGTGAAGTAAAAAGTAAGCTGCCTGAGCCCTTACGTCATTATATTATCCAAAAGCTGAGCTTGTGCTGATTCAGGTCCTTTATTTCTTCAGCTTTTCAATGATTTGCCTCTTTCTTGACATAAAGCAAAGAAAAAAATATGGCTTAATTACAAGTTCTAATAAACACAGGTTTTACATATTTGGTTTTAAAATGTACGTGATTTCCCTTAGCATATTTGTTTAATTAGTTTTGCTAATGTAAATGTTTAAATAGGCTTTATTTTTTAAAGCAATTCGGGACTGAAACTTCTGAGCAGACATCTTTCAAAAAATGCAATTATTTCTACATGGTTAACTCTACAGGAGCCATACAAACGGGAAAAGCAGGGGGCAGACATGCAATAGGATGTGACTGCTGCCCTTGAAATCTGTGTGAATGAGTTTACTGTGGAAACAGAATGTACAAATGTGCTGAAAGTTCATGAAACCACTCCAGGAATACACAGGAACACACTGACCACATCAGTTTTGTTTTTGTTTTGTTTTGTTTGTTTTGTTTTGTTTTGTTTTGTGGAGACATGGTCTCCCTTTTGTCCTATGGGCTTGCAGCTCGCTCTGTAGAACCAGGCTGACCTTGAACTCTCACAGAGCTCTCACCTGCCCTCTGCCTCCCAAGTGCTGGGCATTAAGGTGTGCGGCCACCACCGCCCGGCCGTTTTAAGTTGGCAGTTTTTTAACAAATATATTTGGCATCATTTCAGAGAAACAACTTCTATAAGAAAAGTTCATTTTTTCCATGCTTTAAAAAAAGCTTCTAGTATTTGTTTTTGCTGATTGTATTTCTTAAAGTCACAATTCCTATATAAACATACTTGTACCAGGTAGCCAAGCAATGTATATAGAATTCTAAATAGGAACACATAGTCTCTTCAACTCCAGAGTTTAGAGTCAGTAACGTGGACCTACAAGGGTTAGGTTTAGATTTCCCTCCTCCAAAAGCTATAGAAGCATGTGATTTAAATCTTTCAAGGAGGACTTCCTATGAAAACCCTTTGAGCGGTCCTTCCCCCTCAGGATCGGAGCCCCATGGCTGCATAAAAAACCTATCGGTTTGGGGACCAAAGGGGGGAGGGAGGGGGAAGAGGAGGAAGAAGCAACCACCCCTATTCCTGTTAGTTAATTCTGTCAGAAATTCATTCAAAAGAAGGAAAGTCCTGAATGAAAAAAAGGAAAAGTTTTAGATTCTAAGGTTTGCAGAAAGAGAGAAAATGAAGGGAAGGAAAAACAGTTTCACCTGCAAGGACAGCCCGAAGTTCACACATCTAAGGGGATATCACATAATAAAAATTCACCTTGGAAGAAGAAACAAGAAAAAACGGAAGGGGTGTGGGGTGGTGGGTGGGCTAAGCAGCAAAGGGCTTTTGCTGCTAGAGCAAGCTACAAGAAGAGACACGTGTATCACTATCACTCGGTGCTCTCATGAGTCCCACCAAGCTGCACAGGACTGCTGGATGCAATCTGACCCAGTGACATAAGAGGCCTCTGCCAGGCTTGGTCTTTGTGCTTTTTCTTTACTACGTGCATGGCTTTAAAGCATTTTACAATTCTGTGCTGCAGGGCCTCTCCGTGGACCATGAGCATGACAGATAAAGGAAATCCAGAATAAGAATTTAATCAGTAATCGAGGAAATCTTACAAATTTTATCAAAGCACACTCTCCAAGGATTTTCCTTTAGAATTTTTCTTCAGTGTGGTCACTGCCCTACTTTTAAAATTGATTACTAGACTGGTGCAAGGCTTCACGAGAACTACAGAGCCTAGAGCACAGGTGCTCAGCAGAGCTGCAGAAATACAGGGTCAAGCAGTGTGACTGGATTTCAAAGGGTTTCCTTTTATCCTGAACCAACAATAAAATGAAGAGAAAACCCACTTTTAACTTGTCCTTCCAGGGCTTCTGAGTCTTGATGTTTTGAACTGAAGAGACAACCTACACTTCAATGTACTCTGAAGATCACTACTCCATGTCACCCAGAAAATTCTTTTATTTCTGCTTTTATTAACACTTACTAAAAATTAATCCCTGCGCCAAAAAAAGGCACCATGTCCTTTGAACATACAACCTGCAAGAAAGGGGTACTATCTTATACTGATAAAGACAGCATCTTTTAAAAATTTACT
This sequence comes from Rhizomys pruinosus, assembly GCA_009823505.1. Lineage (NCBI taxonomy): Eukaryota > Metazoa > Chordata > Mammalia > Rodentia > Spalacidae > Rhizomys > Rhizomys pruinosus. The sequence goes on along the minus strand of VZQC01010618.1, from coordinate 888,388 downwards.
CTCTACTGAATTAAGGTAAGTAATGAAAACTAAAGAGACTAACGGGTGGTACTTTCATCAGGGATTGTTCAACTGGATATCAGATTCTAGGTTTGGTAGGTCGATAAGATAATACCACATGGGGCTATGGGGGTTACTTTCTTCCTTGTAATTAGGTCAGCAAAAGGTAATACATATTGAGTAGAAAAAAACAGCAAATGTTTCAATTCATATTGCTCCAGGTTGCAGAAGGCATCCGAAAGCAAAATCATCAAAGGGGAAATAAAAAAAAGGGGGGGGGGTCACTGCATACGTGTGGTGCAGCCCACACAAGATCTACCTACTGCAAGGTTCCAATGGATTCCGTGGGGGAGGGAAGGTAACAGGATGAAATGAGGGGCAGAGAGCAGCAACTGGGCCTGTGACTCAAACCTGAGGTCCTGGCACTGCAGAGCTGCCAGCCTGGGCTAAATCACCAGACTGTGTCTCAAAAGCAACAGAAAAAGTGGGCCTAAGTTACACAAGACATGTTGGTATGAATCTTACCACTAGCCAGAACTACTTCATTACTTCTGGTAAACAGGGAAATTTAAAATTCTGCTCTACTTTGGGTTTCAGTGGTGGTGGGCTGCCTTCCCTCCGCCCCCAACGAAGTTCAAGCTGTCTTCAAATGCACTCACATAGTCAAGGATGGCCCTGAACTGTGGACCCCCCTGCCTCCAAGTGCTCTGATTTCAGTTTGGGGCATCATACCGGCTAAAAAGACTTTATTTCTAAGCCCCACTTATGAAATGTAGTCCAAGCTTTGCCAGGAAGGGATTAAGGCTCACTTCTGGCCAAGGAACCTGAGGCTACGCCCTGGGCAACATTCACAAAAACCCTGACTTAAAAAATAAAAATATAAATAAACCAAAATTGCAAGTCTATCATCTAATTTAGCCAAAACAAAATCAAGATTTCCCCTAAATTAACATTAAAACCCAAAGCCCATGGATACCAGAGTTCAATGACAGATGTCTTCCTCAGTCACTCTCTACTCCCCCCCCTTTTTTTTTTTTAAGCAGAAAATCTGTCCACTACATGAGCTCACACATTAACTGGACTGCCTGGCAACAAAACCCAAGAATCTTTCCTCCTGTCTCATTCTCCCTAGCACTGGGATTACCGGCATGTACCACTGCGTACCTAGCTTCTTTGAATAGGTGCTGAGAGTCCCCCAAAATTCCATTTCTCATCCTCTTGCAAAATCAATTCACTGACTGTGCCATCTGTCCATGCCTCTGAAGCTACTATCTCTTAAACACGGATTAGATAAAACAGACTAGAGCAATTTTTTTTTTTAATGTACCCGGATGTCTTGAACTCACAGAGACTTATGCTTTCTTACCTCTGCCTCCTAAGTACTGGCATTTAAGACATTTACCAGCATGCTAAGTACTCATCACGTCTTTAAAGAAAAAATAAAACTGACGCAGTTAAGACTCCTGGTATAGGTACTAACAGGTCTACAAAAGCTTTCCATCTTAGAATCCTATAAACATTCTGGACAGATGTTCTCACCCTTGACACGTGCCTTTGCCAACAAGAGGAGGAAAAAACACAAATGGTGATGAACCCCGTTGAACAAAGCGTGATGCCTCCAGATAGCCATGAAAGGAGGGAGGGAAACGTTCCATAATAAAAAGGCATTGAAAATGCCACCCACAACCTCAGAAGGCACAATGAACCAGCAGTATTTTAATATCAGTGGTAACATGCTCTCATCTGTACCCCCACACAAAGACACAGACACAAAGACAAAAACACATGCATATATTTTTTTCTTTTAAAAATTTTTTTCTAATTTTTTTATTTATTTATTTTTGTATGTGTATGAATGTTCACTGTCTGCATGTAGGTCTGTGCACTCATGCCGTGCTAATGCCGCGGAGGTCAGAAGAGCAGAGAGTCTCGGATTCACCTGGACTACTGGAGAGTTCTCCTGGAATTGGATTACAGAAGTTCTTCGCTGCCATGTGGGTGCCTGGGATCGAAACAGGTCTCTGCAAGAGCAAGAGCAGTGCTCTTACACCGCTAGGCCATCTCTCCAGCACCAAGCACATTTACATTTAAGCATTCACTGAACCTCAAAGAGATGACTGTACAATTCTTCTAATATTTTATGCCCCTTTATCTCCACTGAACCAGAATTCATGTAGACGAGCAAAAACAACTTCAAGGTTCCAAATCTTCCTTCCATGCATGCACTCCAAGTTCTTTATTTCTCATCAGGATGAGGGAAGAGAGCAGAGAATTCCTTCGTTCATTGGCATTTACCCTGTTATGTGTTGACTCTCCCAGGAATTACCTCCACAGCTCTTAAAGAAAGAAGTCAAAAAATAACTTTTTAATGCTAGAAATTAAAGCTGGTTATACAAAAATGAGGAACACCACATGAGGGCCTAAGTACCTCAAATCCACCGTGTCTTGTTCTAACCCCAAAATATTAAATGTGCTCTTTGTGGGTTTTAGACTATGCTCTCCTCCAACATCTCATAGTCTCAGGACATTCCTTATTCAATTCCTCCTTTAAATCTTTAGCTCTTTGTTTGGCTTCTATGTGTGAGCCTAGTCTTCCCAGTGATAGCAAAAGGAAAAAATATTTCCAGCCCATTTACCCCACTTCATCTTCTCCACCCTACTCTGCCCTGTTTTTCCCTCTGTAACCATCTAAAGCTCCCAGAATTTAATGTTGTACAGTTTCTATTTTTCCAGGACTTGAAGTCCACTGACTTATCTGCCTCTGACTATTCCAAGCCACTGAAAATTTTTCAACATGGGTGAATTCAGTGTCTAGACAAGAGCCTAGGCCAAACCAGGCTGAATCAGTACTTGGTGACTGGAAACTAGACTGTGGTCTCACACAACCCTGTGAGCGGAAACGAACCCCTCCTCAGCTCTGAAATATACAATTCTATGGGCTGAATTAACACTGCCCACTGTCGCTGCTTTTCCCATGGCTCAACTCTCAACCCCATGCTGATTACTGGCAAGGTAAACTCAGCACATTCATTCACCTTTTGCTTAAGTCCAGTGCTACATACAGTGTGCTGGTCTTGAATGTCCTCCAAAGGCCCCCCCCTGTGCTTTTGCCTACCCCAAACCATGGCATTTACTGGGAGGTGATAGCACCTTAGGAGATGGGACCCCCCCTCCTCGAAAGAAGAAAGTGGGATGATGGGAGGTGTACCCTAGAAAAGGAAAAATCGACACCAGCCCTTTCCTGACTCCTTTTGGTTCCTGGCTACGATGAAGTAAGGAACTTTTGTCTACCTCTTGGCCCCTGCCATAATGTCTGCCTCACCACAGGGCCCAAAATAAAGGAGCCAAGCAACCATGAACTGAACAATCTCAAACACTGAATCTGAATTAACTTTTCTGCCTACTGATTTGCTCTACTATTTTGTCATGGTGATACAAAGATGACTAACATAGCCAGTATACCAACAATGCAGTTAGACATCTCAAAGACACACAATCTCATCATCATTCTGCTCTCTGGCCCCTCATAATCTGGTCATTGTACGTGTACTTATTCTTTCAGTGAAGGGCACCAGAATCCTCCAGGCAGCCCATGCAGAGCCCTGAGCTCTGACTCTTCACTTCTCAAGCTAATCAAACCCCATCTCTAAATAGCTCTGGACAAACTCATTTCTCTTCACAATATCATTTTTGTTGTTGCCATGCTTTTTAAGCTCTAGAGCTTAAACCTGCAATTCTCCTGCTTCAGCCAAAGCCTCTCTCAGGGACTATGCATGGCTCCACCATAAACATAATTATTTTCAACTGAAACTGTAAACAGATTCCTAGTCCTTTGCCCTCCACACTCACCCACCATCTACTGCCACTGAAGCCTAAGGGCTCCCTCCAGATGACCAGGTTTTCTAAGGATGGTCTTCACGAAGTGTTTGTTTTTTTTCATTTTTCGTGTTTTGAAACCATGTTCTCAGCTACATGAGAGCACATTTTGGGCGTGCTCTGTTTCCAATTAGGCTTGAAACCCTGTCTTTCTGTTAAGCAGAAAACCTCCCTTCCATTCTCTGTGTTCACAATGCCTCTGCCCTGGCTTCCACACAGGCTCTAACCCAGTCAATAACCCAGACAGTTTAGCTCTTTACCTTCCTACTCCTAACTCACCCTGCTAAATCTTCCAAGAAAGGTGCTAACCCAGCAGCCAGACCCAGAGTTGAGTTTTAGTTCCTTTTGCCTCTTCCTGGAAGAAAGAGACTACTGAGCTAGAAGGCTGGCAGCAGAGGATTGAAGAACAAAACAAACACATTGGCAATGCAAAGGCTGGCTGAACAGCCCTTCCCAGGAGCAGAGCTGAAGAGCCCCCACTCCTCAGCCCCTACCCTACCAGCATCCAGCATACCCAATCTCTCACACACCTAGTTCTTAGCCCATGACTCCTAACTAAGGAATCTGCCAATCATTACACAGGTCAGCAGGCCACTGAACCTACTCCTGACCTTTCTTTCAGCAGTAGTTTCCCTTATAATCCAGCACCACACTGAGGGCCCCCCCCCCCCATGCTAAACTCTGGTTTATACTTGGACTGAAGAACCTGAAGAACCAATCACTGCATGAGAGTGAACTGCAGCTGCTCTGGCAGGATACCTCCTCATATGACCTGGACAAAGGAAGGCCAGGGAGCCTCCTCCTCTGCAGGGACAGTGGTATGGTCTCCCCTTAACCAGTCCCACTTGGGGGGAGGGAAGGATATATTCAAATAAGCCCTGTGGGAACCATCTGGCCTACAACATTTGTCCCATTACAAAGTATTTTTTTAAAAGAGGGGGGAGGGGGAATTTTACCTAACCAAAAACCACATCTATTTGTTTACAAAGATTTCTGCTACTTCAACCCTCTGTGGAATAAGTAGTTTCTGCCAGAAAAAGTGGCAACCCTGACTAGCCTTCTAGTGGGGACTCCTAAGAGCAAAAGTGTGTGTAAGGAAAAACCAGGGCAGGATTTGCTGCTCTGAAAGGCTACTGAAGGCAAGAAGGGCATGTGAGCCTTGTTTTTGCATAGACTCTCACAGTTGTATAAACCATATTCTTGCAAATGTAAAGTAAATAATCTAGATTGTTTCTTCAGAATGTATACTGTCCTGCAGGTCCTCAACTACCTCTTAGGAATAGGGAAAGGGAATACTCCAATACCTCTGTGATCAAAGCAAAAGCAAACAAATCCATTCACTTTGGAGTAAAAAGAATGAAGAGGGGCATACAATTAGGTCAGGGTGATGGGTTCTGTCCTGACATCTAACACTACACAGGCATACAAATGACTGCCCCAAGACGGACAACAGGCAGGGCCCCAGGGCTTCCTTGGGGTGTGGATGGGGAGAAGCCTGTTTCCGCTTTTTTTTCTCTACTTGTCCTTTTTGTCCCCGCCGGCCAGTTCTCCTTAACACACTTGCAACCTGCCCCAGAGGTTTGGGTTATCCATACAGCGTGGTTGCATTCTTCCCAAAACTCAAAGTTCAGCATGTGAACAAAAGTGACAGGTGGCTAGGCTTCTATTCAAGTCTGTAATGCCTCCTAACATGTTCCAACAGGTGAGTGTGAGGACTCTAGAGCAGGCAGGGACCTTAAATACTGTCTTTGCCACTTCCTAACTAAAGAATCCCGGTGCCTTAGTTTCTCATCTTATAAAATGGCAATAATAATAGTACCTCCATTAACCAGGTACTGATTAAACACATGAACGTTCATAAAAATGCAGTTCACAATAACCATGGACCCACAAACTGAAGGACTGTGAGAGATTTCAGCTCAGACACACGCCCAGTATATTTTGGAACAATATTTTGAGGAATTTTTAAGCAAAGCAAAGGCCAAAAGTCAAAGTTAGCCACCTCCAGCAGAACACAGCGGAAGGCACACCGTTTTAGCAGTTCCACAAGCCCATATATGGTTTTCAAAATGTTTTTAAAAGCACTAGAACATATTTCAACACAATCTTATTCTACGGCTACAAGATAAAATAAAGTAGAGCTGTTCAAATTCAAGCTGAGTCAATGGGAAAGGGTACAGAGGCTGAGTGGCCGGCCACACCCAGAAGAAGTGCTGAGACCACCGTTATGAGGTGACTGATGGGCCACACAGAACAGAGTCACCAGCTTGTACCTGTGTTTCTGTCTCTAAAGATTGTCAAGAGGCGGGGGCGGGAGAGATGGCTCAGCATTTAATAAGGCCGATGCTCTTGCAGAGTACCCAGGTTTTTCGAGTCCCATCACCCACATTGCAGCTGAAACCATCTTAACTCCAGTTCCCAGGGAAATCACACCCTCTTCTGACCTCCGCAGCCATAGGCCAACTCAGGTGCACCAACCGACATGCACACAGTAACAGTCATATGCATAAAAAATAATAAATAAATTAACAAAAGATTACAAGAGTCAATTGATTTTTTAATTTTATTTTTTTAAAGAACAACTTTGGTTTTTTTTTTTTAAAAAAATTTTTTTTGTTTTTAATTTTTTTTATTTATGTTCTGTCCTGATTTTTGAAAGTACTGTCTGCATGCACGTCTGTGCAGCCGTGTCGTGTCAGTCGCGGAGGTCAGAGAGGGTCTCGGATTCCCCTGGACTGGAGTTCTCATGGAATTGGAGTTTCAGTCGGCTCTCGGCCACCATGTGGGTGATGGGGATCGAACCCGTCCTCTTCAAAGAGCAGTCGGCGCGCTTAACCGCTAGGCTATCTCTCCAGCCCAAGAGTCATAACTCTAAAAGATTGGGATGAGCCAGAGACTGAAGGTAAAGCTGGCAATGGGACTTCGAGCACTTAGTGGGGAGGCAGTAAAATCCCAGAGTCAGAATGAAATGACTTAGCAAGAGACCCAGCTGAGGAGAAGGAGCTGGAGGTAACGCCCAAGCCTTTAACAACAGGAACCTGTCCCTGTGCTATAAGCTGGTGGCAATGCTACTACTAAACACTAACTAACCACACTTTGCCTTTAACAACAGGAACCTGTCCCTGTGCTATAAGCTGGTGGCAATGCTACTACTAAACACTAGACAACCACACTTTTTTTTTTTGCACCTAACAATCATACCCTCACAAAACCCCCCCCACCCCTGCTCAAGATGTGTGGTTCCAAAGAGCAAGATTTCTCTGGAGACATGTAATTGACACATACGAGGAAGGACGATCCAGATGAATTAAAGCTGTCCAACTAAGGACCTGAACAAGATTGCTCAATAATGAATATAGGGGCTACGTCTTGCAGATGACCTGAGCTTAATTCCCCAGCACCCCACATGGCAGCTAACCAACCAGCCATAACTCCAGGCAGACACAGTACACTTACATATACGTAGGTAATACACTCACACAACATAAATTATTTTTTTTAAGTTTTTTTTTATTATTTTTTTTGGCACACACCTTTAATTCCTAGAGGCAGAGGCAGGCAGATCTCCATGAGATCAAGGCCAGCTGAACATAAGAATTTTAAGAGAATAGCTTTTCGAATAATTATCGTAGTTAAAAAGCAGAAATGCTTTTTGATTTTATTTCTGAAGATAACCCCAAAATATCCTAAAGGTTTTAGCTACTCTAACTATATGAAAAGTTTATAGTAATAATACTCTGCAGAATACCAGTGAAGTAAAAAGTAAGCTGCCTGAGCCCTTACGTCATTATATTATCCAAAAGCTGAGCTTGTGCTGATTCAGGTCCTTTATTTCTTCAGCTTTTCAATGATTTTGACCTCTTTCTCTTGACCATAAAAAAAAAAAAAAAAGACAAAAAAGAAAAAAAAAAATATGGCTTAATTACAAGTTCTAATAAACACAGGTTTTACATATTTGGTTTTAAAATGTACGTGATTTCCCTTAGCATATTTGTTTAATTAGTTTTGCTAATGTAAATGTTTAAATAGGCTTTATTTTTTAAAGCAAGCGGTGACTGAAACTTCTGAGCAGACATCTTTCAAAAAATGCAATTATTTCTACATGGTTAACTCTACAGGAGCCATACAAACTGGAAAAGCAGGGGGCAGACATGCAATAGGATGTGACTGCTGCCCTTGAAATCTGTGTGAATGAGTTTACTGTGGAAACAGAATGTACAAATGTGCTGAAAGTTCATGAAACCACTCCAGGAATACACAGGAACACACACTAACCAATCAGTTTTGTTTTTGTTTTGTTTTGTTTTTGTGATGTTTGGTTTTGTTTTGTTTTGTTTGAGACAGGGTCTCCCTTTTTAGTCCCAGAGGCTTGCAGCCTCACTCTGTAGAAACCAGGCTGGCCTTGAAACTCACAGAGATACACCTGCCTCTGCCTCCCAAGTGCTGCATTAAAGGTGTGCACCACGCCCGCAGTTTTTTAACAAGAGATTTGGCATCTTTGTCCAGAAAACAACGTCTATAAGAATTCATTTTTTTCTTCCATGCTTTTAAAACGCTGCTAGTATTTGTTTTTGCTGATTGTATTTCTTAAAGTCACAATTCCTATATAAACATACTTGTACCAGGTAGCCAAGCAATGTATATAGAATTCTAAATAGGAACACATAGTCTCTTCAACTCCAGAGTTTAGAGTCAGTAACGTGGACCTACAAGGGTTAGGTTTAGATTTCCCTCCTCCAAAAGCTAGCAGCATGTGATTTTAAAGCTTTCAAGAGGCACTTCCCATGAAAACCTTGAGCGGTCCTTCCCCATCAGGATAGGAGCCCCATGGCCCTGCCATAAAACTATAGGTGTGGGGACAAAGGGGGGAGGAGGGAAGAGGAGGAAGAAACCAACCCTATACTGTTAGTTAATTCTGCAGAAATTCATTCAACAGAAGGAAAGTCATGAATGAAAAAGGAAAAGTTTTTAGATTCTAAGGCTTGCAGAAAGAGAGAAATGAGGGGAAAACAGTCTATACCCTGCAGACAGCCCGAAGTTCACACATCTAAGGGGATATCACATAATAAAAATTCCACCTCTGGAAGAAGAAACAGAGAAAGAAAAAAGGGGGTGGGGTGCTAGCAGCAAAGGCGCTAGAAGAAAGCTACAAGAAGAGACACGTGTATCACTATCACTCGGTGCTCTCATGAGTCCCACCAAGCTGCACAGGACTGCTGGATGCAATCTGACCCAGTGACATAAGAGGCCTCTGCCAGGCTTGGTCTTTGTGCTTTTTCTTTACTACGTGCATGGCTTTAAAGCATTTTACAATTCTGTGCTGCAGGGCCTCTCCGTGGACCATGAGCATGACAGATAAAGGAAATCCAGAATAAGAATTTAATCAGTAATCGAGGAAATCTTACAAATTTTATCAAAGCACACTCTCCAAGGATTTTCCTTTAGAATTTTTCTTCAGTGTGGTCACTGCCCTACTTTTAAAATTGATTACTAGACTGGTGCAAGGCTTCACGAGAACTACAGAGCCTAGAGCACAGGTGCTCAGCAGAGCTGCAGAAATACAGGGTCAAGCAGTGTGACTGGATTTCAAAGGGTTTTTTCCTTTTAATGCCTTAACCCACAATAAAAGGAGAGAGAACACACTTTTAACTTGTCCGTCCAGGGCTTCTGAGTCTTTGATTTTTGAACTGAAGAGACACCTACACTTCAATGTACCTGAAGTCAATCTCCCAGGTCAACCAGAAAATTCTTTTTTGTTTTTTATTTGCTTGTTTATACCCATACTAAATTCCATCCATGAGCCAAAGGCACCATGTCCTTTGAACATACAACCTGCAAGAAAGGGGTACTATCTTATACTGATAAAGACAGCATCTTTTAAAAATTTACTCTCTACTGAATTAAGGTAAGTAATGAAAACTAAAGAGACTAAAGGTCTTGTATTTCACAGGTATTTTCAACTGGATATCAGCAGTGGTAGGTCCTATAAGAAATACCACATGGGGCTATGTGGGTTTACTTTCTTCCTTGTACTTAGCAAGCAAAAGGAAACATAGTGAATGAAAAAAACAGCAATGTTCAAGCATATCTCCAGTGCGAAGGCAGCCAGAAAGCAAAATCATCAAGGGGAAAAAAAAAAAAGGGGGGGGGTCACTGCATAAGGGTGGTGCAGCCACTACAAGATCTACCTACTGCAAGGTTCCAATGGATTCCGTGGGGGAGGGAAGGTAACAGGATGAAATGAGGGGCAGAGAGCAGCAACTGGGCATGGTGACTCAAACCTGAGGTCCTGGCACTGCAGAGCTGCCAGCCTGGGCTAAATCACCAGACTGTGTCTCAAAAGCAACAGAAAAAGTGGGCCTAAGTTACACAAGACATGTTGGTATGAATCTTACCACTAGCCAGAACTACTTCATTACTTCTGGTAAACAGGGAAATTTAAAATTCTGCTCTACTTTGGGTTTCAGTGGTGGTGGGCTGCCTTCCCTCCGCCCCCAACGAAGTTCAAGCTGTCTTCAAATGCACTCACATAGTCAAGGATGGCCCTGAATTAATACCTTACCGGCTTCTGCCTCCAAGTGCTATGATTTCAGGTGTTTGGGCCATCATACCTGGCTAAAAGACTTATTCTAAGACCCCACTTAGAATGTATCCCAGCTGCCAGGAAGACAAGGCTCACTTAGGCCCAGGAACATGAGGCTGAGCCTGGCAACATAAACAAAACCCTGACTTTAAAAATAAAAATATAAAAACAAAATAGCAAGTCTATCATCTATCTAGCCAAACAAAATCCAAGATTTCCCCTAAATTAAAATTAAACCCAAGCACATGGATACCAGAGTTCAATGACAGATGTCTTCCTCATCACTCTCACTCCCCCCTTTTTTTAAGCAGAATCTGTCACTACACTAGAGCTCACAAATTAAGCTGGACTGCCTGGCCAACAAAACCCAAGAATCTTCCTCCTGTCTCCATCCCCTACTCTATTTCAGGCATGTACTACTGGTACCTAGCTTCTTGCATAGGTGCTGAGAGTCCAAATTCCAGTTCTCATGCTCATGCAAACATTCACTGACTGTGCCATCTGGTCCATGCCTCTGAAGCTACTATCTCTTAAACACGGATTAGATAAAAACAGGGACTAAGCATTTTTTTTTAATGTCAGCCCTGATGGTATTGAACTCACAGCGACCTGTCCTGCTTCTACCTCTGCCCCTAAGTACTGGCATTAATGAATTTACCCGCATTGTAAGTACTCACTTCACGTCTTTAAAAGAAAAAATTAAAACATGACGCAGTTAAGACTCCTGGTATAGGTACTAACAGGTCTACAAAAGCTTTCCATCTTAGAATCCTATAAAACTTCTGGACAGATGTTCTCCACCCTTGCACAAGTGCCTTTGCCAAAAGGAGGAAAACACAAATGGTGTGAACAAAGCGTGATGCCTCCAGATAGCCAGGAAACGTCATAAAAAGGAATGAAATGCCACCCACAACCTCAGAAGGCACAATGAACCAGCAGTATTTTAATATCAGTGGTAACATGCTCTCATCTGTACCCCCACACGAAGACTGAGTTACCGACACACTTGATCAACACTCAAGGATAGCATAACACATTTTTTTAATAATTTTTTTTTATTTTTATTTATTTTTGTATGTGTGATGATGTATGTCTGCATGTAGTCGTTGCACTCATGCTGTCTCGTGCAATGCCCGGAGGTCAGAATAGAGGGCGTCTGGATTCCCCTGACTGGAGTTCTCTGGAATTGGGAGTTACGACATGGTTCTTAGCTGCCAATGTGGGTGCTGGGATCGAACCCAGCCCAGGTCTCTGCAAGAGCAGTTGCTCTTTAACCGCTAGGCCACTCTCAGCCCCAGCCTTCACTTTTGTAATGCCATCACTGAACCTCAAAGGATGACTGTAACAATTCTTCTAATATTTTAGCCCTTTATCTCCATGAAACCAGAATTCATGTTAGTACGAGCAAAAACAACTTCAAGGTTCCAAATCTTCCTTCCATGCATGCACTCCAAGTTCTTTATTTCTCATCAGGATGAGGGAAGAGAGCAGAGAATTCCTTCGTTCATTGGCATTTACCCTGTTATGTGTTGACTCTCCCAGGAATTACCTCCACAGCTCTTAAAGATCAAGAACGTCAAAAAATAACTTTTTAATGCTTCAGAAATTAAAGCTGGTTATACAAAAATTGAGCACACCTAATGAGGCCTACAGTACCCCTCAAATCACAGTGTCTGTTCAACCCCAAATATAAAGGTGCATCTTTGTGGGTAGACTATGCTCTCCTCCACATCTCATAGTCTCAGACATTCCTTTATCAATTCCTCCCTTGTAAATCTTTAGCTCTTTGTTTGAGCCTTCCTATTGTGTGAGCCTAGTCTTCCATGATAGCAAGAAAAAATATTTCCAGCCCCATTTACCCCACTTCCTTCTTCTCCACCTACTACTGCCCTGTCTCCTTCTGTAACCAGCTAAATCTCCCAGAATTTAATGTGTACAGTTTCTATTTTCAGACTCTGAAGTCCACTGACTATCTGCCTTCTGACTATTCCAAGCCACTGAAAATTTTTCAACATGGGTGAATTCAGTGTCTAGACAAGAGCCTAGGCCAAACCAGGCTGAATCAGTACTTGGTGACTGGAAACTAGACTGTGGTCTCACACAACCCTGTGAGCGGAAACGAACCCCTCCTCAGCTCTGAAATATACAATTCTATGGGCTGAATTAACACTGCCCACTGTCGCTGCTTTTCCCATGGCTCAACTCTCAACCCCATGCTGATTACTGGCAAGGTAAACTCAGCACATTCATTCACCTTTTGCTTAAGTCCAGTGCTACATACAGTGTGCTGGTCTTGTAATGTCTCCAAACGGCCCATGTGCTTTACTTACCAAACCATGCATAGCTGGGAGGTGATAGAACCTTAGGAGAGGGAACCCTACTAGAAAGAACTTGGATGCAGGGAGGCTGTACCCTGAAAAGGAAAAATCGACACCAGCCCTTTCCTGACTCCTTTTGGTTCCTGGCTACGATGAAGTAAGGAACTTTTGTCTACCTCTTGGCCCCTGCCTATATGTTCTGCCTCCACCACAGGGCCCAAATAAAGGACCAAGAACCATGAAATGAAAAATCTCAAACCCGGAATCCTGAAGTTACTTTTTCTGCCTACTTGTTTGCTCTACTATTTTGTCCATGGTGATACAAAGATGACTAACATAGCCAGTATACCAACAATGCAGTTAGACATCTCAAAGACACACAATCTCATCATCATTCTGCTCTCTGGCCCCTCATAATCTGGTCATTGTACGTGTACTTATTCTTTCAGTGAAGGGCACCAGAATCCTCCAGGCAGCCCATGCAGAGCCCTGAGCTCTGACTCTTCACTTCTCAAGCTAATCAAACCCCATCTCTAAATAGCTCTGGACAAACTCATTTCTCTTCACAATATCATTTTTGTTGTTGCCATGCTTTTTAAGCTCTAGAGCTTAAACCTGCCATTTCCGTTCAGCCTCCTCAGTGCCACTATGCATGGCTTCCAACCATAAACATAATTATTTTCAACTGAAACTGTAAACAGATTCCTAGTCCTTTGCCTCCACACTCACCCCACTACATTTTACTGCCACTGAAGCCTAAGGGCTCCCTCCAGATGACCAGGTTTTCTAAGGATGGTCTTCACGGCAGTAGTGCCTAGATTTCTTAGATTCAAGTTCTCAGGCTCCACCTACTGTATCACAATCTCTGGGTGTAAGGCCCCACCAATTTGGAAGAGGGTAATTATGTTGTTTTTCTTTTATCTGAGGACAATTTCTACGCTATTAACACAGAGTAGCCTCTAAATTCATGACAAACCTGCCTAGGACCTCCCTCCGAGTGCTGGGATTAGATAACAGGCATGATCCTGACTCTTGGTCTATAATTTAACAAGTTCTTCAGACGATGTTGATGCACAGTCCAAGTTGCGAGAACCAACAGTTTTAAAAACCTTGCTCACGCCAGGCGTTAGTGGCGCCACACCTTTAATACTAGCACTCTAGAGGCAGAGGCAGCGTATTCTTTGTAGTTTCAAGGCCAGCCTGGTCTACAGAGCGTGTTCCAGGCCAGCGGGACTTACGGGAGAAGACCCTGTCTTGAAAAGAACCCCCCCCAAAAAAAAGAAACACAAAAAAAAACTGCCTCATAAATCACCGCCAAGAGTCAACAGTCTTCACTTTCCCCCCCCCCCCCCACTCCCCCCCCACCAAAAAAAAGTCAGCTTCTGAGTGACTGCTAATGAGACAGCAATGGAGTCTGAGCTGAACTGAAGGACCTAACAATATTATTCCAACAGATGAGATTAAGGAGGAAAAATATGTAGGCAAATGATACCGTTCTCTTTCCTTTACTTTCTTGGGTTTCAAAACTTTATCCATTCTCTTTCTTTCTTTTTCTTCTTTTTTTTATTTTTTTTTTTGTTTTTTTTTTTTGAAGGGTCCTTTTTCACTGTAGCCCCGTGGATTCGCACTCTGTAGATTCAGGCGGCCTTGAACTCAAAAAAATCAACCTGCCTCTGCATCCCAAGTGCCAGATTCGAAAGGCGGCGGAAATGTCTCCATAACAAACATTTAACATGCAAAATTCCCTAGCTACAAAAACAAGATCAAACCACCACAGGAAACCAAGTGGCAAGTACTTGCACTCTCAATATCTAGTCCTATAAATTATGCACACTTCAAGGCCAGCCTGGAAGGCCTATAAAGCAAAACAAAAAAAACCAAGCCACCTTAATAGACCCGTCTATAAATAAATTAAAACTTATTTTAAGAAGAATGAAATAGATAATAGTTATAAGAGGAACATATATATATATACATAAAAAAATTTAGTTATAATATGATATCATATATATATATTTTTTTTTTTTTTTTTTGGTCTTTTTTAGAGCCGGGATATCTAGCTGTAAATTCAGCTGCTTTGGAACGGCTATGTAGACCAGGCTGGCCTTGCAACTCACCGAGATCTGCCTTCCTCGCTTCCAGAGTGCTGGGATTAAAGGCGGCTGACCACCATGCCAGCTCAGGCTTCTAATTTCTGATAGTCATCAACAGACTCTTGCCTCCCCTTATAGTCCCAAGATGCCCCAATGAAGGAAGTTGTTCTTTGATTCCTACCATTGTTGTGGGAGGCCCAACTTTCAACCACATTATACAGGCTGACAAGATTTAGTCATATTTCAAGGCCCTTAAATAAGAACTTAAAACCTCGGGGCTGGAAAGATGGCTCAGCAGTTAAGAGACACTGGCCTAGCTCTTGGGCGAAAACCCTGGTTTCAATTTCCTTCAGCATCTACCTGGCAGCAACAACCACTGGTAACCTCCATTCCAAGGGGAATCCAACACATCTTTCGGACCTCTGTGGGCACTATGTAACATCGGGTACACTTACAGACATGGCAAGGCAATCCGGCATACACTCTAATAAAAATAAAAAATAATAAAATATGTTAACAATAATTAAATAAAAGAATTTTAACAATCGTTTCAATAGTGGCATTATTCTTAACATTCTCACAATGGTGTCCCCTTCACTATGGTGTGGATAGGGTCATGAACCCCTAGAAAAAGAATGTCAGCCAGCTGTGGCGCACGCCTTTAATCTACAATTGGAGGCAGAGCCGGCAGATCTTTGTGAGTTTCAAGGCCAACCTGGTCGCTACAGAGTTGAGTTCGCAAGGACAGCTTGGGCTACAGGGAGAGAATTCATGTTAACGAAAAGAACAAACAAACAAAAAAAGAAAAGAAAGAAAAGAAAAGGAACAGGAAAAGAATGTCAATATGTTGCCTGTTTTTTCTGATGGAGACTCCTGGTTAATGATACATAGCTTGTACAAGAACATATTCTCCATGATTACCTGTAACAATTCATTCTGTTTTATTTTTTAACCACAGTTGGTGACTTTTGTGAACCATAAGACTCACATCTAGGAAGACTTCCGAAGCCAACTCATGTCACAAGAATGGAATCCTGTAGTGACAGCTCAATTTCACATTCCAAGGAAACACTACCTTTACTCTAAGGCAAAAAGCAAAGAATACCTGATGCATACACAGTCAAACACTCTGCTCCTGTGTCCTTATAGCAATGTCTGTCAAGGAAGCATTGGGAGGCAGAGGGCAGAGGAAGCGGATCTTTGATGAGTCAAAGCCAGCCTGTTTACAGAGTGAGTTCCAGGACAGGCTGGGGCTACAGGGAGACCCTGGTCTCAAAAAGACAACAAAAAAAAAAAAAAAAAAAAAAAAAAAAAAGAAAGCAGAACAAGTTCAAATTTATGCCCAGAGTGTTAGTCATAAGATTTAGCTTTGTTGCAAGCATAAAGTCACAGCAAGACTCTAGGTCTTCCCACAATCAAGAACTCACAACAGCAATAAAGTCCCAACTCTTACATTAGGTTAACTAACACAGGCTCACTTGAAGGACTCAAGTCCACAATCCATTCTGTAGCTTACAGCAGAGGTCCACCAGGCAAGTATACACACAGTCATCACTGACTTTTCACCAGGCCTGGTGGTGTATATCTGGAATTCCTGCATGAGTACTGCAGCCAAGAGAATACTCTAGGCTACAGAGGAAAACCCTACCTCAAAACAAGGAAAACCAAACACCAAGAGCTTGGCTTTTCTTGTCCAAATCTAACAATATGTATCAAAATTAATCTTGTTACTCCTACTCCCACCGTCCCACCACCCACCTATAACTTCCATGGAGCTCAGGAAAGAGGCAAGTGCTGATAAGAGCCACCATAAAGGACAGTAGAGCCAAATATGGTAAACAACATACCAAAAGAAAAGCTACCAAGCTAAGGCCATTCCTTAACTGGAGCCACCATGTTAGCCTCTTTAAGAGTAGTGCCCTGACACATTTCACCCCGAAGACAGTGAAGAAAAGATGGGTCTCCATTCCCACCAGGTACTACAACAAGCACATCAAAGTCTCACTAAAGCTAAGGGATAATCTGCAGCACAGTGAACAGCACAGCACACCCACCTGACAGAGAAAGGTTCAGAGAGAGCTACAAGTATCACTTTCAGGTTTCAAAGGCTTTTACGTTTGTCTTTTTATTTTTATTAAAAAAGCAAGTGGGTGGCAAAAACTGGATCACCACTTGGGACGATGAAATTAGACAAACAAATTAAACCCTAGAACCTTCCACCCTGTACACAAGTGAACCTCCAGATGGATTAAGACCTCAACTGTGGAAACCCCAAACTCTGAGAAGAGATAGAAGAAAAAGTTGGCAGAAGACTACAAGACTAGGCGTAGGAAAAATCCTAACATCAGACAGCAGCTGCACAAGAATTAAGGTCGGACAATTGACAAATGGGACCTCATCAAAAAACTCCAAAAGCTCTGTAAATACACATCAAAAGAAAACAGATCAAGGAAGTGAAGAGAAATCCCACAGAGTGTGAGGAAACCTTCACTTGCAGATAACATCTGACAAGCATTGATTTCCGAATATATAAAGACTAATCCTCTAAAAACAAAGAAAAAAGAAACAAACTCAATAGATGGAGCAAAGAACTGAACAGAGACTTCACAAGCGAGGAATTAGAGATGTCTGAGAAACACCTCAAGAACTGCTCAACATCACTAATCATTAAGGAAATGCAAATGAAAACCACTTTAAGATATCATCTTACTCCAATAAGACTGGCTAGGATCAAGAAAACAAATGATACCAAGTGCTGGAGAGGTTGTGGGGAAAGGGGAACACTCATCCACTGCTGGTGGGAATGTAAACTCGTACAGCCACTATGGAAAGCAGTGTGGAGAACCCTTGGAAGACTTGGAATGAACTTGCCACCCGACCCAGCCATACCACTCCTGGGCATGTACCCTCAAGACTTACGCCACCACAGAGATACATGCACGGCCATGTTTATTGCAGCTCTCTTCACAATAGCAAGGAGCTGGAACCAACCTAAATGCCCCTCAACTGACGAGTGGATAGAGAAAATGTGGTACATCTACACAATGGAGTTCTATGCAGCAGTAAAGAAAGACGACATCACGAGCTTTGCAGGAAAATGGCTGGAGCTAGAGGACATCATGCTGAGTGAAGTAACACAGTCCCAGAAAAACAAACGACGAATGGTATCCCTCATCTGTGGATGCTAGTGCCAATTACCCAGTTGTAAGTATTTCTTGTGTAGGGCCCCCTGAGCTTCTGTACAAAGCAGTTGGACATAATGCATTTTGGAAACAACAACAACAACAGAAAATACTGCATCAAAGAACTGACTGAAACAGTGAACTTCTGCTCAAAACAGTCAACGTCCCCATGGAAAATACTGAGAAAGACTAAGAGATGGAAAGCATGTTTGGCAGAATGCACGAGCTCTGACGGGGTGGGGGAATGAGCGGGAACACGGGTCTAGATTTGTTAAAAATAAATAAATAAATACAATTAAAAAAAAAAAAGGTTTTGATTACACTGAAGTTCTTAACTCCCACATACCCATTATGTAAATGGCTTGATTTAATTAAAAAAATTTTATTCAATTTTTGTGTATTTCATACAGAACATCTCAATCTTAATCGCCTCTATACCCCCTTTCCTCATTGGCACCATCCCACAGCACCCCCCCCAGTGGAATTCATACACTCTGTCATTGGTGTTAAAGCTTACTGTGTTAAATTAGTGTCCCCAGACATTCCTCACTACAAGTTCATCCACTGAACCTATCCAAAGTCCCTCAGTTTAAGATCAGCTCTTCCTCATGGCAACAGTAATCAGCTGCCAATATTTCTTCAGTTAAGATTGGGGTCTGCTGCCCATTTCCACAGTTCCATGCTGGGTTTTTATCAGTTTGAGTTTGCATGTGTCTTGTGCACCCGTGGTCCAAGAAGTTGTGGGATTCCCTTGGAACTGGAGTTACAGATGATTGTTAGCACTATGTAGGTGTTGGGAATTGAACCCCAGTCCTCTTGCAAGAGCAGCCAGTGCTCTTAACTGACAAGCCATCTCTCCAGCCTCCTCTAACAGTTTTTTGTTTTGTTTTCTGGTCTTTTTTGAGACAGGGTTGTCCTGTAGCCCCAGCTGTCCTGGAACTCCCTATGTAGACCAAGCTGGCCTTGAACTCACAAAAGTCTGCCTGCCTCTGCCTCCTGAGTGCTGGGATTACAGGCATACACCACCACAATGCTTTTATTTTTTTTGGGGGGGGGGTATTCAAGTTCACATCTCCTGGGTCATAGTTTATCACTCAAGGAGCCCAAGGTAGGAACTCAGAACAGGAACCTGGAGGCAGGAGCTGAGGCACAGACCATGGAGGAATGCTGCTTACTGTCTTGCTCCCCCAGCCCACGCCCAGCCTGCCCTCTTATATGGTACACAACAACCTACCCAGAGTGGCACCACCCATAGTGGGCTGGGCCCTCCCACATTGCTCAACAATCAAGACTACTCCACATATGTGCCACAGTCCAGTCCAATGGAGCCAATTCCCCAATTGAGGCTCCCTCAACCCAGGTGTGTCAAGTTGACACTAAAGCTATTCAGCACAACTTACCCCTTGTCAACTTGACACACAAAACACATCACTATTAAAACCACCACCTTTCCAGTTCTTGTCCCCAAGTATGATGCTGACATTAATCACAACCTAAGACAGTACAACCTTAAAACATCCAAACACTTAAAAGTTCACAGTCTGTTAAAAAAATCTCTTAACTGGGGCTGGAGAGATGGCCTAGCGGTTAAGAGCACCGACTGCTCTTGCAGAGGACCCGGGTTCGATCTCCAGCACCCACATGGTGGCTAAGAGCTGTCTGTAGCTCCAATTCCAGGAAAACTCCAGTTCCAGGGGAATTCAGCACCCTCTTCTGACCTCCGCGGCATTGCACGACAGGGGTGCACAGACCTGCATGCAGACAGTGCATTCAGACACATACAAAAATAAAAAAATAAAATTAAAAAAAATCTCTTAACTGTGGGCTGCTGTAAAATCCAAAACAAGTACTATCTTATTTCAAAGGGAAGAATCAGGCACACCTAAAAAAACCTAAGTCCATGCTGGGCATGGTGGCACACGCCTTTAATCCTAGCACTTGGGAGGCAGAGGCAGGCAGATCTTTGTGAGTTCAAGGCCAGCCTGGTCTACAGAGTGTGTTCCAGGACAGCTGGGGCTACAGGGAGACCCTGTCTTGAAAAGACAAACAAACAAATAAATAAATAAATAAATAAATAAACAAATAAACAAACAAACCAACCTAAGCCCAGCAAGTAGCTCAAGGCTGAACACCTGGGACTCACAATCTTCTGGGCTCCAAAGGGTTTCAGCAGCTCCCCTTCTGTGACTCTGCCGTCCGTGGCACACACAGCTCATCTCACAGGCCTAGGCCGACTCCATTCCACACCTGCTGCTGCTCTTGGTGGTCATCCCACAGTCCCGGCATCTCCAAAAATCTGGGGTCGCCACTGAAACTGAGGTTGCTTCTGACCTCTCCTGATGCAAAACCTCAGCTTCTCTTCCTGACCCCTGGAATTCTGGGGTCTTCGCTGCAACCAAGGCCGCACTCTGACCAGTGGCCTTTCCTGGCCTCTCATAGTGCCAGGCCTCAGCTGCTCTCTGTGACCCCTTCATGCTTTCAACACCAGAGCCATATAGGAGATTCTTACACACTACCAAGTCCTGCTTCTGGCTTGACATGGAGGCTCAGGCCCCTTCTGGATTACAGCTTCTGTGTGCTGACCCTGAAGAAATTCTTCCCAGAAGATTTCACCACAGTGATGCTGGTCTCTTGTTACTTACAGCTGATTTTTCAGCCCCAGCTAACCAGCATCAATTGTCCCAGTAAAGCAAAGGATTCACTTCAGGTTCTGGTCTCTTTGTTACTTACAGCTGATTCTTCAGCCCCAGCTGACCAGAGCCCATAGATTCAACAGTCCTGATGATCTCTGCTTCCCTTTGAAACTTCACAAGCCAGGCCTCCATCGTCTACAACTCTTTCAGCAAAACTGTTCCAAGTTCCACAACAACGATCTTTAGGCATTCAATAATTTTTCTAGCCCAAAGTTCTAAACGCTTCTACAATCCTTCCCCAAAACACCAAGGTCAGGTCTGTTACAGCAATAGCCCACTCTCTGGTACCAATTTCTGTTCTAGTTTCTCTTCAATTGCTATGACAAAACACTCTGACTGGCACCAACTTGGGGAGGAAAGGGTTTATTTAGCTCACATCTCCTGGGTCACAGTTCATCACTCAGGGAGCCCAAGGGAGGAACAAAGGACAGGAACCTGGAGGCAGGAGCTGAGGCACAGGCCATGGAGGAATGCTGCTTACTGGCTTGCTCCCCACAATGCTTTTAAAATGGCATCTTGCTCTGGTTATATTTCAGCTTTCTCAATTCCCATACATTACATACATACTGTCCTGTTTCATAGGAGGAGGAAGAAGAGGAAGAACAAGGGAGAAGAAAAGCTGTTTTTATCTCTGTTGTTTGAATCTTTACAAGGGACATGGGTCCATGTTATGATGGTCATTAGTCTTATAATTAAGGTTAGGTTCAAGAAAATTCCAACTATTATTTTGGGTTTGTATTGTTTGTATAACCAAGGTCTATTTTCAAAACGGCACTGATAACAAATCAATTCCATTATCTGGCAGAGCAGGTCAGGACCATTCTCATAAAATCAATACTATTTTTTTTCAAATTTTTAATTTTTATTTATTATTTCTTTTTTAAATCTTATTTATTTTTTATGTGTATGAATGTACTGTCTGCATGTAGGTTTGTGCACCCATGTTGTGCAATGCCGCAGAGGTCAGAAGAGGGTGCTGGATTCCCCCTAGAACTGGAGTTAAAGACAGTTCTCAGCCACCATGTGGGTGCTGGGGATCAAACCCGGGTCTTCTGCAAGTGCAGTTGGTGCTCTTAACCGCTGAGCCATGTCTCCAGCTCCAATACTATTATGTTTTGACTAGAGCATCTTTTTCAGCACTTTGTGGTTAGTTTTTCTTTAATATCCAAACTTATGTTTGGATCCTGTCCCAAAAGTCATATACTAAGCCTAATTCTCCAATATAATGGTATTTTGAGGTTGGGCCTCTGAGAGATAATCTGGCTTATTTTGGCTTATGTATAAGGTGTCTCTATAAGTGGTATTGGTACTCTTAGAAGGGACGAAAGGACCAGAGCAACCCCCACCCCCACCCCCATGAGGAGAAAATGAAAAGGCAGCTATCTGTAAACTAAGACTAGGAAGGAAGCCTTCACCAATCAGCTGATCTTGGGCAGCCCAGGTTCCAAAACTGTGAGAGATAAGTGTTTATTGTTTAAACCAGATGGTCTGAGAGTAGAGAAACAGCTCAGCATTAAGAGCATTTACTGTTCTTCCAGAGGACCAGAGTATGGCTCCCAGCATCTATGACCAGCAGCTTATAATTACCTGTAACTCCAACTCCAGGGGTTCCCACAAAACACACACAATCTCTCTCTCTCTCTCTCTCTCTCTCTCTCTCTCTCTCTCTCTCACACACACACACACACACACACACACACACACACACACACACAGCTAAAAAACAAATTTTCGGCAGCCAAATTGAACTAAGAAATTGTCTAATCTAGATTTGTGTAATGTGTAAGTACTGCAGGCCAAGGGGTAACCAGTTCACAATAATTTCTACTTTGCCTCTGAATTGTGAATCTGAAACTGGGGGGGGGGGTCTTTATATCCAGGTCTTTTGCATCTAGGGGCAATGCTGGAACTGTTTCTCACTACTAGAAAATGATGCCATTAACTTCCAGCCATAGGTGGCAAAGAAGTAAAGTGTATACATTCAGTGCTGACTGTATACTAGGTAGCTTCAGGGGCTCCCCAACACCTAAGACGCAAAAAGAAATGGCACCTACCTAGTCCAAGAGCATCTACATTGAGCTACCATTCATGAGCAAGACTCTCAAAAGGCAACTAAAATTTTGAGAACCGTTACATTTGATTCTCAGCTTTTACATAAGAATCCATGATGAGGTAAGGAAGTAAGAAAGATCTAGATTTATGAAACATGGGCTGAGTTCCTCAAATGAGGCCTCTTTCATGAAAGAAGATGACAGAAGAAAACAAACAGGTCTTCTGGTGAGAGGGATGGCACTGCTGTGTACACACCGCCCACTATCTATCCCTGAACAGAAGAGCAAGCATGATGTGACAGGAGGCACTGCAGTAGCCCCCTCACAGCTCTGCACATTTCTAGAAAGACAAAAGCGGGGTACCCCCCACTCCTATAAAGTATCATGCAATAAAATGCTAGGCTACCACAGCAACTCGGTAGGGAAATATTATCAACCTAATTTGTTAGGCTATTTGTCTTGTTTATTCCCTTGACTCAATCATCTCTCTCTTATTCCTGCCTTGAACACGATAAAAATGCTAGCTCTATACATTTAAGAATAATACTCTAGGGGCTGGAGAGATGGCCTAGCGGTTAAGAGCGCCGACCGCTCTTACAGAGGACCCGGGTTCGATCCCCAGCACCCACATGGCGGCCAAGAACTGTCTGAAACTCCAATTCTAGGAGAACTCCAGTTCCAGGGGAATCCGACACCCTGTTCTGACCTTCGCGGCATTGCACGACACGGGTTCACAAACTTGCATGCAGACAGTACATTCATACACATACAGAAATAAAAAAATATTTAAAAAAAAAGAATAATACTCTAGAAAGCCTGTCACTCTTCTTCCCACTTTTAATGACACATAAGTGTACCATCATTGGTAGAGACTTCTGACCATTTATATTTGGTCTCCCTGAGGTTCTGCCTAAACACAATGTATAACCCATGGAGTAATCATCTCTTTAATAATAATTTATCACATATAATGACAGTTCCTAAACACAAGTGATAAATAGAAAGAGGTGCCAGTAAAGAATATTTAATTATAGCTATATATACACAAAACCTCAATCTCCAAGATTTTTATATAGCTTATCCCAGTTAAGGAAATGTAAGGAAAGCAAGGTGAAGATGTACAAGTATGTGCAGGAATCAAAAAGTAAAGAAATCTAATCCATATGACTCCAATGCTCCAGAGAGACATTAAACATAAGGACACCTTCCAGAATGTATCCCTGATCTCTCCACTTAAGATGCTGACAAATGTTCTAAAATTCCCTGGCCTGAAGCATGCAATCCAGATGCTGAGTACTAGAGCCTGCAGGACATTACTAAGCACATGTTTGTGGGTGTGCAAAACAAGAATTCAGGTGCTCAGAGGGGCTGTCCCAGGGATTAGGATCACATTTATACTAAGCCTGCAGCTGGGCTAGCCAAAGAATTCCCACCCAAGTCCAGGGCCTAGAACTCTGAATAAGCAGCTTATGCTTACCCAAAACAGCATAAATAATTAAAGGGCCTAAGCCTGCTTGCCTAGATGGTCAGTGACAAAAACTCAGCCCCCTAAAGCTAGCCCAGAGCCCACTGGGACTGGTAGGAGGTAGCCTCGTTAATAAGCCCACTGAAGTGTTCTGCAGGGCTTCTCCAGTCTGGTGAAGACCCTGAGGCCACCATGGTACCACCTAATTGTTTTAGAAAAAAATAAAATCAAATCAAAGGCCAGCCAGGATCTGGATCCCACCAAAGCTGAGGAAAGACTAGAGTTTCTATATACCAGATGAAGCAAGATCAAATGTCTAATTCTCACAATAGACCAAGTCTGGTACAAATGGATTAAAATCTCAAATTCAGATTTAGCTGTAACGAGAAACATGAGCCTTGAACATATAGTTTTCAAAAGGCCACCAGATCATATATAATCCCCAAATCTCCATCCACCCACACCCCCTGACATTTGCACATCTGAGATGGGCCCAATATCACGTAGAAATTCACTGGGCTTGCTTTCCTGCTACAGAACACAGACCATAGGAAGTTTCTATTTGAATCCTTTTTCTACTGTTCCAGGTCAGGGTGTTTTTGTAAATGGCTTCTGTGTTAATTAGCCAACTTCCCACAGTTTGAGGAGCCTTCCTAAGAAACTCAATGGAATAATTATAGTTAAATTTCCTACTACTCAGTTTGCCCATACTCAGACAATGTCCCCTCATAAATGTCCTTCTGTTTCTACTCAAAATGGACTTTCTTCTTACATGACATTCATACTACCCATTTCCTCTATCATGATAGTAAGAATTCATTGTTAATCTTGCCTTGGAGATTTTCAAAGCTAATGGAAAGTTGGGTGGGACACAAATTTTCTCTAGACTACATCAGACTAATTTTTCTTCCACTGCTGTCTGCAGTGTTTTTCTTAGTAGGGATGAGGGAAGTTGTAAGGAAGGACTGGGGAATAATAATGAGAGGGTAAAATATTGACCCTTCTTTCTCTAACACCCTTAGGTACAGTCAATTAGATAAACAGTCACAGCCAACCCAAGGTAACGACCCTAGGCTGTAACTGTCCTCGATGTTCATTTACTGTCTCTCCAGGCTGTAACTGTCCTCGATATTCATTTACTGTCTCTAGTGTTTCTTCTGTCATCTTTCAGCCAAGCTCTCACCCAGTATTTACTCCATGGCTGGACCTACTTTGCAACCTTCAGAGTTGACTCACTACACAAAAGACAAGAGTGTTCTTTCTCAAACTGAGCCTGGGAAGGAAGGGAAGAGATAATGGGCATTATTTTCTACTCCAAAATATCAGGATCAATTTGCCTCATCCACCTTTAAGTGCTTTGATCTATGATCATAGGAAAATCTATGACTTCTTACATAAGAAGTTGCCAAAAATGAGGGCACACCATGTCCTTAAAACAACTGACAGTCTGTACTGTTATGAAGCAATAATTGAAAAGCATATAAGGGTGACACATGCCTTTAATCCCAGTACTTGAGGCAGGGGCAGAGGGGCAGAGGGGCAGAGGGGCAGAGGGGCAGAGGGGCAGAGGGGCAGAGGGGCAGAGGGGCAGAGGGGCAGAGGGGCGAATGGCAGGCAGGCAGGCGAGAGAGAGAGAGAGAGAGAGAGAGAGAGAGAGAGAGAGAGAAAGACTATGAATATAAGGTCATGAATTAGGCAGATGGTAAAAGTAATCACAAAATTCTTTTCCTGATTCTCTCCTTGGTAGGCCATACTTGCTTTACTAGTTCTGTCCTTGAAAACAGATGCTTAAGAGTTCTTGGGGCTGGAGAGATGGCTCAGCAGCTAAGAGTACTGGCTGTTTGTGCAAAGGTCTGATATTTGAATCCCAGCACCCACATGGCAGCTAACAACCATCTGTAATTCTGAGTCCCAGGAAATACAATGCCCTCTTCTGTCCTCCATGGGCACTGCACGACATGGGGTGCACTTACATACATGCGGGCAATACACTTGTACACATAAAAGTAGATGGCAGACCATTTATGATGTCCAACAGCAGGAAAGTCTATGTCATTTTTATATTTTAATATATAGATTAATAACTATGCATAATCTCCTGATTCTGGCCTCACTCAATGTTAGCAGCTCCCTTGAGCTAGAATCTGCACATATACAGCAGGAACAGAACTCAAACCACCTGATTCGAAGGTCCATGGCCTTGTCTGCTATGCAGCCTGCAAACTTCTTAGGAGCCCCAACCTCAGCAGAAGAATCAAACAGATGGTCCTGTATTACTCAGGAGCATATTATGGGCATAGCCAGAGCTATGGCACTCACCTTTAAAATTTTTTACACTCCTGGGTCTGGAGATTTGGCTCAGCAGTTAAGACACTGACTGTTCTTACAGAAGACCCTGGTTTGGTTCCCAGCACCCATATGGCAGATAACCATCTGTAACTCCACTTCCAGGGAATCCAATGGAGGTACTTACATACATGCAGGCAAAACATTTGTACACATAAAATAAAATTTAAAATTTTTTTTTTTTATTTACTTCCGTATGTGTATGAATGTATTGTCTGCATGCAAGTCTGTGCACCCGTGACGTGCAACGCCGCAGAGGTCAGAAGAGGGTCTCGGACTCCCCTGGAACTGGAGTTCTCCTGGAATTGGAGTTTCAGACGGCTCTCGGCCGCCATGTGGGTGCTGGGGATCGAACCCGGGTCCTCTGCAAGAGAGGTCGGCGCTCTTAACCATTAGGCCATCTTCTCCAGCCCAAAATTTAAATTTTCTTAAAATGTTTGCAGTCTCCAAAAAGGCCTAACTAGCAGCCCTCTGTATTTAAACCTTGGAAGGAACAGCCTCAGAGTTCAATTTATTTACAACAAATGACAAAAGGTCTACTTGCAATGGCCTGGAAGTTTATCCTCAGAAGAGATTTGTGTTTCTCCAGGCTAAAGGTCACACAAGGTACAAATTTAGAGCTTTGGACAGTCATCTGCTGAAGCATCTGGAGATAAAGGGAGGGGACAGGAAAGGAACAAGAGAGAGCCAAATCCCTTCGAGGTCTCACTGCGTGTGTGTGTGTGTGTGTGTGTGTGTGTGTGTGTGTGTGTGTGTGTGTTTCCTGGTACAACTTTAAAACAATACTGTAAATTAGGATGGGTGTGTCAGATCCTAAGAAAGCTGGCATGATTCAATCACAGTGTTTCCACTCCACTTTGAAATATTGCAAAATCAGAGTGATTAAATCATGATGTCAGGCTTTAACTTGTTCAATGCAGGCAAAATGAGAGTGAACTGGTAGAGAAGACTGAGTCATCTGAGACTTCAAAAAATGCAACTGTCAGTCCCGATTTATGAGAAGGGAACAGATATTCAGCATGAGTGACCAGCCTTTCCTCTAACAAATATTAGCCAATACAGGTAACAATGGCGTAAGCCATGGTTCATAAAAAGTTATGTGCATATGAATACAAAGAAGGAAATAAAATCTTTTCTCAAAAATACTTAGGGCACTATCAGACTGAATCATTAAAATGACTAATGGAACACTAATTTCTCCTGTGTGAACAAGGTACTCCAAGTTTTGAATAATGATAACACAAATTTAGAATCCTTGGATCTGAAAATAGGATATTTGATGTTTAAAGGACTGGTGTTCAGAATTATAAGGAGTTAAAAAAAATGTTCATTTGCTATGGCAACAAGGATAGAAAACATTTCATCTAATAATATTATCCATAAAAAAATTCACCTTTCTCCATTGGCCAAAAGCTAAGCCTCTTGGATCGACTATATACATGGGACAGGCTGATGGACAAAACACTTAAACTTCTGTTTACTGCGATGTTGGCAAATGATCCCAGCTTAACCTTGCAATCTTTAGCCCATCACCTCAAACAAACCTTAGGATAGATAACTCTATGAGAACAGGATAAAGTTTCATTTCTGCAGGAAACCACCAAGATTTAAAACACAAGGAAGATTATTTAAAGTTATAATGAACCTCACAATGACCCTGTGAAAGTAAGGATTATGTTCTCCATTTCTGGATGAAGTCACAAAAACTGTGAAGGAAAATTACTTAAAGCAGTAGTCCCTAAAGGTGACTTCTTTGAGCATTATTTTCCATAATCTTACAGAAAGAAAAAAAAAAATCACCTGAGCATCTGATGTCATTGCTCATTATAAAGACAAAGACCATCATTCCCAACAAATGAAATATGATCTTGGAATTGCAATTAAGATTTTCTTTTAACCATCAATGGGAGGATGGGGGAGACTTGTCATAAAATTAACATGCTCTATGGACCCAGGTATGAAGGTTCCAGAAGGCCAGTAAACAGTGATTGTTTGACTTTCATCCCAACTAAGTGAACTAAGAACACATTCAGGACAATATCCATCTTGTCTGTTAACAGAACATTAACACGTGTAAATGGTGAGCTCACAAACAAACCAGTCCATAATGGTGACCCCTGCTGTTTGCTTAGGAATAGACAAAAATATCTCAGGGACCCTCAGTTGTGAAATGTACTAAGATGAAGACTAACTTCCTCAATTCAAGCAGGTTGTGATCTCTTGGCTTCCACATGCAAAAGAAAGGTACTTTAGCTTGCGGGTGACAAAACTGGTAACTGATATAAGTACCATTACAAAACCCAAACATAGACTGAGTGTAGATAATTCCAAGCTTGAGACCAGCCAAGCCTACACAGCAAGTTCCAGGTCAGCTAAGATTACATAACCAGACACCATCTCAGATGGATGGATGGATGGATGGACGGACGGACGGACGGACAGACAGACAGGCCACACATGCCCAACTATTCAGAACACATATCTGCTGTCATCACCTTTTTTAAAAAATTCAAGACATATATATATATATATATATATATATATATATATATTTGCACAGACTTGTTGAGCAGAATAAAAAGATATTAAAGATTCTTTAGTCCACACCTTCATTTTACAGGCGCTCTGAAAATAAAAACGTGCTTAATAGGAATTTATGACCCTCATGCGCAATATCAGGTTCTAGATCTCCATCATACTGTGTCAGTTCAGACACAGACTGAGGGCACTAATTTGTAAAAAACTAGAAATATAACACGAAAAACAACAAAATAAGTACCAACAAAACAAAGCCTCAGAACTGACAGAAGTAGGACTGCAGAGGTGGCTCAGCCTTTAAGAGAGCACTGGTTGCTCTATCAGAGGACCCAGGCTTGGTTCCCAGCACCTACATGCCAACTAACAGCCGCCCTGTAACTCCAGTTCCAGGAGGTCTGACATCCTCTTCTGGTCTCTTCTGCACCCAATGGGTGCACTTAGATACATGCAGGCAATACACTCATATGCATAAAATAAAAATAAAATATTGTTTAAAATTAAATTAAAACATTTTATGAGTGTATTGCCAGCACATACATAAGTGCACCTGTGTTTTGCACTGCCCATGGACATCAGAAGAGGGCATCAGAAGAGGGCATCAGAAGAGGGCATCAGATCAGATCTCCTGGAACCGGAGTTATGGATGGTTATTAGTTGCTGTATGGGTGCTGAGAATCAAATCTGGGTCATCTCAAAGAGCAGCCAGTGCTCTTAACCACTGAGCCATCTCTCCAGCCCTTAACAAACTCTTATTACAAGTGGTCATCCCTTAGTATCTAACAACAGATTGGTCCCATGACTTCCCATGGAGAATTTGCATAGCACCAAAGCATTTTCCTCCATACTCTTTAAATCATTTGCAGATTACTTATAATACATGATATAACAAATGCTATGTAAATAATTTTATGTTATTGAAAAAGAAAAAAGTCTATACATGTTCAATATAAAAATACTTTTTTTTCAAATATTTTCTATCCACAGTTAACTGAACCTGCATATATATGTAGAACCTATAGAAGATGCTTTCCTCTTTCTAATACATTGCATAAAGCCCTCCTCATAAAGAATAAAATAGTACCTGAGATGGTTAATTTTAATTGTTAACTTGATAATATCTAGGATCACTTGAGAAGAGAGTCTCAATGAAGGACTGCCTAGATCCAGGCTTGTGGATATGTCTGTAGGGGATTGTCTTGATGGCCTTAATGGGAAGACCCAGACTGAAAGGGGGCAGCACAATTTCCTGGGCGTGGCTCTAGTCTATGAGAGAGAGAAAAATGAATGCTGAACATCTATGCATTCATTTCTCTCTGCTCTTGACTGTGGGTACGATATGATTAGCTGCTTCAAGCTCCTGTCACTGTAACTCCCCTGAAAAGACAGACTTATAACCTGGAATTTTAAGCAAAAAATAAATCCTTTCCCACCTAGGTTGTAAAGCCACTTTACCATAACAAAAGCATCATTTCAGGAGAGTTTTGATAATCTATAAAGAATTGGTAACTAGCCGCGTATACACACACACACACCCATGTATTCACATGTAAAAGTCAGAGACTGACATCAGCCCCAGGATCACAGGGAATCTGAACTTAGGCCCTCATACTCGAAAACCAAGCACTTTACCACTGAGCATTTCCATAACCCAGGACAAAGCTTTTGGAATCACAGGAATAATAAGATCACACTGAAGATACAGGAAGAAATTAAACAGAAAATGCTTCATAAATGAGAAAACTATTGCAGCAGCCGGGCGTGGTGGCGCATGCCTTTAATCCTAGCACTTGGGAGGCAGAGGCAGGCGGATCTTTGTGAGTTCAAGGCCAGCCTGGTCTACAGAGTGAGTTCCAGGACAGCTGGGGCTACAGGGAGACCCTGTCTTGAAAAGGACGGACGGACGGACGGACGGACGGAAGGAAGGAAGGAAGGGAGGGAGAGAGAGAGAGAGAGAGAGAGAGAGAGAGAGAGAGAGAGAGAGAGAGAAAGAGAGAAAGAAAGAGAGAGAGAGAGAGAGAGAGAGAGAGAGAGAGAGAGAGAGAGAGAAAGAAAGAAAGAAAGAAAGAAAGAAAGAAAGAAAGAAAGAAAGAAAGAAAGAAAGAAAGAAAGAAAGAAAGAAAGAACTATTGCAGCAACTTAAGCAATTAGGCATATTTCTGTGGTACTGTAAACTTCAAATTAAATCATACTAGATTACTGCTGCTCCCTTTGTTTCCATGATATATTTCTGCATAAATAATTGTAAATTCTGGCATATTTACCTGGTTTTTGTCCCTCACTGCCACCTCTTTTTTTTAATTTTATTTATTTTCGTATGTTATGAATGCACTGTCTGCATGCAGGCCTGTGCACCAGTGTCATGCAATGCCACAGAGGCCAGAAGAGGGCGCAGGATCCCCCTGGAACTGGAGTCAAAGACGGTTCTTAGCCACCATGTGGGTGCTGGGCACCTCTGCAAGAGCAGTCGGCACTCTCAACTGCCAGGCCATCTCTCCAGCCCCTGCCACTTCTATAAAAGCAGGAACCATGACTCCAATCCACCACTGTCTTCCAGCATAGACCATGGAATCCAACACACAGACATCACTTAAAAGATTCTTGGAACGAACAGTATATCAAACATCTTTCAACTTGACCACATACAAAACAAAAGTGGAAAGGCTTAGGGTACTCCCACGTACTGTTCGTGTTATAAATTACTACTGTTTCCTATAGGGGGAACTTAGCAATATCCACTATTCCTCTAAAAATAATGACAAGGCTTCCATATTCTTATTTTTTATTTTATTTTTATTATTTTGGGGGGGTTATTTTCGAGACAGGATCTCCCTTTAGTCCCAACTGGCCTGGAGCTCACTCTGTAGACCAGGCTGACCTTGAACTCACAGAGATCTGCCTCTGCCTCCCAAGTGCTAGGATTAAAGCATGCGCCACCACGCCTGGCAGGCTTCCATATTCTTAAGTCAAGAGGATAAGGTGCCCAGTACATTGAGTGTAATCCCATTCTGGTTTCAAAAGCAGTATCTACTCTGCAAACTGGGCACCTATATATGTGCAGAAGGAGGCAGGATGGAATACACTGCACAAATTGTAACCCAAACACCGTCTCCAAATGCCAAGAGCCCTGGGTGACAGAAAATTCTGGAAGGATTACCAAAAAATTTCAGAGATCCCTCAGTAACACTGGGGGAAGGAATTGGCATGAACGGAATATAGTGTTATATTTCCATCTTCTGCCTTTTGAGTATTTTCATTTCACATGTTACCTTGCAAGTTTTAGTCTGCTTCCAGGATAAATATGTGTAAGTGGATGAGAGGCCCCAACCCTACATGAGAAAGTATTGGCAACCAATGGATGGCTGTTCGGAGGGGGAGAGTCAATCTCGTTTAAGAGATTAATTGTGGGCAGTTTGACATGGCTCCAGTGAATGAGCCCACCTGAGGGCATTTGGAGGCACAAATTTTACTCTGTGTGTGTGTGTGTGTGTGTGTGTGTGTGTGTGTGTGTGTGTGTGTGTGTTTACACACGTACACAGTTTATGAAATTGTGTAGTTGGTAGTAAGTGGGTAAAAGGAATCAAAAAATTTTTAAAGGACAATTACAGAAAGATAATAAAAACTGATTTCGGGCCTCTCTTTTCTGTGCTTCTCTTCTCATCTGGTTTCCTTCTGCTCCAGAAGGGAGTGCTTACAGCACTGGTTCTCATTTTACACTTGTCTGAGACCTGATGTGACTCATTTCCTGCTCCCAACCACTCCAACACCAAAGCTGGAGAAATAAACTGAGGCTGACACACTCCTCCCCTAGCAGGAGTAAGAAGTTCTGTAACACAAAACACCAGGCTTGCTATCACATGCCATGAGACCCAGGTAGAGACGGGAAGGCAAGGTACAAAGCACGTAAGTCTGCTTGTGTGCTCAATATTTTATTTCCTCAGGTGAATCACTTCTGTTTAAAACTTACTGTTTCTACTAGTATCTTCTAGGTTTGAGTATGTTTGAATATGTTTGAACAGGTGACAGATTTAACATTCAAGTATATTTCCTTCTGGTAGTTGAATTTAACAGAAATAGGCTATAAATAGCTTTTTTTAACTATCAAAGACTACAAGAGATAAAATACATGGTTGTTCTCTCTCTAGGCCTCTGTGTTGAAGAAAAATGGTCTCAATTCCAACTGTCCAACAGCATCATCTAGGTAGCTCTCTAAACACTAATACCTGATTTCTACCTACTAAATCAGAGCAATAATCAAGAGAAAGCATTTCAGATCAAGGCTAAGTGTTTATTCTTCCTGAGTCTTGATGAAGTAAGATGAAGCTTTAAGAATCATACTCTCCAGGACAGCTGGGGCTACTGTCACACTGTCTCAAAAAGATTAAAAAAAAAAAAATCATACTCAGAGCCGGGTGTGGTGGTGCATGTCTTTAATCCTAGCACTTGGGAGGCAGAAGCAGGTGGATCTCTGTGAGTTCAAGGCTTGCCTGGTCTACAGAGTGAGCTCCAGGCCAGCTAGAACTAAAGGGAGACCCAGTCTCAAAAAGACAAACATACTCAGCCCAGTGTGGTGGCCCATGCCTTTAATCCCAGCAATCTGGTAAAGCCAAGCAGATCTCTGTGAATTGGAGGTCAGCCTGATCTACATAGCAAGTTCTATGCAGTGGTAAAGAAAGATGACATCATGAAACTTGCAGGTAAATGGATGGAACTAGAAGCCATTATGCTAAGTGAAGTAACAAGAGTCCCAGAAAAACAAAACGTATGGTGTCCCTCATTTGTGGACCCAGCACCAAAAAAATAAAAATAAAAAAATTGGAGGGGGGGTGCTTTGAGACAGGGTCTCCCTGTAGCCCCAGCTGTTTTGGAACTCGCTATGTGGACCAGGCTGGCCTTGAACTCACAGAATTCTGCCTGCCTTTACCTCCTGAGTGCTGGGATTACATGTGTACACGACCACGCCCAGCTCCTTTTTTTTTTTTTTTTTTTTTTTNCTTGCAATCTAGGATGAAAGATACGTATGGCTACAAGACTTACTTCTCATGGCTCATGGAGCTTTAAAGGAATGAGGGTCATTAGTTCACAGTCTAAATAGAAATTAAGACTTTTTTTTTTTTTTGTCTTTTCGAGACAGGGTCTCCCTTTAACCCCAGCTGTCCTGGAACTCGCTCTGTAGACCAGGCTGGCCTTGAACTCACAAAGATCTGCCTGCCTCTGCCTCCCAAGTGCTAGGACTGCTTAGACTTTTTATATGGCCTAGGCCCAATGGCCTAGGGATGGGGCCACCAACATTGGGAGAGGCCTTCTCACATCTATCACCAATGAATACAATCTCTCACAGACATGGCCACAGGACAGTCTGGTCAAGGAAATTCTTCAGTTGAGGTTCCCTCTTCCCAGACGACTCAAGGTTTGTATCAAGTTGACAATAAAAAGTAACCAGCACATAAGTGTAACTGGTACTCAGTCCATTGTCCCTCTTGAATTAGTATGAAACAACTTTTCACAGGGTTATTGAATCTTGGACGTTATCCATCTCAAGTCCTCAGCTGTAGCTGAAGAGATGCACTGGGCCATGTAACAATGTGGTTCTAGGTGTGGTGCTTCCCTTTACAACACAAACACAGACAGTCTGGTAGAGAATTGGACCACCACCTTTGTAGATAAGGAAACCACCACTTTTGTAGATAAGGAAACTGAGCCAAAAAAAAAAAAAAAAGGCCCAAAAAAAAAAAAAGTTCATTAAAACATACATCAACTTGCTATTCAATTTAAGAATGTAAAGTAATATTTCTTTTACCGTCTTACATGCAACTCTCCTGTTAAAATGTGAATCCCTAAACATGTTTTGAAATTAACCTATACTTTATTTTCAGACTTTGTAATTTTGGTATATGTGTAGAGTGTATATATGCATATTTTGGAGCAATATAAAATTAAAGGGAACAAAAAAGAATTTTTCAAAGAACTGACCAAAACAGTAAACTTCTGCCCAAAACAGTAAATTTCTGCATTGAGAAAAATTGAGAAAGACTGAGAAACATATGCAAGACATGTATGGCAGAATGCAAGAGTTCTGGCAGGGTGGGGGACATGAAAAGGAGAACAGGTCTAAATTTGATTAAGAAATGTTATATGAAATGCACAAAAGTTCAATAAAAATTTTAAAAAGAAAACAAAAAGTTCAAACTTCTTCACCCATCTCCATTTGCTCAGAAGCCATAGCACTGAGGTACTGCTTCCAACGTGGCAATGAGGGGATGAAAAGGTGCCTTCATCATCCCAGAAAGAATAAGTCCCTACCATAAATCTGAATACAGCCAAATGCTGACAGAAGGTATCCTCCACCTGAGAGGTCAGAGATTTCTCCGCAAAACAAGGCTGAGACCAAGTGTTCTGCATAAAAATAATAGTTTAGGGGCTGGAGAGCTAGCCTAGCGGTTAAGAGCGCCGACCGCTCTTACAGAGGACCCGGGTTTGGTCCCCAGCACCCACATGGCGGCTAAGAACCGTCTGAAACTCCAATTCCAGGAGAACTCCAGTTCCAGGGGAATCCGATACCCTCTTCTGACCTCCACGGCGTTGCATGACATGGGTGCACAAACTTGCATGCAGACAGTACATTCATACACATACAGAAATAAATAAAATTAATAAAAAAAAATAATAGTTTATAGGGTAGTCATACCACACAGATGAGAGTAAGAGAAATTTTCTTTTAGAATCATCAATAACTACTGAATGGAAACATAAGGGGAAAAAAAAAATCACAAAGGCATTACACCTTGACTTCCTTTACTCTAGTGAGAGTGTCTATTTGGGCCGTGTTATAGACAGTATATAACCAAAACTCCAAAGATTGGGAATATGGGGAATCACAATAAAATGTCATTTAAAAACATGATTGTTGAGCTGTAACTGGTTCTGGTATATTAGGATACAGCAGTTGATTTAGAGCAATTTTTTTTTTTTTATCCTAAAAGATAGTGCCAAGTCATATATTTGTTTGGAAATTAGGCCAAGGAATTTAACAACTATTAGAAAAATATTGCATAGTAAAGAGCATTTCCATAGCTTTCAATTACAGAGATTTCACCAGCATTTCTTTTTTTTTTTTTTTTTTTTTGTCTCCCTGTAGCCCCAGCTGTCCTGGAACTCACTCTGTAGACCAGGCTCACCTTGAACTCACAAAGATCCGCCTGCCTCTGCCTCCCGAGTGCTAGGATTAAAGGCATACACCACCATGCCCGAATTTCACCAGCATTTCTAATACAGTCATTGAGATGAGAAGCCTTCAGACTGACCTGGTATTAATCAGCAGCTCAGAACAAAGGTCAAACATCAGACTCTGACAGTTTGGTAACCTTTTCAATAGCTGTCTCCACAATCTCAGCACTGAGCCCATAGGAACTCTGACTTGGAAAGACCTGGGCCTGCTGCTTTACACAAGAATTATTCCCCAGAGCATGAGCTCTTGGGTGCAGTACAGTAACAATAAGTACCTCTCCACCGGGTGGGTCATCAGCAGCACTTCCCAAGCTCCCAGTCAAATGCAGCTGGACTGAATGTACAGTCCAAGAGGTCAACAGAAAGGAGCCAAAAAAGGCTATAAACAAAGGCTGAGTAACCCAGCAAGGCTGTAACTTCCTCAGAAAAGGCTTTCCTAGAGCACTGGCTGCTCTTAGAGACCCAGGTTCAGTTTCCAGCACCTGTGCAAGAACCTGTGAGCCTAAGCTGTGGCTCCTCCCATGAGCCTGAAGCTTTGGATCCCTACTGTGAGCCACAGTTCCACATTCCTCTGATGTTTGGCAGCAGCTTCAGTCTTATTTGAGTGACTAGATTCTCCTCAGCTCATGACCCTGAGGTCCCAGGTTGTACATGACAGAGGCTTTGTCTCTTACTCTAGGGACAGAGAAGGCCTCTTGTTATTTGCAGATTCTGGTCTTCAGACTGATTCTCTAGAACACACCTCCCCCTTCTCCTGAGGCCCAGCTGTTGTCTTCCACCCCTCGTCCTGGGTATCCAGGCCTTGATGTTGGTCCTCTCCCATTACCGGGCACCAAGAGCTTCTCCATTATTTTTCTACCACTCTTCTATAGCCCCAATATGGCTTCACCCACTCCCTACTGAACCTCTAGAGACAATAAATAAATATAAATAAATAAATAAATACATACATACATACATACATACTTTGGGATATTCTTTTTTAAAAAAAGAAATAGAGCATGGTTGCACACGCCTTTAATCCTAGCACTAGAGAGGCAGAGGCAGGCAGATCTTTGTGAGTTCAAGGCCAGTCTGGTCTATAGAGTGAGTTCTAGGGCAGTTGAGGCTACAAGGAGACCCTGTCTCAAAAAGACCAAACAAAAAGGTACTGTAATAACTAAACTGAATATTGTTTCCTGGCAAAACAGTATCAAGCTTCAATAATACTATGAATTTTGTCACTGTTTCTATAATGTGAGTTTGCCATGCACTCCCTTTCCAAATCAAATTATCCACCTATATACAAAGTCTTCCAGTGTAATAATGTTACTTCTTAAAGAAAGCAATGCTAATCAAATATTTTTAAATTTTTAAAAGTATCCAAATAGGGTGCTACTGCTCAGTGGAAGAGGACTTGTCTACCATGCCTCAGGCCGTGGGGGTTCTGTCCCCAAGGAGGGGGGAAAGAAAATGAATGAAAATATGAACATGCCCGTTTCCAAGGGTGCTTGAGGAATCCATGCATTAAATGAGTTAATCTTCATAAAGTATTTAAGGAAGTGCTTGACATGAGGTAAACAGTGTCATTTTGATTGGAATTAAAAGATAAGGTTTTAGGTAACTTCTTAGTCTTCATAGCTATGTAGAAAACCTGCTAGTAAATCACAGAGCACCATAAAAGTAAAGGTTAAAAATGGAAGCCAAGTGTGGTGATGTGATGCATGCTTGTAATCTCAGCACTTGGGAAGAGGGGGTATGAGTTCTAGGAGTACAAGGCTGCCCTAATCAAAGGAGATCCTGTCTCAAAAAATTAAATTTAATTTAATTAAAAAAAAAAAAAGAACTCTGAAATAACTGTTATAAAATTTCTTTGAGGGCAATGAAAATGTTCTTTTAAATTATATTGTGGTGGGGGGGGCTGGAGAGATGGCCTAGCGGTTAGGAGCGCCGACGCTCTTGCAGAGGACCCGGGTTCGATCCCCAGCACCCACATGGCGGCCGAGAGCCGTCTGAAACTCCAATTCCAGACCTCCAGTTCCAGGGGAATCCGACACCCTCTTCTGACCTCCGCGGCATTGCACAACACGGGTGCACAAACCTGCATGCAGACATTACATTCATACACAAACGAAAAAATAAATAAAAAAAAGATTTAAATTATATTGTGGTGGTAGTGACACAACTGTAATCTACTAAAATGCACTTTAAAATGAATGCTATGACAATGCAAATTTCAAAAAATGGGATAATTACATTAAGCAATTTAGTCTTAATGACAGAAATTACAATTCTAAATTCAGTCGAGGTTAAAATCCTGTATGTCAAGTCCCTCCTATTCCTGGTGCCTCTTCAGGCAACAACACGGCAAGGACAGTCACTGGGGGCACTACAACATGCATGACCTCTTCATGCTGGGCATCCCTGACTTAGCAAGCAGCAATGTGTAAAAACAAAAGATCCTTAGAAAGCTCATAGCTTCTGGGTAGAATGCTTCACCTGACCACAAAACAATTTAAGCACTTAAGAACTAAGAAAGCATGCCTCAACAAGAACAAACTTTCCCTGGATTTCTTAAACTTCTCTAGAACCCTAGAGATTGTAGAGTGTGACCCACATCAAGGGATCATAAGCAGGACTGGCAACAATGACTTCAGATCCAACCTGCAAGGGCTACAACAGTTTCTTCTGACCTTTCTAAAACCTATTTCCTCATCAATAAAATCACTTATTTTTCTTAGAAAAGTGTTGCTTAAGTACTTGGTAGGCAGACCAGCCCAGATGCAGTAAGTGCTCTAATTGTATGTAATTGTAAAACTCACACTAAGAGATCAGCATGTAAAATAACAACATGCCACCAAACATTTTCATTTACTTCTATTTATACTATTCTGTGACAGTAATCTTGGTAACACTTCTCTACTCTCCAGTTGACTCTGCAAAGCCCAGGTCCAGTAACAGGAAATTATGCTGACAACAGAATCCAACTATCTCACATTTCTTCAAGTTCAAAGGTGAATTTTGTATTCTCAGAGAAGTATTCAAAGGAAGCCACTTAAGGAAGAATTTATGACATCTGAACGAATCCACCATTAGCCACATTTGTACATTTCACACAAAACACAAGTCACTGAGCACTAACTGCTTTGCAGGGTCTATGGACAGACAGTCCCTTACATTTCCTAATTACAGCTCATTTATCAAGGCACATTTGCACTGATCTGATGTCCCAACATGTCTACAGATGAATTGCCATCTAGACACAGACTCATAATGGCACTTGCTTTGCACCTCCAGGCCTAACACTACCAGACACAGTAACACAATTCAAATATACTTGATATGACTTGTTTGGGAGTGAAAAAAAAAAATCACTACAAAGCCTATGAGAATCCAACAATGTATTGTTCAAAGCCCTGAAGTTATCATTCAACTGACTTCCTCAGAGCCAGACACCGATTATTAGCTACACGCTAATAAAGGAACCCTAATACTAAAAGAGGAAATGAATTCATAAAAGGAGCCTGAGGTTAGCAGTTATTTTTATTTCAGTTTCACTACTAGCCCCTACAGTAGTAGTGCTTACACTATTATACGTTTCCATAATGTTCTCACATACATGACGCATCTGACAATTCCAAGAAATCTTGCAGAAAGATTAAGCAACCAACACTAGGCACTTCTAGCTCGTAACAGGAAAATGGATTCTCAAATCCAGACCTTCTATTTCTAGTCTTATACATTTAGTCTCAGGCTGCCTCTACATATGATATTCACCATGGGACCTGGTCACATTCCTTCCATCAATCAGGTTTCTAAGCTAGGGCTGTGTCTACCTTGTGGAGTTGTCTAAGATCTATGACCTCTCCAGATAGATCCTTAATACTTATAAGCAAAAGAGGACTCCTCCTGGATTCACATGAAAGGTAATATATAAAAAGCAAGTGTAAGAGGAAAACCGACAGCCTTTTCTTAATGACTGCTTTTTAACCTGGTTTTAGGGAAGAAGTATCTTAACTCTGAGTACAATAAAAGCAGAGCTTTTAACAAGGTCTCTGTGAATGGATACCTGTCTTACAGAGATGACAAGATGCTGTGCATGCAGTATAGCACCCTTGGGTGTTAGTGTGGGTTAATTTGTTTCAAGGTGGAGCTGACCAACCACAACTGAGTATCCAAACTCACAGATGGACACACTCCTGGTTGATTATATGGGGAGTTGCAGACTAGAGCTAGGGAGAGAATAAACTGACTTTGTTCCTGGAGAGAACAATACCTAAATGACAGTATATGCCTGGGATCCCATCACTTGGGACTTGGAGGCAGGAGAATCAGAAGCCGAAATTCATCCTTAGCTATGTATCAATTTCAAAACCAGCCTGGGCAACATAAGACCAAACAAAGAAATGAGGGAGGAGAGGAGAGGATACTGTCATTTAGGTATTTTTACTAAAGAAGTTTCCTGGGGCTGGAGAGATGGCCTAGTGGTTAAGAGCGCCGACTGCTCTTACAGAGGACCCGGGTTCGATCCCCAGCACCCACATGGCCACCGAGAACCGTCTGAAACTCCAATTCCAGGAGAACTCCAGTTCCAGGGGAATCCGACACCCTCTTCTGACCTCCAAGGCATTGCACAACACGGTACACAAACTTGCATGCAGACAGTACATTCATACACATACAGAAATAAAATTAA
Source organism: Rhizomys pruinosus (assembly GCA_009823505.1). Classification (NCBI taxonomy): domain Eukaryota; kingdom Metazoa; phylum Chordata; class Mammalia; order Rodentia; family Spalacidae; genus Rhizomys; species Rhizomys pruinosus. Next base: position 847,344 of record VZQC01010618.1, on the reverse strand, counting down.
AAAATTAAAAAAAAAAAGAAGTTTCCTAGTAAACATTATATCTCAGTTCCAGGAGGAGTCCTCTTTTGCTTACAAGTATTAAGGATCTATCCTAGAAGCCACCACCCCTGAAGGCTAGCTCTCATAGCTGTGGAGAGTACTATGCAAGTCACTAAGGGAGATCATCAACAGATGGTCCAAAATTAGCCACAAGACTAAATATTCACACCAATGACCAGCACAGCATATGACATCGGTGCACTAGCGATCTTGGGAGAAATCAATGGCTAACTAATTGGACCTAAAGCCCACTCAGTGGAAGGAAACTCATGTGTGCCATTGTAAACATAGCCAGATGCACACATCTAGAGAGGTCATAGATCTTAGACAACTCCACAAGGTAGACACATCCCTAGGCTAAGTAAGTAACATTTCGCTAACTACAAAAGAAGTATCCTTATATTTACAGACAAATATCCCAGATACTACTCAGAAAAGAAGCTTTTGCTCCAGATGAGAATAGTACAGAGTCCCACAACTGGACACACAGAGACATGGTCTGTGAATGGCTCAATGCAACCTCTACACACAAGACCCAAGCATCATAAATCAAGGACCCAAGAAGGCATTAACTACCTATTTACTCTCATTAAGGAAGCTCCTCTTGGGCTGGAGAGATGGCCTAGCGGTTAAGAGCTCCGACTGCTCTTGCAGTCGATCCCCAACTGAGAGCCATCTTTAACTCCAGTTCCAGGGGAATCCGATGCCCTCTTCTGACCTCCAAGGCATTGCATGACACAGGTACACAAACCTGCATGCAGACAGTACACTCATACACATAGAAAATAAATAAAATTAAAAAAAAAAAAAAAAAAAAAAGGAAGTTCTTCCATGCAACAGGAGACCAGGAACCCAAAAGGGCCTTGTGGTGGTTTGAATGAGTGTCCCCCATAGGCTTTAAGTATTCAGACATTTGTTTCCAATTGGTGGCACTGTTCTTAGAGGTCTTAGAAGGTGTGGCCATGCTAGAGGAAGTACGTTATTGGGGGCAGGCTTAGTGAGTTTAACTAGTCTTGCGGTCTCCAGTCGCTCTTTCTGCTTCCGGTGCTCATTGCGAGATGTGACCCTCGGCTTGCTGCTCCAGCTCCAGCCGCCATGCCTCCCACCACAATGGACTCTAATTCCCTGGAACTGTCAATCATAAGCTCAAATAAACTCTTCCTTTTATAAGTTCCTTGGTCATGGTGTTTTATCACAGCAACAGAAAAGTGACTAATACAGGCCTGAATGGCCAAACTGTGAAGATTAGAAGTCTACAGAGTATGGTTCCACAGACAGGCTGCCTATATTCAGCTTTGCCCAACCAAGGCTCAGGGAACAGCATTAGAAGGGATGGAAAGATCGTAAGAGCCAGGGATATCGTGATGCAAGACCAAATGGAAATGAATCCTACAAGCTCCTGGGACCCTGTCCATATGACCTACAGCACTGGTATCAGCATGCACAAGGCCCATGCAAGCTCAGCTAGACAAAAACCCAGCACAGAACTGTAGAAATGGGTAGCAGCCCCCAACCTCGACTGTGGAAATATTGGCAGCAGATGGTGGTCAGGTGAGAAACACCTGGCCTTCTTTAGAAAAAATGACTCTGGATAGGCTGACTAGAGCTCAGGGGAGGAGCTGGCACAGAGGAATTGGGGGGGGGGGTAGTTTGGCCCAATGGACTCTAGCAGGAATGACAGAAGGTATGAACTGGAGGGTGGCGGGGAGGGGTTCCAGGGTGGGAGGGCGCCAAGGGAGAAGCTGGTATAATGGCAATTAAGACTGACTGAAAAATTATATATGAAGCACATTAAAAATTCAATAAAAAAATAAAATAAAACACAAGTATTAAAGGGTCTATTTTTGTTTGTTTGTTTTGGGTTTTTTTTTTTTAGTTAATGTTTCACTATATATCCCTGGCTGGCCTGGAACTTGCTACATAGGCCAAATTTGCCTTGAAATCACAGATGTCTGGCTGCCTCCGGAGTGCTAGGATTAAAGGCATGCACCACCGCACCTGAAAGTGTCTCTGGTTTCTTAAAATCAAATTTATCTTTTCATAAACTATCCTTAAGCTGGTGGGATGGCTCCAAGGATAAAGCAACGTCCATACACATGGTCTAACAGGGAACTGATTCCTCCAAAAGGTCTTCTGACCCCCAGATGAGAGGAAATCTATGTGAATAGATTTTGCGCACACAGCCACAAAGGAAATTAAAAAAAAAAAAAATGGGGGTGGTCTTTTTGAAACAGGGTCTCCCTGTAGCCCCAGCTGGCCTGAAACTTGCTATGTAGACCAGGCTGGCTTTGAACTCAAAAAGATTCACCTATCCCTCCCTCCCAAGTGCTGGCTGGGATTAAAGGCACGTGCCACGTCCAGCTTAAAAAATGTTTTAACTTAATTTAAAAAGCATTCTTATGACTGGAGAGATGGCTCAGTGGTTAAGAAAACCTGGGCTGGAGAGATGGCCTAGCGGTTAAGAGCACCGACCGCTGTTACAGAGGACCGGGGTTCAAGCCCCAGTACCCACATGCAGCGAGAACCATTTGAAACTCCAATTCTAGGAGAAATCCAGTTCCAGGGGAATCCGACACCCTCTTCTGACCTCCGCGACATTGCATGACACAGGTGCATAAACTTGCATGCAGACAGTACATTCATACACATACAGAAATAAATTAAAAAAAAAAAAAAAAAAAACCTGTTCTTGCTTTCTCCAGGCTCGGGCCTAGGTCACGGCACCACGGCCCAACACACCAAGAAGGTTGGGATCATGGATGAATACGGGACCTGCTATGGAGCCTCCCTCCAGAAAATGGTGAAGATTGAAATCAGCCAGCACACAAAGTATACTTGCTCCTTCTGTGGCAAGATGAAGATGGAGAGCTGTTGGCACTGTGGTTCCTGCATGAAAACTGTGGCTGGTGGCTCTTGCACCTACAGCACCACTTCTGCTGTCACAGTCAAGTCTGCCATCAGAAGACTGAAGGAATTGAAAGACCAGTAGAACTGCGCTACCATTTGGGACATCCCTAGCCTACAATAAATGGGTTAATTTATGTGACCAAAAAAAAAAAAAAGAATACCTGTTCTCCCCCAGGGGACCTGGGTCCAATTCCTTACACCCACATGACAGCTAATAACCATCCATAACTCCAGTTCCAGGGGATCCAAACTGCCTTCTGGCCTCAGTGAGCAATGTAATGCACATGGTGCACTTACATGCATGCAGGCTAAACACTCATACATATAAAATTAAAAAATAATAAAAATATAAATTTTTTTGTCTTTTCGAGACAGGGTCTCCCTGTAGCCCCGGCTGGAACTCACTGTGTAGACCAGGCTGGCCTTGAACTCACAAAGATCCACCAGCCTCTGCCTCCCAAGTGCTAGGATTAAAGGCGTGCTCCACCACGCCCAGCATAAAAATATAATTTTTAAAGCATTCGTTTTTGCTCCACTATTCCTTATTTTTTTTATTTTTTTTTTTTTACTATTCCTTTTTTATTTTTTTATTTTTTATTTTTTTACTATTCCTTTTTTTTTATTTTTATTTTTTTTTACTATTCCTTTTTAAAACACTCTGGTGTTTAGTATGCATGCTCTGAGCTCTCTGTTAATGGGGTGCTTTAAGACACTTTGCAAAGGCCTTTTACAGAAACTTCTTAGCCTTTGGTAACCTGGCTTCAACAGTGGCTTGCAGGGGACTAGTTTTCAACTTACTCTCAAGATTTCCCTATGCCATCTAAATTCATCCTAACTACTAAAGATGCCTAGGCCCTGGGGAAAGCATGACAAATTGGATGGTCTTGCCATCTGATACCTACTTGGTCTAATCCATTTTTGTCTCAGCAGAAACTTGCCTTACAACCAGACTCTGTCCCATACTTCAGAGCATCCAGCAAGTAGGCTCACTAAAAGTACACTAGACTCTTCGTGGGGTATCTCCTCAGGGTGTCTACAGCTCTACCTTGATCTCTGACTTTCACATTCTTTTGTTCAGATTCTGATTCTTCAGAGACAAGGTAACAGTCAATTTAAAGGCAAAAGGAGAATATGACAAAATATCATTCCATTGATCAGGAGAAGCACAGATCATCAAAACTCACAGGTTAAACCTTATTTATTTATTTATTTATTTATTTATTTATTTATTTTATTTATTTATTTATGGTCTTTTCGAGACAGGGTCTCCCTGTAGCCCCAGCTGGCCTGGAACTCACTCTGTAGACCAGGCTGGTCTTGAACTCACAAAGATCCGCCTGCCTCTGCCTCCCAAGCGCTAGGATTAAAGTCATGCACCACCACGCCCAGCCTAAACCATATATTTTTTTTAACTTACCTTAAGGAAACTTGTACATGTCAGTTGCTTAAGCAACTTTGCACTTCCTAGTGAGCTTGGAACAGCCAAGAACAGAACAGCAATTCACTGCCATGCAGAGAGGACCATCTACACCTGACTCACTAAAGCTGGACCATAACATCTGCAAGTCTAAGTGCAATTGTATTATTTCAAGTCCTACTTGGAAGCATACTGTCCACTAGGGGAAACAGAGCTACTCTGAAGCAGTGAAACATTCACACAGATAAGGAAGTGCAGCCTGCTCTAATTAATTACCTGAGATACAGTGGTAGATTTGGGAGTTGATTATGTTGTTTATTTTTTATTCTATTTGCTCACTTAACACTCATTTTCATGTCTTGGCTGCATCACTTGGGAAATTAAAACTTACCTCAATAAGATATTATTAAAGGTTAAATATTTCAGCTAAAAATCCAACCTCAATGAATGCCTCTTCCAAATCACAGAGCTACCGGACATTGTCTTGGCTAAAGGTCAGAGTGAACAGTTGTGAATTCAGGCACTTTCAACTGTGATATATTTGTAGAGGCTGCAGCTGAGCAATGGAAAGAGGTCTATACCCAATGGAATTGATACTAGCTTTTGTCCTTCAACTAGCTGAGATTTCACAGATGCTTTGCCAAACATCTAGCCAGTCCTCTGTAGAAGACAAAGCTCCAGAACAGTTTCTTACCGAAATTACCAAACAGATTCATTCTTCCTAAAAACTGGAGACCAAACCCAATCATTAACTACTGTCTTCATCTACCAGTCTTGCTTTGAAGAAAGCGAACATTCTTCTCAAATCAATATTACAGGCATGTGACAGACACGCCAGCTTCCCTGCTCTATCCCCAGCATCTACCTTGGGCTCTCACAGGCATCCAGGAAACATAGAGTTCTGCCTTTTTTTCTTTTAGTCAAGGGGGAAATCATTTGAGAAGTGTCTCTGGGAACTGAGCAGGAAGTCTAGGCACCTTTTCCTCCACTCAGTCTCTCAATAAGTAGTTTTGCAATCCTGAAAAGCCCTCTCCCATCCATCCTGGAGATGCTCCAATAAGTAGGGATTTCCCCCCAATTCCCAGCCATACCAACGCTGACCATCCACTTCCTGTCCAAGCAACTTCACTAAGCTGGCAGCAGAAATGGGCAGCTTAATTCAGCCCTTGCACTTGCCTAGTTACGGATGGCTGCTTCTGTCGCCCCTGGTGACCACATTCACTTTGGCAAAAAAGGTTGTAGCAAATATTTCTCTGGAGATTCGACTCATAACAGCATGGTGTCTTTGTTTCAAGAAGCAACTTCTTAATAATTTATATTGAGAAAACTTTGCTCTGAAACTTTGCTATGTTCAACAACAGCATTATCTCCCCCTCTGACTTCTACGGTGGAACATGAAACTCAAAATTGGCTTATTTGAAACAAGCTCAGTACTTATGAAGTAGATAAGTACAAAGTAAGATATTAAGTCAGGCCAGAAACAATGGCACACACCTGTGGGAAACCAAGGGAAGAGGACCTCAAGTTCAAAGCCAGCCTGAGTTACATGGTAAGGCCCCATCTTTTAAAATGAATGGGGGAAAGGAGTCTCTTTAAACTCTATGTTGTTATCACCTACTTCAAAAATAGACAAGCAAGGAGGGCAAGGTAGTGCAGGCTTTTAATCCCAGCACTCAGGAGGCAGACGCCGGCCAGTCTCTGAGATGGAGGCCAGCATGGCCTACATAGCCAGTTCCAGGCTACAGGGAGACCCTGTCTCAAAAAGACCAAATAAATAAACAAGCAAACAAACAAACAAGCAAGCAAACCTTAGTAGTCCCAACCTGAAAAATACCTGCAATCTAAGTGACCCAATGGGAACATCAGGAAAGAGAAAACAGAGCATACAAATAGCATTTATAGAGCAAATCACTTTTCAAAACATGCTTAGGAACCAATACGTGATTTGCCCCTACAATAAGCCTATGAATTAAGCCAAGTGATATCACCCCCACTGCACAGGGAAAACTGAAGGGACATAGTTCGCCCACAGGTATTCAAAACAGGGAAGATATGGATGTGAATCCAGGCTGCTTTTAGACAGACCATGGCTTCTTCAAGGAGAGAATCTCCATGACCCCAATACTTTCCATCACTGAGAAGTGGGTGTCTATATGAGATGGTGGATCTCCGGAGTTGTACACATACACACACACAGTAACAGGAGAGAAACAGTTGTCACACAGGGGCATGGCTCACAGCTCTGCTATATGCTTCCTCGTTACATTTCAAAATGACTAGATACTACTGGCCCTCAGCAAAGCTGAATCCATGTTATTTTGTACTGGAATTTTTTTTTTTTTTACATTTTCTACATTTAGACACACAAAGCTCAATAAGTCTATACAGATCTCAAGGTCCTTGGACACAATATTTCTCTGCTTATTTTTCACATTCCACTAAAAACAATACCAATTACTATGTAAGTAATATCTAAGTTTTTTTAAAAACGGGGCTGCAGAGAAGGCTCAGCAGTTAAGAACACTGGCTGCTCTTGCAGAGAACCCAGGTTCAGTCCCCAGCACCCACATGGCAGCTAACAACTGTCCAAAACCCTGGTTCCAGGACATCTGGTACCCTCCTCTGACCTATGTGGGCACTATACATATGGTGTTCTCTCTCTCTCTCTCTCTCTACACACACACACACACACACACACACACACATAGGCAAAACACTCATATACATAATTTTATAAATAAAAAATAAAAAAAAATAAAACTACAGGTGACAATCAGCAAGTGGCCAAAAGTGAAGATTAAATGTGTGTGAGGTACAGCAATACCCAAGAAGCCTGGACAAGCATCTTCATTTAACAGAAACACAGAAGGGAATGGGAGAAGCTGAAATATTCAAGGACTTGAGCTCACCAAAAATGGACTAAACATTCCAGCAATCACTGTAACCTGAAGTAGACCCTGCATCTGGTTTAGGAAAACCTAGTCATTACAGTCTACTACGGGCCTCCAAAGACAGGATGAGTGTTGCTTTAAGAGGGTGTCCATCCTCACAGAAACCATACCATGCAGACCCTAGGAAGATGGGAGCTCAACGATAGAATGTCCACTTTTGACTGGGTTGTCTTCAAGGGCAGATGACACTGAACACAGCTTTGGTGAAACAAGTTCAGCAGGTGAGAGCAACTCGGGGAAGGCCACATGGAGGAAGGACAAATCCATTCTACTGCCAGGAGGCTTATGTGACAACGGCATGCTTATCCAAACAGAGCAGCATGCCAAAACAGAGGTAAAGAGACTGAGCTACACTGTAGTTAAGTCAGGACAGTACCCTATTACCTGTAGAATAGTCCTAAAACTGGAGTGAAGAGTATGTGGCTATCAAGTTAGGGATGGGGGTGGGGGACAAAAGTCAAATAAAAGCTATTTTTGTTTGGTTTCAAGACAAGGTCTCACCATTGTAGCCCAGAGTGCCTCCAACTCACACCATTTCTCTCCTTTAGACTCCTGAGTGCTGGGATTACAATTGTATGCCAACATGTCTGGCCAATTTTTTTTTAATTTAATGTGTATGAGTGTAACTGTCTGCATGTAGGTAGGTGCACCCGTGTCATGCAATGCTGCGGAGGTCAGAAGAGGGCGTCGGATTCCCCTGGAACTGGAGTTAAAGACGGTTCTTAGCTGCCATATGGGTACTGGGAATCAAACTGGGGTCCTCTGCAAGAGCAGTCGGTGCTCCCAACCGCTGAGCCATCTCTCCAGCCCCTAAATTCTTTTTCTTTTTTTTTTTTATTTATTCTTGTATGTGTATGAATGTACTGTCTGCATGTAGGTTTGTGCACCCGTGTCGTACAATGCCATGGAGGTCAGAAGAGGGTGTCAGATTCCCCTAGAACTGGAGTCAAAGACAGTTCTCAGCCGCCATGTGGGTGCTGGGGATCGAACCTGGGTCCTCTGCAAGAGCAGTCAGTGCTCTTAACCGCTAGGCCATCTCTCCAGCCCTAAATTATTTTTCTTAATCCAAAATAAATCAAGAAGCCCATGACCCAGCACAGGGGAGGTGGAGCAGAAGGATCAAGAGTTCAAGGTCATCCTCAGCTACATAGTAAATTAAGAGGCCAGCTTGAACTACATGAGATTCTGTCTAACCTCTACCCCTCAAAATAAAGCAAAGAAAAATAAATCAGGGAGCCAAAAACAGTTTAGTCAAACAGAAAAACTGCAAGATGGCATGTAACATCAGTAATCACATGAAAGGTAAACAGGAAAAGGACTAAAACACTAAAAAATAATAATAAAGTACAAAAAGGCAAAGGGAGAAAGAACAGAAAGGAAGAGCCCAAGCACATTACAAAAACCATGAGAGAAGGAAGAAGCTGTCACTTGGGCCTGTCTTGCTGCCTACAATTGGAGCCTGCCAAGCAGACCTTAATTCTGAGTCCATCAGAATTCATAGCTTTCACAACTCATTTGTTAGACTCTATGCACTGTCAGGAAAGCAAATCACTTTATTGGAAAAGACCATAGACGTGCTGCTGTATTGCTGGTTCTTTATTAAGAAAGCCCTTGTTCCTCCCTGCTAGAAATAATTCATTTAGTGCATATGCACATTAGGCCCTTCAGTGTATCTAGATCACGCTGTCTTGCTGGAATCAACCTAACTACTCTTCTGGGGAACATCACTAATTGAGGAAAGGAACTCGCTTGTCCTGCCCATAGTCCTTGCCCCTCCCTCACACACCAGCCTCCAAGTACCAGGCTCCATTAGTACAGTAATAAAACCACTACTGTTTGGTCAGCAGTAAGGAGTTCTAAAACTATTCAATGGAGTATTTCACAGAGAAGGGCTATTGTTAAGTGCAGCAAACTTTCCTGCATCAATCAACTACAGTAGATTGAAGCAGCTTTTTTTTTTTTTCAAAGACTTTTTTTTTGTGTCTTTTCGAGACAGGGTCTCCCTGTAGCCTCAGCTGACCTGGAACTTACTCTGTAGACCAGGCTGGCCTTGAACTCACAAAGATCCGCCTGCCTCTGTCTCCTGAGTGCTAGGATTAAAGGCGTGCGCCACCACGCCCGGCTCAAAGACAATTTTTAATTGAAGCTTTGTGCATTTCATGCATTTCCCAATCAAATCCAGACCCATTCCCCCTTCCTTGCCCCCACCAGAGCTCATGCATTCTGCCATACATGGTTTTCATCTTTTTCTAGCTTTTGTTTTTTTTAAAGCAGGTCAAAAATACAAAGAAAAATAGAACAACACATGCTCCCCAATGTAGCTTGGACAGCTGAGGCCCTGACTTCCACAGACTGTCTGCACTGAATCCTTCTCTTAAAATTTAGAGTAATTGTTTTCCAGTATTGAGAGATGGAGTTTTGACTGCCCTCTCTGCTTATTCCCCAAGTCACCCAGATCTGTCCATCTCTTGCAAAAGATATCCTTTATTTCCACTTATTAATTTTTCCAAAAAAAAGAAAGGGAAAGAGGAGAGGGAGAAAACAAAGTAAAATAAAATAGCTTTGTCTTAGTTCTCTACTGGTTTCAGGTGTAAAAAAGCAAATGAATGAGCTACAAACCTTCTTCCTATTTCTCAGCAGATGCCTTGGGTTGAAACATGAAACTGCTGGTTTTCAAGCTACTACAACAGCAGGTTCATGGGTTCCAACTTAATGGCAATCAAAACACTTGCTCACCTGGCTGAGAAGGGTTATGGAAGTTTCCATTTTGGTTTAGCTTTCTGATTATCTTTTTGAAAATTCTCTCCATTAAAAAAATTTTTTTTGATGTTTTGAGATGGGGTATCATCTACCCCAGGCTGGCTTTGAGTTCATTATAAGCTGAGGAAGACCTTTAAGTCCTACTCCACAGACATGGCCAAAGGCCAGTCCAATGGAGGCAATTCCCCTATTGAGGCTCCCTCAACCCAGGTGTGTCAAGTTGACACTAAGGTGTGTGTCAAGTTGACACTAAAGCTATCCAACAACCACTATGCCCTCAAGTTAACCCAGAGCCTCAGAGCATGTGAGGCAAGGACTCTGGGCACCGAGCTACATCCCTAGCCAAGTTTCTCTAGTTTTATCTACCTAGTTCTCCCTGTGGTGGTAAGGGACTTAGGAGATATGGTTGTTTGTTGTTGTTGCTGTTTTTCATTTGGGTTGTTGGCAGTGGTTTTTTTAATAGTAGGCAAAAAGGTACTGCAAACCTTCAGGAGAAGAAATACAAAACTACTCTCTCCCATCCCTTCCCTGCAGGTGGTTTCAGTATCATAACCAAGCTTGGCTCCTGCCTTCTGCACAAAAAGGAATAAGGAGAAAGAGAAGAAGAACAGAAACATACAACATTCTCAGCTGGAACAGAGAAGCTGCAAGATGAGGAAGATGGAAGACTGACAGAGGAAGTGGGGAGGTTTGACATTTCCATGCAACAGTTCTTCCTTTCCATATCTGTCAGTACCGAACCTGCAGGTAATGGCTGTTATCAAACTGCTGCTGACTGATACTAGATCAAATTTCTGTGAACAGATAATAACCTACCTACAGAAAAAAATATATGTATCAGACTTAAACTGAAAATTCTTTTCTTCTCTGGATTTTACTTTATTAGCAAATATGTTGTTAGTAGCCAGGGCTCTGGAAGAGGGTGAAAGAAGTTAAAATTATGGTCAGTTCAAGAAAATAGCAAAAATTTTGTTCTTTTTTTAAAATTAACATATACAGGCAGTCAGTTCAAGAAAATAGCAAAAACTTTGTTCCTTTTTTTTTAATTAACATATATATGTGGGCCTGGTGGAGCACTTGGGAGGCAGAGGCAGGTGAATCTCTGTGAGTTCAAGGTCAGCCTGGTCTACATAGAGAGTTCCAGGACAGCCAGAGCTACAGGGAGACCCTGCCTCAAAAAAATAAATAAATAAAAATAAAAATAAAAATAAAAAATAAAAAAAATACACAAACACACACATACATATATTATTTTTGGAGGAGCAGAAGAAAGACTGTAAGACTGAAGGGAAGAAAAGACAAAATGAGAAAAGACTATCCTCTAACAGGCATTCAGAGGAGAGTCCAGTGAGAGTAGACTTTTTTTGTCTACCCTTTCCCATTAGTCCCCTCTACCCTAGGGACATTTTCTGTGCCTTGTTAAGCTTATAAAAACAATACATGCAGGGCATGGTGGCGCATGCCTTTAATCCTACCACTTGGGAGGCAGAGGCAGGCAGATCTTTGTGAGTTCAAGGCCAGCCTGGTCTACAGAGCGAGTTCCAGGACAGCTGGGGCTACAGGGAGACCCTGTCTCGAAAAGACCAAAAAAAAAAAAAAAAAAGGAAAAAAAAAAATACATGTTGTATAGCCTTCACAGGGCTCCAAATCCCACCTGCCAAAAAGTTCAATAATGAGTAAATAGTAAAAACAAGATTTATGTATGTAGTTCAGAAAACACTTTTTCTTTTTCCTTTTTGCAGTGCTAGGGTTCAAACCCTGCCTGTGCCAAACCCCTAACCCTAAAGAAAAAGACTTAGTAAGTGATATAACACAGCAAAGGAAACTAGTCAGTGCTCAACTGCTGCTGATCATAATAGGGTCACCTCTCCACACCACAAAACACCACCATAGGTTAACACAGACCCCTGCTCACTTAAAATGTTTATTGAAGAATCAGCCATCCCCTTCACTAAAAGTCTAGTGGGCACAAGGCCATCTCATAGCCCCAATAAAAGGGTGCCTTGTGCTCAGCATCCCAGGAATTTGGCCACATGGGAGTCACTGAAGTTAAATGCAGATGAATTTGCTAGGAGTGATGTGGAGGTGGAGCTAGAGGCAGATGACACTAGGCTTTAGCTAGCACAGTGAAAAAATGAGCAGTTCTTTTGCCCAATACAGGCATGTGCCAGTTAACAATGAAGATCTTATGTAATTTCCTCTCTGTGTCAACATCATAGAGGTTACTTACACGACACTCAACAAAACAGGTCAACCACTGGACATGGCCTCTTAACAGTCAAGAAACTTGAGCCAGGTGTGGTGGTGCATGCTTTTAATCCTTGCACTTGGGAGGCAGAAGCAGGCAGATCTCTGTGAGTTAAAGGCCAGCCTGGTCTACAGAGTGAGTTCCAGGACAGTCAGAGCTACAGGCGAGACCCGTTCTCCAAAAAGACAAAAAAAAAAAAAAAAAAAAAAAAAAAGTCAAGAAAGCACTAGCACACAGAAGACACATGAGGCTGCCAGCTGACATGGCACAGTGTTTTATCAAGAAAGGGGTTTTGGTGTTTCTGTGAGCGTTTTTGTTTGTTTAGTTCGTTGGGTTTTGTTATTGTTTACAGAAGTATGCTTATAGAAGTTCATAGAAGTATTATTTATAGAACTTATGATAAAAAACTATGGTACAATGGAAATACAGACTAATACCACCATCCTCTATTATCATTATCACGATTACGTACCTAAGTACATGGTTGCCAGGGTTTTTGTTTTGTTTTGGTCTTTTTTAAGACAGGGTCTCCCTGAAGCCTCCAGCTGTCCTGGAACTCACTATGTAGACCAGGCTGTCCTGGAACTCACAGAGATCCACCTGCCTCTGCCTCCCAAGTGCTGGGACTAAAGGCGTGCACCACCACACATCTTTAATTTTTACCTGACAGGCAGCATAGCATCTCTGTAATCAGGTAAGTGATGCCCTAAGCTGAGATGCCTCATGCCTAGATGTGAGAGATTTTTCAACTCAATGGTTATCTTATGGGACCACAGTCATATACATGATATGTAATGAGGCATGTGACTGAGGTAACTGTGCTGTAATCCTATTTATGGTGATGGGAAAGAGAAAGGTTGACTGACTCCTCTGTCCGAGATGAATTAAAATCCTTTGAAGAAAGGGAAAGGGGAATGGGCTTTAGAATCCACTTCTTCCAGAAGAGTACTGAAATGTGTGTATGATAGGCAAAGATGGTCCATGGGCAGATTCCTATGGAAAATGGTGTGCTCCTTCAGTGAACGTCCACTTCTTTCAGGGCATTTCTGGTGGTGTGCATTACACTTACACTCACATATGTACATTCCCCAAATAAACAACTTATTTCTTCAGGCGTTTATTAGGAAGCGTGATTTCACTTCCCCTCATTCAATGCTTCTCTCTTCTCCTTTTTTCAAGACCAGGTCTCATGTAGCCCAGTCTGGCTGGCCTCACTATGTGTCAGGATGGCCTTCAACTTCTAATACTCCTGCCTCCACCAATCAAAGTGCTGGAATTACAAACATGTACCACAGCTGGATTTTTATGCAGTGCTGGGGATTGAACCCAAGGCTTCACACATGTTAGGTTTCAACTTAACTGTTACTGTTTATATTGAGTTCCCTCAAGATAGCATATTTGGCTATCCTGGGGGTGGGGGAGACAGACATGGGGATGGACACTAAAAACTAACCAATAGCATCGACTGTTTCTTCTAACAGAAAATATTTGCTGGGGGCCAAAATGGAGGGAAAAACAAATGTTTCTCATACAACACTGTGCTAGTTAACCCAGAGACCAGGCGGCTTGCTCTTCTGTAAATAGAGGTAATTAACAGTTACTACCACTACATTTAGTAGCTTTATAGCAAGCAAACGGCAGGAGGAAGAAAATTTAGGGCAGTGAGACTCGACCCCCTGGGCAGTCAGCAGGCTCGTTCCCCTACCACACTGACAACATTAAACTAAGACTCCTCTTTGGAGTATTAACCTAAAAAAAAAATAAAAATAAAAAATCCTTCATGAAAAAGATTCATATTTTGACTCAGAAAAGCTTACATGAAGTGAACAAACATTATTCATCCTGAATCTGTTGTGGTTCAAACCACAGTCCTCCAAAGTCAAGGCCTCAGAAGCCAGGCTTTGCTCTGACACCCTCTTGTTTGCCACATTCCTCCTTCCCCATGGTGAGTCATAAAATCTAGAATTTATCTTCCCCAAGTTAGAACCCCCTTTCACCAAAGTTTTTACCATAAAAATCTAAAAATATTATAACTTTTCTTCACTTTTCTGGGTAAGAGTTGGCCATGAAGAATCAAGACCCTCATTCACTCCAAAGCCATTCCACACCCAGGAAGAAATGCTACAACTGAGAAGACTGGCGGCCTTGCTGGGCTTTCCCTCTCCAAACCACAGCAGATCAAACTCTCTCATTCATACTTCCACAGACCTGTCCATGCCTCAATGAACATGGGATTTTAAAAAAAGGATACTTGTTGACACAAATCAGATTCTATAGCCCTCGGACTATATGTGTAATAGTCTATATTGAATGGAAACGGGGGCTGTCAGAGGAGGTGCAGATGGAGGAGGGGTTCTAAATCATCATCAAATTATACTGTATGAGAATCGCAAAAATTCAATTAAAAAAATTTAAGAATATCAGTGCTGGGCGTGGTAACTCACCCCTTTAATCCCAGCACTCCAAAGGCAAAAGCAGGCAGATCTCTGAGTTCAAGGCCAGCCTGATCTACATAGAGAGTTCTAGGCCAGCTGGGGCTACAGGGAAGCCCTGTCTCAAAAAGAAAAAAGAAAAAGGATATTGGGCCAGTCAGGTGGCTCAGCAGGTAAAGCACTTGTGGCCAAGCCTGATGACCTGAGTTTGATCCCCAGAGCTCACACAGTACAAGGGACAGCTGATTCCCACAAGTTGTTCTCTGTGGCATATAGGTGCGCGAGCGCACGCACACCAATTTTTTTTTTTAAGGCTATTAACTCAGGGATTTGGAAGTCTTTGTTCTGAAAGGGACAAACACTGCAGCCAATTATATTCCTAGTGCACTTACATACATGCAGGCAACATATTCATATACACAAAAATAAAATAAAAATATTTTTTATAGAATCAACTATTTCCTACTCATTTTGTCTCAAATTCACACACCTAATCAACACCAGGCGATTGTGATTTCTATTTCTTTTGGTTCAGTTTCTCCTTATTTTAATAACCTTGACTTCAACTAGACAGGGTTTTAAACGCCAGCCTCCACTCCTAAGCAATATGACCTTGGCCAAGTTAGTTGCTCCTTTAAGCTTCTGTTTGAAAACAGTTATTCCGGGGCTTAGCAGCAGGTAGGGAAATATATAAAGTCCTCAATGAAACATCAACAGCATCAGCTCTTTGCTTTAATCGGGTCCTATCACTGTTGCATAAGTAAACTGCTACACTATGTCCTCAGGCACCCAGGTGGCCAAGGCAGCCATGTTGATACCAGCTCATTTATAATACTCTTATCTGCATCACACACCAAAGAGGAAATATATCCCACAATCTGAGAAACACTCCACAACTTCAATATCATTTTTTTAATTTTACATATATATGTGTATTGGCTGCATGTATGTAAGTCCCCCAGTGTTGTGCAATGCCCGAGGAGATCAGAAGAGGGCATCAGATGCCCTGGAATTGGCGTTATGGACAGTTGTCAGCTGCTATATGGGTGCCAGGAATTGAACCCGGGTCCTCTACAAGAGCAGCCAGTGCTCTTAACCACTGAACCATTTTTCCAGCTCCTTCAATATCATTGTTTAAACCAAAGTTTTAGAGCAGAAGTGCCAGCTCCAACCAGGTCTGATTTGACAACTAAAGAAAGACCCCAGTGTGGTGGTTTGAATGAAAATGTCCCCCATGGGCTTTAAGTGTTCAGATATTTTGTCCCCAGTTGGTGGCGCTGTTCTTGGAGGTCTTAGAAGGTGTGGCCATGCTGGAGGAATTACATCATTGGGGGCGGGCTTAGTGAGTTTAAGAAGCCTTGCGGTCTCCAGTCTCTCTCTCTTGACTTCCTGTGCTCATTGCGAGATGTGACCCTCAGTTTGCTGCTCCAGCCCCAGCCACCATGCTTCCCACCACAATGGACTGTTTCCCTGGAACCATCAATAGTAAGCTCAAATAAACTCTTCTTTTTATAAGTTCCCTTGCTCATGGTGGTTTATCACAGCAACAGGAAGTGACTAATACACCCAGTGATGGTAAAAAGCTAAGAGAGGAGATACAGTGCATTGGGAACAAGAACAAATAAAGCAAGCCAATGCTTCCAAGTTTGTCTTCCTGGGTATGATACAAGCTTTAGGTTTAAATAGAGGAAGAATTGAGATGGGGAAAATGTATGCAATAATTAAAGCAATTCTGGTCAAGGTGCTGTCTTGGTCCTGGTCCTGCAAGGTGGTCCAGTTAATTGTTAATCCTGAGAGGATCAATTTGGTTTCTACAAGATGACTGCTTCTGCTCTGAGCTGCCACCTCTGGTAACGTAGAATCACCCTTATCTGGGGTAGTCTGTCCTGCCATGCTTTGCCCTTCTAAAATTGCAGGAGACTACAAGTTTAGGACAATGACCTATCTGTGTGCCTTTCAGCCTTGAAGGAGAATGGGATAGATTATGTAGACAAGACCCTCCTTGAATGATTAATATGAGTCAAGCAGAGCAGAAGTAGAGGAGACAGACACAAAGTGAGTCCAAGTGAGGAGTCAATGCGCCTATGAGCGCCTACTGTCCGGTCCTTAACTTACCCCTGACAGAACACTCAGTCAGTGCTCCTGCCCACTTTCTTTTGTTAAGGGATACTTGCCCACTTTTTAAAAAGATTACCAGCTTCAGCATATGGCAAGGTATGATTTTACAGCTATGATCTCACTCAAAAAAGTTATCAAGAATTAAAGAATAAGCACTTTTTTTTTTTTACATTTTTATACTAAAGAAAGTTCTGGTTGCCATTTTCCTGGTCCTAACATTCCTTTTTAACATTATACATGACAGGCTTAGGCAGAAGCCAGATAGCCCAATTTCCTCACAGGATCTCAGTATCTTATACAGATGAGGTAAGGGACAGGGGAAGAAAAGGATGCACTGACCAACACTTCATTTCGACTCATGACTTCAAAATCCTGAGGAGAAATTTATTAAGCCAACTCCCATTCCTTCATTGCTCTTAACCACTAAACTCATTGTTTGTTGCTGTTTTTAGCCATCTGCTCCGGGCTAACTTTGGAAATCAACACCTAGGAGTACTTCAACCAGGTATGACTGTCAAACCATTTCAAGAAGAAAAACATAAAACAACTCACATACAATTCCTGACTTCTACTTAAGTCTTTTCCTTGTATTTAATACACACACAAGAGAAGAGAGGGGAGGGGAGGGGAGGGGAGGGGAGGGGAGGGGAGGACACAGAGAGAGAGAGAAATGCTAAGCTAGCAGTTTGTCAGCTAATAGGAAGCTTCAGATATCCTCATTTCCATTCCCCTCTCCAGAGGCTTACAATCCATAAATGTTTCATAAACCAACTGCCAGTGTGTGCTCACTCACTCAATCTAAGCAGACTAAAACAGAAACACAAAGATTATGATGAACACAAGGTAGAATCACTCTAGAGTTTCTTTTTAATGTCCAGGGCTACAGACGTGGCTCTGAGTAAAGTGACTACCATACAAGCATAACCACCCGAACTTGGATCCCCACTACCCTCGTAAATGCATACTGCAGCTCATTTCTGGAACCCCAATGCAAATCCCAGGAGTTCTCTAGACAGTCCACCTAGATAAGCTTTGGGTTCAGTGAGAGATTTTGTCTCAAAAATAAGGTAGAAGAAGATACGATACTGGACACTGACTTCTAGCCTCCCCAAGCTCCCCTTACAGGTGTGTGTGCCTAGGTACAGGCACAGGCACAGGCACACACACACAGCCTATTTTTTGAAGACAAAATGAACCAAGTACTACATACATACTATTTGGATTTGTTGATTATTCTACAGGCAGAGGCTCATCCAGGACTTTCCTTTATGTGCTTTACTCTGAGCTGGAAGCTATACTCTTCCACTTGCCCAGAGAAACTTTAACCCCTGTGTTCCTCCCACCCTACAGTCTCCATGTATCACTAAAGGATAGCTGCTGGGTGACTTGCTAACCCAACTACGTAAGTGAATTCTCATTCTGTGCAAAGAAACCCTTCAGACCCCCAAATCCTGAACACTTCAGCAGAGCTTCATTTCTACTGTCTCTCCACTCCTGAGTGCCTGTGTGCCAAGGCTGCACAGTGTGATATATTTGCTATGATGAAAAAACCTAGTTCTCCCAGAATGCTGAAGAAAAAGGAAAGTTTAGAGTTTGTTTCTGAGCTTCTGGGCTTAAAACAAGGATAGCACCTGGAATAGCAGTAGCTACAGGCAGCAAGGCCTCTGGGTGCCAGACACAACTGCCGGCACCAAATGCTGAGGGCAGTAGCACACCTTCCCCAACTTCAACACACCAACCACCTCCACCTAAAGAGAGCAGACTGGAAAGCACTGCTGGCCACACTCACTCTGTCCAGACATTGACAGCAGGCAGGGCAGATGCTCCACAGAGCCTGGTGCTGGGCAAAAAGGTGGGTATTAAAGCCTCATATTCTGTGATATTCTATTCATTCTTCCTAAGAATTCCTTAAGGGTAGCCAGTCTATGAGAGAGGTATAACATACTGTCAGAGGAGAGAGAAACATTCTAGATGTCTTTCTGATGTCAATTTAACAGCAATATAAATACAAAGGCAAGCACTCATTAAATAATTTTTGGGTTTTTCCAGGTAAGGTAACAGACACAGCAGTTAATGTGCAGTCTGTCCCTCCCCACCACCGCCACTGCCATTATCTTTTTCATAAATAAGTCTGAGTGACTCAGAACCTCCCCCACCCCATTCATCACATTCTCATCCTTTAAATTACTTCCCTCCCGGGCTGGAGAGATGGCCTAGCGGTTGAGAGCACCGACTGCTCTTACAGAGGACCCAGGTTCGATCCCCAGCACCCACATGGCGGCCAAGAACCATCTGAAACTCCAATTCCAGGAGAACTCCAGTTCCAGGGGAATCCGAGACCCTCTTCTGACCTCCGCGGCATTGCACGACAGGTGTGCACACACCTGCATGCAGACAGTACATTCATACACATACCGAAATAAATAAAAAATAAAAATAAAAAAATAAAAAATTACTTCCCTCCGATATTTACATTAAGATCTATTAAGGGCATTAAAGAGGTAATGTGAACAAAGCATTTCTTTTTGTTTGTTTGGTTTTTGGCTTTTCTTTTCTTTTTTTTGGAGGGGGGGTCTTTTCAAGACAGGGTCTTCCTATAGCCCCAGCTGTCCTGGAACTCACTCTGTAGACCAGGATGAACTCACAAAGATCTGCCTGCCTCTGCCTCCCAAGTGCTAGGATTAAAGGCGTGCGCCACTACGACAGGCCAGAGCATTTCTTATTTAAACTGAGGACTTCAGCAGACGGTGGTGAGGACCATGTGGCATTGTGAACTCTGGGGCTACAGTTCAGCTCAGTGGGAGAACATGAACATCAGAACCCAGGAGGTAAATAAAAGTGGCCTATGGCAGGAACTAAGACTACCATCTGCACAGAGCCTGACCATAGCATCAACACCTAAAAACAGGAACTCATGCCATCTCTTTCCTCCCCTTCCCATGATTCTTGGCCCTTCTGTTAATGCCTACTGAAACCACCGAGTACTTATGATTTCACAAGAACAAACTTACTCCACACCTCTCCTCCATCAGGACAGAGTTGCTATATTTAAGTGAGACTATTTCCTCAATGTAGACAACGGGAGCCTATATTATATAATACTGGAATTAAGGGATAATGATTTATATGCATTGCAGACATTCTATATCATCGGGAAGAAAATACAAAATATACATTCCCTGAAATAAGAAATCACAAAATTCCAGAGCCCAGCTGGCTGCAGTCTTACATGCTGTGATGGTTTGAATGAGAATGTCCCCATAGACATTTTTGTCCCAAGTAGGTGGTCCTGTCTTGGGAGATCTTAAAACGTGTGGCCTTGCTGGAGGCTGGCTTTGAGAGCTCTTAGCTATTTCCAGTTGTCCTCTGCTTCCTGTGCCTGCTTCGGGATGTGAGCTCTTAGCTTGCTGCTTCTGCTCTGCCACCTCCTGCCACCATGTCTCCCCACCATGACTAACTCTAACTCCTCTAGTACCATAAGCTCAAATACCTTCTTACTTTCATAAGTTCCCCAGGTCAGGGTGTTTTATCACAGCAACTGAAAAGTAACTAATACACAAGTCTATTAATTCCACACTGGAGAGGTAAAAGCAAGATGATTAGAAGTTCAATGTCATTCTTGGCTACATGGGAAGTTCAAGGTCAATCTGGGCCACAGGAGACCCTGCCTTAAAAAAAATTAAAGTAAGTAAGTAAATAAAAATTTAAAAATGCTGGGTGTGGTGGCACAGGCCTTTAACCCTTTAACTCTGGAGGCAGAAGCAAGCAGATCTCTGTGAGATGGAGGCCAGCCTGGTCTACATAGCGAGCTTCAGGACAGCTGGGGCTTCAGAGAGACCTCAAAAAAGAAGGGAGCCAGGCGTGGTGGCACACACCTTTAATCCTAGCACTTGTGCCTTCAAAGCCAGCCTGGTCTACAGAGCGAGTTCCAGGACAGCTGGGGCTACAGGGAGACCCTGTCTTGAAAAGTCAAAAAAAAAAAAAACAGAAGGGAAAGGGGGGGGGGAGGAGGAGAAGAAGGAAAGGAAGGGGAAGGGAGGAGAGGAGAAGGGAGGGAGACTTAATCCAGCCTTGCTCAATAGGACTGCCCCCAAACTTCCCTTAATGCTAAACCGTGGCTGTCTTTCACCTTAAAGTTCCTATTCTTCTATCTCCCCTTAGCTTCTGATTAACAACTCATTGTATATCATTCTTTTTTTATGTTAAAGATTTCACTGAGTACTATGCTACAATCTCCAGTACCATTCTAGAATAGAAAGAACTGCTATCTAGGCAATCACATGAAATATTTTAAATCCTACCACACTATAATCATAAGAGATGGCCAGATGTCAGAGCTCAGATCTTCTTGACCTTGACCTCTGTTTCTAGAAGCATAACACCTAGTCTCCAGGTCCTTCCCCAACCTACAATCTCAATCACTTGGTATACACAGTGGACAGAGGAAAACCCAACACAAGTCACAAGAGGGGCTGGAACAGAGCTTCCCGACAGAAGATTTGCTTAGAACATGCAAGGTCCTGACTTCAATTACCAAAACTGTCCCCCCCCACCCCCCAAAAAAAAGAAAAGAAAGAGGAAGAAGGAGGGGAGAGGGAGGAAGGGGGCAGGGTCAAAATGTATGAGTTAAGGAAACCTCTCTCAAACAATGCTTGCTTTGGGGTTTTTCCACAGAGGCAAGCTCTATGTTTTCCAAAGGCAAACAACGTTTTTCTCCAGGACAAGGGCAGGATGTTGGGGATGAGTCACTCTGTTGACATTCTAGGTACTGGTCAGTTGGAGGACAGGAACCAGATCAGCTTCCTAGACAGAACAGATGAAAAATTCACTCTGGAAAGATCAGGAAGGGAGATGTGTTGACTGTCAGAAGCATCTCTGCCGCCTAACCCCATCCAGCCGTACCTGTTGTCAATGGTAATGCCCAGCCTCATTTTGGAAAACTTAGTGAGACGACTTACTCTTTGAACCACAGGTCCAGGTCCATACAAGCAGCTAATATGCTGTGGTCAAAGCAGCTTCCAATACAGAAGGAGCACCAAGAACGTACAGCCTTAGCATCAACTCCCAGGCACACACACTTTCTCACCAACATGTCAAAATAGAAATGCACTTTGCCAGCCTTTAAAAAAAAAGTTAGGGGCTATAGAAGTGGCTCAATGGTTAAGTTCTTGCAGAGGACCTGGGCTTGATTCCCAGCACCCATGTGGCAGCTACCATCCACAACTCCAGTTCCAGGGGAATCTGACACCTTCTTCTGACCTTCGTGGACATTGCATGACGTGGGTGCAGGCAATACACTCATACATAAAATAAAAATATTTTTAATTTCTCTAATTTAATACAGGAATTAGCAAAGATCAATAAAAGCTTATTTTTTATAATTAGAAGAGGAAGACCAACACAGCCTTTAGTACTTCATGTTCTGGATTTGTCACAAAGAGGGCCTTGCTAGTCTCATTTCAAAACTCAATCTTAGCTGGGCATGACCACACACTCGTGTAATCCCAGAACTCAGGAGGCTTAGTATGGTGAGTTCAAAGCTAGCCTGCCTGCACAGTGGGACTATGGTTCCAAAAAATATATAATTAATTTCAGATATCCTCTATGATATATATTATTCTTGAGCCCAGTGTGCCAGTGGATGCCTATAACCACAACACTCTGGAGACTGAGGAAAGTTTCAGACTGACTTGGTCTAGGTGAGACCTTGTCTCAAAAAATAAGAACCAGAGGGGATAGATGACCACAAGCAAACAGTCTTCCAGAAAGCTGGTCATTTACCCATATGAACTCACAGCAATGGCGACAGCATGCACAAGTCCTATGCAAGTTCAAACCAGACAAAATTCCAGCACAGACAGGGGAAGTGGGTAAGAAATCCCAACACAATCTAAGGGACTTTTGGCAATTGACAGCTTCTAGGAGGGGTAAAGATGGTATCTTACAGAGCCGGGCATAGTGGCGCATGCCTTTAATCCTCGCACTTGGGAGGCAGAGGCAGGTGGATCTTTGTGAGTTCAAGGCCAGCCTGGTCTACAGAGGGAGTTCCAGGCCAGCTGGGGCTTCAGGGAGACCCTGTCTCGAAAAGACTAAAAAAAAAAAAAAAAAAAATAAGGTGTCTTACATGGATGGGACTTTTGGTGCACAAATCAGACTCTACAGGCCATATTACATATATGAGAGTACATTAAATTAGGCAGGGGGGAGAGTGGGAGGAGGTGCAGAAAGTGAGGGATCTCAGTAGCATCAAACTATACTGTAAGAAAATAGTAAAAATTCAATAAAGTGAAAGAAGCCATAAGAAAAAATACACACACTATGTCACATGTGACTTTTTTTTTTTCTAAAGAAAAAAACATTATACTTCTGCACCTACTATAGGACAGTGGCTGTCAGCACCCTAACCTACCTTCCTTGATGTAAAGACTCCATGCTGCCTGGGCAGTACTGAAAGCCACCACCTCATTTCCATATAGGACCTTGCTGCAAAATTTCTATGCAGACAAATTACATGAAATTCTTCTGAATCTCTTACCTATAACCTATATCATAATTATATATGGTTCCAAATATATATTTCCTTACTCATTTATCAACACTGGCAATCTAATGATACCAAAACTCATTTGTAAGTAATGGGGCTATTTTGGAACATTGTTGCCAAAGCTTTTTTCATCCTTTTTGTTTTGGGGGGGGTTCTTTTTGAGACAAGGTCTCCCTTTTAGTCCCAGCTGGCCTGGAAGGCTGGCCTTGAACTCACAGATCCACCTCCCTCTGCCACCAGAATGCAGGGATTAAAGGCGTGAACCACCACTGCAAGGTTAAGCTTTTTTTATGACCTCATTGTTTTCTAGTCACATTTGGTTTGGTGTTCCCTTTCCCTATACTTCTCTCTCAGCTAGCTGACAAACCTGTAAGCCACTACTATGCTATATGATGTAAGGGAATGTCTATTATCATAACTGGAAGGAAGGGATGCTACTCCTCAGAGCTTCTGACAAGTACCCAGCAGACAGAGCCCAAGGACACGACCTAAACATGACAATTCACAGGACTGTTCCCAGTATCATTGGTTATCTGACCTAAAATGCCAACATAATGTTCAGACTAAGAAACTCATTCTAAAGCCATAAAGGAAGATTGAAGATTGCAGAAAGAAACAAGTAAGTCATTTTGGCTCCTTCTCCATCCTTCAAAGGGGAAGTCAGCTAACATTCAGGACCTGAAAGTCTGTCACTTTCCCTACTACGTGCCTCAATTTATTGTCCTATAACATAATAGAAAATTAAATTTCTCACCTTTAATGTTTTTTCCTGGAAAATGCATAAACAATTCCAACAGATAATTATAAGATTCAAAAACCTAATTTTTTTCTAAAGAATCAAAAAGTTAAAGGAAAAAAGGGCTGAGTTGTCCAGTTATTTACCCTAAGTCTGCCGACACCTTGTCCATCTGGTTTCTTTGTAAACTATCCAGCTAAGCCGTCCGTGTTTGTGATTTTTAAGTTCTTGAAATCATAGTTACTCCATTTATGAATGGAAAGGAAAAAGATCTCCTCACAATTTTCCTTCTTGTGTACCAAGGTAAAGCAGGAAATAGAGTAACATTAAATCCAAAACACCTATAACCTTAATGTCATTTCCTATCAGCCAATTTTACAATAGTGCTATTTGCAATTTTAAAAGGATGACTTGTGCTGGATAAACTACAAAAGGAGTTTAGCCTACAAATTCATGGAATAGTGAACATGCCAACTGCATTCCACCCTCCCTGGTCTTGTGATTCATTAAGCAATACAGTCGCTTAAAAAGAGCTTCCAATAATGAGGAAGGGCTGTGCTTACCCCTTGAGCTACAGCTATCTTTGCTCTAAGTTTTAGGGGTTGGGGTGGAGTGTTTTGTTTTATGATGCAATTTAGGAAACACACTTTGAATAACTGTTATTCCAAACACCAAGTAGAAATATCATGTGCATGAATGTGCATGAATGTAAGAACGTCTATACAGAATTTGAGTTTCTAGTTATTCTGAATCTTCCTTGAAGAGAAGCCTAGAAAATATCAATGAGACAAGAGAGTTGAATGGAGACTAAATCAAAACCATTCTTGTTAACTGGGAAATAATAAGAATGTCTGGATTCCAGGAGTACTGAAATGTTCCCTTATTCAGGACCCATCTATGGACAGGAGCCACAGACCCTCTGGATAGATGCTATCTTCAGCCAGCCACGCAGAGGCCCAGCAGCAGTGTTAGACTCCATCCCCAGCACTGCAATGACCTGGTCAATGATAATACTGCCCACTGCAGCAGAGCAAGAAATTCTCTTAGTAACTACACAAAGTCCTATTTGACTTTTCAAAGCACACAGGTCCACTTGGATATAGCAGATAAAGTAGAGGACTTCAAAATTAGCTGAGGGGAAAAAAAACTGTTCCCTCCCATGAAAACCAGAATTGTATCCAGCCAAGTACTTATAGTTTTCCAACATGGAAACACTTAGCGATGGCTGTTCAAATGCTTAGACTAGATCGAAGACTTTAAAAGAAATGAGAGAAGGTGAGGAGAGATGTTGAGCACAGAGGTTAATTTTGTAGAAATGCCATGATTAAATAGCAAAGCTTAAATTTCTAGAACCACACACATTAAAGACCTCAGAATCCTATTTACTCTCTATAGTGACAATACTCCAAGAGTTTCTGTCAAAAGACAGCAGCTCTTAAAAAATATTTGAGAAATAAAAGATTCCATATGACTTTTGTTCTCATATTACGAGACAAATACTCATTTTCTTAATTTCCCAATTTCATTTATCCTATTCATCTCAACTGGTCTTTGCTTGAAGCATATTTGAAAAAGAGGAAGACAAAGCCTGGAGCAATTATCCAAAGAACAACAGTCTTCTGTTAAAGGCTTATAAAAGTAAAAAATTTGGCTTTCAAAAAAGAATTTCAGATTCCACATTGTCCTCTTGTTTCACATTAGCCTGTTACTTGTTTCCTCATTACTATTTTTCTCTAAATCTGTAACAGGTAGGGACATTAAAATCTCTGCACATATCTTTGTAGTGTAGCTACATATAAATACAGACTGTGCATTTCAAATACAAAGATCCCATCTTATGCTAATTTTTCATTTTAAGAGCTCAATCTAGATAATAGATGAGGATCATTCTGCAGACACAACACTAGATGAAGCTTCCTAAGGGAGCTAACAGACCACGGGCGGCAGAATCAAGCCACAAGTTTTATTTAAACTCAAAGCACCTTGGAGGGTATTATTGTTCTTTGGATAAAGACATGTGGTTCAGGGTCTTGCAGAGAACTTGTTGGTAGGTTGCCCTTCCTGCAATCTGTATCCTGAGCACAGTGCACTGCTCTAACTCTTGTGTAGGGCTTACTACCTTATGTCACACAGCATCACAATAGCGCAGCTTGAACATACAGACATTCCTCAGTCTGAGAGAACACTCCACTACAAATACAGGCTGACCAGAGTAGGGCCTCTGCAGCTGGATTGTTCTGGGTACCAAAGAACCAGAAAGGAATTTTAACAATTTTTAAAACTATAGTATTGTGGAGAAATCAGACAAGCACATCCTTGACACTCTGGCATTTTAATTTGGCTAGAATGACTTTTGGTGCTATCAGAAAATAAAAGCACGGCAGCCATTCTTCACAGTCAGATGAGTGGAGAGCAGACAAGTCCCAAGTCTCTGGCAGGAAAGCCACCCCTGGAAACTTTGTAGATTCTAGTTCAACAGACTTTTGCTTATTCTCAAATCATATTCTAAATCACGTCAGCACATCTCTAAGACTAAATAAAAGATAATTCTTGCAAAAACTTACAGGGCTGCTATCACAAGAAAGTTATTTTACTTATAAATTTGAGTATAACATTTCCAAAGCTAGAGGAAAAAGAGTTACTATTTTTGTTCCCTGTAGTTTGCTTATATTTGAGTTAAGATCTCACTCTGTAGCCCAGGATAGCTTCAAACTCACACTGACCCTCCTGCCACCAAGCCTGGCTAATACCGTCTAACACATTAACTTATCAACAGAATCAGAATGTCACTCTCAACTGTTAAAAAAATAATGATAGGGGGCTGGAGAGATGGCCTAGCGGTTAAGAGAACCAACTGCTCTTGCAGAGGACCCAGGTTCGATCCCTAGCACCGACATGGTGGCTGAGAACCGTCTTTAGCTCCAGTTCCAGGGGAATCCAACACCCTCTCCTGACCTCCGCAGCATTGCACGACACAAGTGCACAGACCTACATGCAGACAGTACATTCATACACATAAAAAATAAATTAAAAAATTTTTTAAATAATGATAATAATAATGATAATAGCCAGGCGTGGTGACACACGCCTTTAATCCCACCACTTGGGAGGTGGAGGCAGGGGGATCTCTGTGAGTTCAAAGCCAGTCCAGGCCATCTCGGACTAAAGGGAGACCCTGTCTCAAAAAAAAAAAAAAAAGACCCAAGGAAAAAAAAAAAAAAGATAATAAAGAATTCTAGGGGCCAGCAAGATAGCTTAGCAGATAAAGGAGCTTGCCACCCAGTCATGCAAGCCTGATGACCTGAGTTTGATCCCAGAACCCATGTAAAGGTAGGAGAGACAGACTCCACAAAGTTGTCCTCTGACCTCCAATGCTGCCTGTAGCATGCTCATGCACACATACACAACAATAAAATTTAAGCTTCTAATATTTTTTTAATTTTATTTATTTATGTGTATGAATGTACTGTCTGCATGTAGGTTTGTGCACCCGTGTCGTGCAATGCCTCAGAGGTGAGAAGAGGGTGTTGGATTCCCCTGGAACTGGAGTTCTCCAACAGTGCTCTTAACCGCTAGGCCATCTCTCCAGCCCTGTGCTTCTAATATTTTTAAAAACAGTATTTATATAAATACATTTTAAGATAATTATTTCTACATATGTCTATTAGGTCTACAAGGGGTTATAACTAACTCACTATCCTACAAATGTCAGTCCAAATGTAAACAGAAACCTAAGAACCAAGTAACTTAGTCATAGATTGGTACATATCTCTTGCACATGAAAGTAGAGAGATGGTCCTAGCACTTGGGAGGCAGAGACAGGCAGAACTTTGTGAGTTCAAGGCCAGCCTGGTCTACAGAGTGAGTTCCAGGCCAGCTGGGGCTACAGGGAGACCCTGTCTCGAAAAGACCCCCAAAAAAAAAAAGTAGAGAGATGGTCATGGAGCGAGACAGTGATCAAAGTTATGCAAAGCACAGCTGGAGGTCCCAGGACTAACTGGGAACATTCAAAAACAATCCACAACTGGCTTTCTACTAGGAAAAAAAAAAATTTTTTTTTTTTTGTCTTTTCGAGACAGGGTCTCCCTGTCTGTCCTGGAACTCACTCTGTAGACCAGGCTGACCTTGAACTCACAAAGATCCTCCTGCCTCTGACTTCTGAGTGCTAGGATTAAAGGCATGCACCACTATGCCTGGCTCTACTAGGAAAAATTTTAAATTTAGATATCAAGTCATACTACACACAAAAATAAAGCCCATAGGAATGAAAGTTACTCCTTTGGAAATATATCTATAAGGCTAAAATTAAATCATGTATACTTTTGAACTTAGTCATTAAGGAAAGGAAAAATAAAAGACATTCTAATCATGGCAAAAAAATGGCCCCCAAATGAATTTTGATTATGCAAAAAATTTAAACTTGGGCAGGCCTAAGGAACCAATCTAAAAAGGTAAATGGAGATGGCTCAGCAGTTGAGAGTGCCAACTGCTCTTACAGAGGACCCAGGTTCAATTCCCAGCACCCACATGGCAGCTAAGAACCATCATTAAGCCAGGTGTGGTGGCGCACACCTTTAATCCTAGCACTGGGGAGGCAGAGGTAGAGGCAGTGCCAGCCTGGTCTACAGAGTGAGTTCCAGGCCAGCTGGGACTATAAGGAGACCCTGTCTCTAAATAAATAAATAATTAATTGATTAATTAGATACATTAAATAAATAAAATAAAATGATAAATGGAGAAAACCAGTAAAACAAATTCAGTTATTATTTCAAGGTCAGCGAACTATTGACCTGCAGCCAAGTCCAGCCTGCTGTCTGAGTGCATATAGCCCATGAGCTTAGTGCTTTGGTTTTGCTTGCTTGCTTGTTTGAAGCTGGTTTGGTTATTTTGGTAGGCATATATGTCACTAAGGACTGAACCCAGGACTTTTACACATTCCAGGCAAGTACTATACGACTGAGATTTATTCCAACCCTCTTTGTACTTTTAAGATAGAATCACACTAAGTTGCCCACACCTGCCTTGAACTTGTGATGCTCCTGCTTCACTCTCCAGAGTAGCTAGGTTTACAGACCCATACCACCAAGCCCAGCTCAGTCTTCGTGTTGAGATTCTCACTATATGGCCCAGCTGACCTTGAGCTCAATATAGCTGAGGGGGGTACTAGAACTTATATCACAGGCATGTACTGCCATGTCTAGCCAAGGCTAATTATTTCTTAAATGATCAACAAAATAAAGAGTATTCTAGAATGTACAAAAACAGTAAAATTCACACCTTGTTTACATCACTCTCATTAGAACTGAGTAGCTGTAATAGAAGCTGTATGGTCTACAAGCCCTAAAAAGCATTTACTATTTGGCCTTTCATAGGAAAAGTTGGCCAACTCCTGATGTACTACGCAGAGTCAATACGAGAGAGAGAGAGAGAGAGAGAGAGAGAGAGAGAGAGAGAGAGAGAGAGACAGAGGTGTTGACAGCAGGGATGAAATTCCTGGTAGCCAGATAAATATATTCAACCCTTTTAGAAGCAATGTGGCTGGAGTGTGGCTCTATTGGTAAAGTAGTAACCCAGCACACATGAGGCCCTAAATTCAATCCCCAGCACCACATAAACCAGGCACTGTGGCTCCCTCCTACACTCCCAACATTTGGTAAGGTGGAAGCAGGAAGATTAGGAGTTCAAAATCATCCTTGGCTACATGGTGAGCTTAATGTCAGCCTGGGCTATAGGAAACCCTGTCTCAAAAAAAATAGTAACACACACACACACACACACACACACACAGGTTTTGCTTCTGCCATGTAGATGCAATAAAAAAGGTCCTTACCTGACCATGGTGACATGACCATGGGCAGCTCAGTCTTGGTATCTAGGATAAGTAAAATACTATTCTTTGTATTACCCAGCTTCAAATATTCTGTAACAGCAGCACAGACCAAACCAAAACAGGATGGGAAAAACAAGTACCACCTCAATCATCCTCCCAATCACCCAAATGACAGTATGATTTCCCAATGTACAGAGACTAAAGGGGAAAGTAAATCTAAGAGCATGAAGCAATTTCACTGCCAATCATGCATAAATCAGGGCCTGAATGGCTCAGTTTGCTTCAAAAAAGAACTCTGATAAAGAGAATAAGAAACAAAAAAGTTTGAAAAATCCAACTTCTAATAAATGACATTGTTCACAGCGTTAAGGTACAATTAAGATGTAGACAAATCACTGCCATTTTGGTTCCACAGAGAATTTCTTTTAAGTTATAAATAAGCATAGAAGTTTGAAAGTAAAGAATTATTTTAAATAGCAGGGAAATTGGTAACCTAGCAAATGAATCCAGGAGTCGTCAAAGTTAGGAACATAAGTAGTTATGCTTTCTAAGCACTACAGGTTTGAAAACACTGGCTTCTAAGTTCCCTGTCTTATGTTTGAGTCCATTTATTTTTCTCAGAATTATTTCAATGAGCACATACAGGGGCTTACAGTCTAGAAAAGGCCAATTTTCAGAGCCAAACACCAAAGTTATCATTTAATGACTGTATTTGTCAGTTTTCACCAAGGGCACTTCCCAGTGACCTAAAACTTCCCAGTGGGCCTCCCCTATTCAAGGTCCTACTGCCTCCAATGGTGCTCCCCTGGGGAACTTTCAACTTGGGCCACTGGAGGACATGCCAAATCCAAACTACACTAGTGACGTCAGAAACCTCATTACTCTACATTCGAAGTGTCTACTGGGAAATAAGGGAACGTAGAACAAAAACTAAACTTGTATCTCACAATTCTCAGAGAAATTCTTGTTACCAACCTAGAGAGTCAGGTCACTCCAGCAGACAACTTCAAGCCAGCTTGTTACTCAGGCATCAAATCACAGGCCCATGCTGAGGACACTGGCATCAGTTTCAGGTTTAAATAGAATCAGGAGGGCTGGAGAGATGGCCTAGCGGTTAAGAGCGCCAACCGCTCTTACAGAGGACCCGGGTTCGATCCCCAGCACCCACATTGCGGCCAAGAACCGTCTGAAACTCCAATTCCAGGAGAACTCCAGTTCCAGGGGAATCCGACACCCTCTTCTGACCTCCACGGCACAAACCTGCATGCAGACAGTACAGTGATACACATACAGAAATAAATAAAATTAGAAAAAAATTTTAAATAGAATCAGGACAGGGGACATGTGGATAATAGTGTTTTTGATCAAGGTGTGATTTGGTTGGCCATTATCTCAGTTTGGGTTTATCATTATTATTATTACTATTATATTATTATTAATTTTATCATTCTGGTGGCATTGGAACTCAAATCTGGGGCCTCTCAAATGCTAGGATAGTATCCTACCAGTGAGCTGTATCTCCAGCATGCAAGAGTTGAGTTTTCACAAACAAAAATCAAGACCACTTAAGAATCACAGGTGAGCCTAGACAGGAAACATCACTACGCATAACACGAATTGGCCAGCATAAAAACAAGGAAATAAATCAATCTTCAGTTTTAAGGGGTATGTAAAAATTCAGAGTACAAGACCTATGCACTCCTTGACAAGGATCTCCATCTATTAAATGTGATTCCCCTACCCCAAATTCATATTAAAAGCTCACCACCCAATGCAACTGCAGAAGGAGATGGATGGGCCTTTGGGATTAGACCATGTGGGCAGTGACCAGGACCTAATCAGCCTTAAAGAGGTCCCTGTCCCTTCTGCTAAGTGAAGACACAGAAAGGTACCATCATGAAACAGGAAGCAAACCTGGCCAGACAATGACTCCGCCAATGCCTTGATTAGGTCTTCTGTGAGACATAAACTTATATTGTTCATAAGCCTCCCAGCCCAGAGTACTCTTTTATAGCAGCCCAAAGAGATGGATGCCCTCACTCACTCTGAAAGCCTTCACAGAAAAAAGTTCCCTTTCTTTCACTTCACCCTCCCAGTTCAGTTTGAATGGGTAAATCTCATTTAGAGCTCAACTAAAGAAGCCATGAACATTAACATTTGCGCTTTATTCATCTGTTTCATTAATGCCTAGTACTGCCAGCCACCTTGAGCTTGATTTCTTTCTTTAAACAATCATTATTTTTAGTGAGGACTGAGGTGATCATTTTGGTTTTCACTTAAAAAGTTATAAGCTCTGGAAATGAAAAGCAGAGAAGACAAAGACAACTCTGACCACCTTGGAAAACTGGTTCTAATGGCACTTAAATCTCACTTTACAAAAGTGACATCTGTTTTCAAGACTTCTGCTTTAATTATCAGGTCTTGAAATGGCATTAGAAGTCAACAATTCAAAGAACCTACCATCACACTGGGCACTCAAATGATTAAGCTGAGATTCTACAGCCTTCTAACTCAAGCAGACCACGGGCAAAGATAGCGCTTCTTAGATCCCTAATCTTGACTCACTTTTGTCTCATCTAAACTGATCCTCATCGCACAAACACTTTTCACTTCTGAGCTCAAATTTCAATTACTTTTTAGGGGGAAACTAGGAGGTAAAAATGAATACTGAGACAATCTTTAAGAATTTTTTTTTTTTACATCGAGAAAGAGATGCTAAAGCAGAGTCTGCCTGGCTAAGTCTTATGAGCCAGCCAGCATCGGGTAGGCACAATTTAGAATAGAGAATTGTAATACGAAATGTGCAAAATCACAGGGCATCTGAGGTACACAAAAGGAAGAAGGTCCACTCTACCTTAATTCGCTTAAGAACAGGAGCAATCTCACGCATCCCCAAGTGCCTTTAGTAAAGTATAAAGGATGGTTCTAGAACTCTAAAATAGCCCCTGCACCTGCAGAAAGCCACATTCACAAAGTTTATCATTAAAGTTACAGACAGCTGCAGGGAGTGGAAGCATACTTTTTATCCTAGCACTCGGTGGCAAAGGCAGGCAGATCTATGTGAATTCAAGGCCAGCCTAGTCTACATAGAGAGTTCCAGGACAGCTGGGGTTACAGGGAGACCCTGTTTTGAAAATACCACCACCAACAACAACAAAAGTTACAGACAGCTGGGTTTACTAAGATGGTATTAACAATACCAAGTTCATAAGACAGATGAGCTTCAGCTGGGCGTGGTGGCGAGTGCCTTTAATCCTAGCACTCACTCGGGAGGCAGAGGCAGGCGGATCTTTGTGAGTTCAAGGCCAGCCTGGTCTACAGAGTGAGTTCCAGGACAGCTGGGGTTACAGGGAGACCCTGTCTAGAAAAGACCAAAAAAAAAAAAAAAAAAAGACGATAAACAAAAATACCTAAGAATCCCTTTCTGAAGCAGACATGGTGGTGGCACCCTTATAATCTTACTCTCCAGAAGGCTGAGGCAGGAAAATCTTGAGTCCAAAGCCAGCCTGAATTATAAAGAAA
Source organism: Rhizomys pruinosus (assembly GCA_009823505.1). Lineage (NCBI taxonomy): Eukaryota > Metazoa > Chordata > Mammalia > Rodentia > Spalacidae > Rhizomys > Rhizomys pruinosus. Next base: position 813,840 of record VZQC01010618.1, on the reverse strand, counting down.
GGCCCTGAGGTCTCAAAAGTAAAAAAAAAAAAAGAAAAGAAAAGAAAATACATACAAACATTAAACAAGCATCTCTGAATTACAAACAGTAAAACTTGTTTTGTACTAAACTGTTTTAACTCCACTGGATAATGGCTGCCTACCAAGAATATGAGGCCATATATCCTAGCAAATAGCACTTCCCATGCATCAAAATAATGGGAAAGCCAAGAAGTCCCCAAATATTCCTTAAAGTTATAACTTGACCACTGTGCTTAAGAAAACTTTCTCCTCCTCTTCCTCTTCTTCTATTTTATCATCTTCTGTTTTTATCATCATCATCATCTTCATCATCACTACCATCATCATTATTTATGTGTTGCTAAAAATGAAACCCAGGCTAGGCAAGCTCTACTGAGCTACACCCCCCAGAGTAAGAAAACATTTTCAGTATGTTTCATCTTATTGTTAACCATGTTTTCATTTGATAGCTTCCATTAAAATTTAAGTAACCACATGGAATTCAAAGTTAAATCTCAACAACTGACTGCATTAGTGTAAGTAGAATACCTGGGTTGCTTTTCAAAAGTCACAATCTTCCTTAGGCTTATTTCATAAATGTTTTAGACTTCATGCATTTTTAGAAATAATAAAAGGATTTTGTATTCTGTAAATGAAGGATAGTTCCCAATTACAATAAATAAGGCTTAATGTAATCCTACCTCAATACTTCATAAGTCACCAAGCAATTAGTAACAAACATCTATCAAAACCCTACTACAAAGCAAGCCTAGGCCAGTGTCTGTCATTACAAAAGAGTCTAGCACGGGCAACTCATCCAATAAGAATAAATCACTTTCGGTTAGTGTAGGCTGGTAAACAAGAACACCTGGGCTTTGAATGTGGAAAGACTTTTGAAAGTTAGTAACACAGGCTTTTGAACTTAACCCACATTTTTTAATCCACAGCATTCACTTATCCATCACCTACAAGCAAGGAAGAATCCATTCCTACTTCCCAGTAAAGACCCAAGGCAAACTGCAATTTTTCACTGAACATTTCTGAACCAGTTCTCTCTTACCCTTTTCCTTACAACCCATCATCATTTCTCAAGCTTGGAGAGGAGTACACAACAAGAAAGACCAACAACTGCCCAGAGAGTTCCTTAAACTCCCCAAACAGCAGTTGTCCACAGCAGAGTAGTTCTCTACCTACTGCTGAGAGGAATTAAATACATTCTGAAGCCAGGATCTACTTCACCTTATACTACTATTTAATCATACTATGATGAACAATTAATCATGCAAAAAGCATTTGATTTACGGTAAATTGTTTCTGAGTTTATCCACGTTAATAATAATTCTTTTTTTTTTTCATATGTGTATGTCTGCATGCAGGTTTGTGCACCCGTGTCGTGCAAAACCGCAGAGGTCAGAAGAGGGTGTTGGAATCCCCTGGAACTGGAGTTAAAGACAGTTCTCAGCCGCCCGGGTCCTCTGCAAGAGCAGTCAGCACTCTTAACCGCTAGGCCATCTCTCCAGCCCCGTTAATAATAATTCTTAAAAACTCAATGCAGGCCAGACGTGGTGGCACATGCCCTTAATCCCAGCACTTGGGAGGCAGAGGCAGGCAAATCTCTGTGAGTTCAAGGCCAGCCTGGTCTACATAGTGAGTTCCAGGACAGATGGAACTAAAAGGGAGACCCTGTCTCAAAAATACAAGGAAAAAAAAAGAAAGAAAGAAAGGAAAAAAACCTCAATGCAGTAAGTCCCTTGGTTTCCACACAATAATATGAAATCAAAAAGACAATGGGCTGGAGAGATGGATCAGCGGTTAAGAGCACCAACTGCTCTTGCAGAGGACCCAGGTTTGATCCCCAGTACTCACGTGGCGGCTAAGAACTGTCTTTAACTCCAGTTCTAGGGGAATTCAATGCACTCTTCTGACTCCGCAGCAGTGCACAACACGGGTGCGCCAACCTACATGCAGACAGTACACTCATATACATAAAAAATAATAAAAAATTTTTTTTAAAAAGAAATAAAAAAAGACAATGAAAAAGTAGAGTATTGAAAGTCCTACAGAGGAAACGAATAAGGTCAATAGCATGAAAGTCAAATAATGAGTACCAGAGACTAATGAAAACATGGATCACTGAAGCCCAGAGTATGCCAAAGGCATTTGTGAAAGAATGGCTGAACTGCCTGCCACATGAATGGGTCCTGCCAAGTGAAGATATCAACCAAAGCCATGAGTTGCAACAGCAGATACCCCAAACAAAGTGATCACCTCTAAGGGTGATCTACTGAAGGTCAAAGGACCACAGCCCCAGGACTCTGCAGGGAATGAAGTCCATACCACATACTTGCAAATTCAGAGTCAAGTCCACACCCCAAATCAGATTATAGACTGTGTTCATTGAGACAAGCAGGAACCGCCCCAGCACCCCCCCCCATCTGTGATGGTGCTGGCAATAATCTAAGCAAGGTATGCTAGTTCCCAAAACCCACCCCCTACAGCACTGCCTCTACTGTGACCAACCTTTCCTAATCATCTACCTCGCAAGGGAAGCAGGGCACCTGGCCTTCTTTAAAAGGCTACAGTCCGGATCCTGTATATGTCACTGAGACTGAGGCAGCAGGCAACATATCCAGGAGAGTGAACAACAGATGGTTGGACACACTGCTGACAACCTCTTCGTGTGTCAGTTAACCTGGGTACAGCACCTTCATAAGGTAAAGCTGACCATTTGAACAAAATCCACCACCTACGAACACAAGTTAGGCCCTTGAGTGCAATCATTTTGACAATTCCCATAAGCCACTTAAATAAAAACTTCATAAAGAAAACCACAAAGTATATGAACTAAAACCTCAATAGTAAAAAGCAATAAATCCTGACAAACTTCTTTTTTTTTTGGTCTTTTCGAGACAGGGTCTCCCTGTAGTCCCAGCTGTCCTGGAACTTACTCTGTAGACCAGGCTGGCCTTGAACTCACAAAGATCCATCTGCCTCTGCCTCCCAAGTGCTAGGATTTAAGGCGTGTGCCACCACACCCAGCTATCCTGACAAACTTCTATGGCAAACTTTTGCGGAGACCAAATCAGCTGACCACAACTCTGTCCATCAGACATTAAGATGTGCCTTTGCCTTCCCCTCCCCTCCCCTCCCCTCTCCCCCAACAAACACACACACACACACACACCACACACACACACACAATAATCCCTTCAATGATCCCCAGATCCTAATGGACCCTCACCAAGACAGTAAGCATTCTGCAATCATCTGGTCTGATAATGTACTGCACATTCACAGGGCACAGTTTTGGTTTTGTTTGTTTTTGGGGTGGGGGGTGGCTTTTCAGAGACAGGTCTCCCGTAGCCCAGCTGTCCCGGAACCACTTCTGTACCCAGCTGGCCTTGAACTCACAAAGATCCGCTATCCTCTCGCCTCCCAAGTGCTAGGATTAAAGGCATGCGTCACTACCAACGCCTGGCTAGGGCACAGTTCTAATTACAGCACAATTTAAGCCACCACACAGATCTCAGAAAGGTGCTCCTAAATGAAGAATTCTGTTATTTTTTGCTTTTCAATTGCTTTTGTTGGAAGCATATCTGTGAAACCAGGAAGAGAAGACGAGACCTCAGCCTGAGCTCACCATCTCTGCACCACATATACCCCTTCCTCCCTAAGAGCCTCTGTAAATGGGATCCTATCTTATCTTCACTCACTAGAAGAGACCTGTCAACTAAAGCCAAAAGGGCTATCAGTCCCCCATTTAGATACTGCTTCTGATATACTTGTGTGCTCTAAGCACCAAACATAGCTGCTTCCTTGTTCAAGAGTCACTACTACCTCAACGGAGAGACCCTAACTGAACACAGAACAAGCAATCCTGTCCCTAGTGGGCAGGATTCTAGATTAAAGTGCTCATTGATAGTCAGCAAGGAAGTCGTCAAAGGCAGAAAGCATGGCCAAATCAGGGACTGGAGAGATGGCTCACGTTAAGAACACTTCCGCGCGGGCGAGAACCTGGGTTGATCCAGCACCCACACTGACACAACCTACCTGTAGCCACTTTCGTGGGACCAACAACCCTCTTCAGGCCTCCAAAGGATCCTTGCAATGCACAGGGGACATAGAAACCCACACCAGGCCATAACACAAACATATTTGTGTAGGACTGACAATATTAAGTAGAATTAACTATATGTTTACAAAAGTAGTGGTTACTACAGAAGGACTTCAAATAAGGCAAAATGGAANCAGACATTAAGATGTGCCTTTGCCTTCCCCTCCCCCCTCCTCCCCAACACACACACACACACACACACACACACACACACACACACACACCCTATCAATGATCCCCAGATCCTAATGGACCCTCACCAAGACAGTAAGCATTCTGCAATCATCTGGTCTGATAATGTACTGCACATTCACAGGGCACAGTTTTGTTTTGTTTTGTTTTTGGGGGGGGGGTCTTTTCGAGACAGGGTCTCCCTGTAGCCCCAGCTGTCCCGGAACTCACTCTGTAGACCAGGCTGGCCTTGAACTCACAAAGATCCGCCTACCTCTGCCTCCCAAGTGCTAGGATTAAAGGCATGCACTACCACGCCTGGCTAGGGCACAGTTCTAATTACAGCACAATTTAAGCCACCACACAGATCTCAGAAAGGTGCTCCTAAATGAAGAATTCTGTTATTTTTTGCTTTTCAATTGCTTTTGTTGGAAGCATATCTGTGAAACCAGGAAGAGAAGACGAGACCTCAGCCTGAGCTCACCATCTCTGCACCACATATACCCCTTCCTCCCTAAGAGCCTCTGTAAATGGGATCCTATCTTATCTTCACTCACTAGAAGAGACCTGTCAACTAAAGCCAAAAGGGCTATCAGTCCCCCATTTAGATACTGCTTCTGATATACTTGTGTGCTCTAAGCACCAAACATAGCTGCTTCCTTGTTCAAGAGTCACTACTACCTCAACGGAGAGACCCTAACTGAACACAGAACAAGCAATCCTGTCCCTAGTGGGCAGGATTCTAGATTAAAGTGCTCATTGATAGTCAGCAAGGAAGTCGTCAAAGGCAGAAAGCATGGCCAAATCAGGGACTGGAGAGATGGCTCAGACGTTAAGAACACTTCCTGCTCTTGCAGAGGACCTGGGTTTGATTCCCAGCACCCACATTCTGACTTACAACCTACCTGTAAGTCCACTTTCGTGGGATCCAACAACCCTCTTCAGGCCTCCAAAGGATCCTGCAATGCACAGGGTACATAGAAACCCACACAGCCATACACATAACATTTTTGTACTGACAATATTAAGAGATTATTAGTTTAGTGGATTACTACATAAGGACTAGGAAAATGGAGTGTCATAGCTTGTGGCCTTACCCCCATTTCCCCCCCACCACCACCACCAATCCTTTCTTTCTTTGGTGGAAAAAGTAAAAGCTTGAGAAAGTGGTTTTAGAGAAGTGTGCAGATTCTGGGTCAGGGAAGGTAAGGTCAACCTGTTAAAGGTATGGTATCGTGACAGGAAAACTCTCACTTTCTAAAATCCAGAGACAAGCCTGATGAGAGAACTGGGAAGCCCCAGAATAAGGAACAACCAGGCATCCAGTAAGGCTACTGCCCTGAGCCCAGCATGGGAGATGCCATCTGCCAATGTGCTTTCCAAAGGATGCTCAAGTCACTTTTGAGAATTGAAGGCATGCTCTGTTCTTGTCCTGCCAACAAAGTCATTGGCCTGGACTCCGGGGAATCCCACACAAAACTAATTCATGGCCTGGCTCCTGCCCTGGTTTATAATGTCTAAATCTCAGAGCTCAAGCCCTACACCTCAATATCCTCAACTTCTGCTGGACCACAGAAATTCAGATGCTAAACAGAACAGAGCATGAGAAAAGAAATCATGGAAAATGTGTAAGCCTAAACTTAAGCTTTGGTGATACCAGAGGCTTTAGTATTAGCCAAGATTTTGTACTATCTTGGGAATATCTGCTTATGCAGTCATATGGATTCAAACAATTTATTCTACACCTCGGGATTGGTTTCCTCTCCTGTAACAGTGGAAAACTCTGAAAAGCTACTGTAAAATTTAACATATATACACATATATATGTATATATGTATAAAGTAAGCTTTCAATAAATGGTAATTAAAGTTGCTGCTTATTATATTACAGAGCCATCCCAAACATACTCCAGGCAACACCAAGTGTTCACTAGACCCATTTCTGTAACATGACTACAGAAATGAAAAGATGGAATCTGTATAATAGCTGGCAGTCGTCCTCATGTACACACACAGTTTACAAATTCCTCATTTATGATGTCAAAATCCTCTGAATGAAAGAGATGCTAATAAACCAATGGTGCTTGCTTATTCCCTCACTATAAAAAATGAAGATCCTCAAACATCAATTAAGTGTCCTGATTTACTCTAAGCTTCAGCACTGCTAGGATTTCTTCAATGACCTTGAGTCTCTAAGGTTGACTCTTATGGTAACTTTCAAGAGAGAAAGAGCATCAAGTCCACTGTAGCTGTGCTAGAAATAAAATGCATGACATTATTTTAAGCAAATGTGTAGGGCTTTACACTACCTTTGGGCATTCATAAAGGTAAGCTTGTAATGTTCTATGTGAAGAGTAGATGATATTATCCACAGGAATCAATTCCAAAAGTGAAAATGGCATTTCTTTTCTAAAAGGAAACAAGCTGCCTGTGGTGGTGCACCACTACAATCGCAGCGCTTGGGAAGTATAGGCAGGAGGATCAGAAGCACACCTCAAAACAATAAAAACTCAGCAAGTTTTATAGAAAATAAAATTAAATAGGGGCTGGAGAGATGGCCTAGCGGTTAAGAGCGCCGACCGTTCTTGCAGAGGACCTGGGTTCAATCCCCAGCACCCACATGGCGGCCAAAAACCGTCTGAAACTCCAATTCCAGGAGAACTCCAGTTCCAGGGGAATCCGAGACCCTCTTCTGACCTCCGCGGCATTGCACGGCACAGGTGCACAGACCTGTATGCAGACAGTACATTCATACACATATGAAAATAAACTTAAAAAAAAATTTTTTTAAAGAAAATAAAATTAAATAAACTGAGCATGGTGGCTCATGCTTGTAAGCCTACCACTCAGAAGGTTAAAACAGGAAGATTACTATGAATTTAAGGCCAGCCTGGGCCACAAATTTAGACACCATCTCAAAACAAAACAAAAAGCAAAACAAAGAATACATGTTTTTAGATATATTAACTCATAACAGCAGGACATCCAGAGGATGTCCTCAAAGAGGCAGCCCCTTTCAATCTGGGTGTGGCACATCTATAGCATCAGTAAACACAATTGGTTACCACAAAAACTTCCACCAAAAAAAGGAGTCATGGGCAATAAGACAGCTCAGCAGGTAAAGGTACTTGTTGCTGAACCTGAAGACCTGCGTTCAATCCTAGGACTCACAAGATAGAAGGAGGAGAGAACCAACTTCTACAATTGTCTCTGAACTTCACGCAAGTACAGTCACAATCTTAAGAGTGAGCCAACTTCTTTGGCACCATTAACAGGCATCTTTTTATTAGGACAAAATCTCCATAATACGTTAGGCAAAAAATAAAATAAAATAAATGTGCTGGGCATGGTGGCGCATGCCTTTAATCCTAACACTCAGGAGGCAGAGGCAGGCAGATCTTTGTGAGTTCAAGGCCAGCCTGGTCTACAGAGTTCCAGGACAGCTGGGGCTACAGGGAGACCCTGTCTTGAAAAGACAAAAAATAAAAATAAATAAAAATAAAAAGAATATGTTGAACAAAATGCTTAACAATGGTATTTAAGGCTCCATTTTGCTATTTATTATGCTAATTTATGAGGTGTTCTATTGTTTCTTGAAGTGGTACACACAAAGCATCACAGCATTTTCATTCTTTTTTTAAACTGTCACAGGAGAGCTGTTAAGATAGCTCAAGAGGTAAATGTGCTGATGATAAAAGCCTGGAACCCAGAATCTGAGGAGAGAACCAGCTCCACAAAGTTGTCCTCTGACCTCCACCTGTGCACTGTAGCACGGCCCCTCCCTAACAGAGGGAGATGTACTCCTGGGGCCAAACCCTTGCCTTCTGGCAATTTATGGCTGCTAGGTATTAGGTGGGGCTCATGGCAAAAAGCCAAGATGGCACAGACCAGAAAGACCCTCCTTTCTTTTCCCATCAGGCCAGATTCCCATGAGACCTCTGGACCTGAGGCCCACCTCCAGATCTGAGCCCCTGGCTTGGTTTAATTGGCCAGATAGGTTACCATCTCCCCTCCCCCCTATAAAAGGCTCTCCTCCCCTCTCAGAAGTGAACTTTCCACTTCCATCAGGATGGCTGGTGGCCGTGGATTTCCCGAGAGAGAGAGAGAGAGAGAGAGAGAGAGAGAGAGAGAGAGAGAGAGAGAGAGAGAGAAGAAGAGGAGAGAGAGAAAGAGAGACACCACATTTCCTGGAATAAATGCCTACCTTTAAATACCTTTTAATTCATACTGATTCAGACTTTTCTTAGCATCATTATACTTCTCACTACTGAAAAAAAGTTACTTTTCTTTAAGAATGTGGCCACCGATAGGTTCCCCCTGCCTTCCGGATGACCCCATGACCACCCACATGTAGGCAGCACTAACTGGATTCAGCAGGTTAAAATTAGTAAGTAATAAAGGAAGACATGAAGTTGGGCAGATGAGATGAGGGAAGGGGTCCTGGGGAGGATCGGGGGATTGAGGTACACTATACATGCATGAAATTCCCAAAAAAATTAAATTTAAAAAAGAAAGAAAAAGTACTTTTAAAAACCGCCACAGCAATGGTACTGAGCACAGCTGCCAGGAAGTACACATGAAGAGTTCTTGGTTTTCCTAAACTGGGAGACACACTTTTAAAAACCTACAACACCCATGTTAGAATCCAAAGTAAAGGCTGCCACTCACGTGCCATTCACAAGAGCATTACGCCATATTGCCATATTCCACTGGGTAGTGGGGTTTTTTGTTTTCTGAAGAGAACTTCTAAGTTCCCTGCTGTGAACAAAGCTGTTAAACCAGAGGCTCCTCCCACAGCCTGCAGGCAGTCAGCATCCCTGGAGACCCAGCTCCCTTTCTACAGAAGCTCCACCCAGGAGGCCAGGCTAAGCAAGAGCTTGTCTATCACAGGCTCTGTGCAAGGAAGTTCAAGATGCCAAGGTGAGATGCAACAGGCCACTGTGGAGGTTTTCAGTCTCTTGTTCTCAGAATCATTTCCACTTCTCAAATGACCTGTCTCTTGTGAACTGGAATCTAAGGCAGTATCAACATAAGGTCCTTCAATAAATCCCAAAGTAAGTCCGGCATGGTGGTGCATGCCTTTAATCCTAGCACTCGGGAGGCAGAGGCAGGCAGATCTTCGTGAGTTCAAAGCCAGCCTGGTCTACAGAGTAAGTTCCAGGACAACTGGGGCTACAGAGAGACCCTGTCATGAAAAGACAAGACAAAAAAAATTATATATCCCAAAGTAATTTGGAAAATGAGTCAGGTGTCATGCTGAGATGGCAATCAATATACCTGGATAAGTTTTGATGAAATTAGCAACTCCCGGTTTCAAAACAAAGCTCCTTTCTTTTTTTGGGCCACCTGCCTCTGCCTTCCGGGAGCCACCCCACACAGCACAAGACTCTCTTTTTATGACAGCTAAAGCAATGAGAAGAGAAAGAACTACTCTTTTAGGCACCTATAATGAACTTTCTCAGCATTGTATGCACTTTCCCACCCAAGTCATACTAAGATCCCATTCTGCTTATGAGAAAAATCAAAACTCAGTTTTTTTGTTTTGGCTTTTTTTTTTTTTTTTTTTTTTTTTTTTTTTTTTTCCGAGACAGGGTCTCCCTGTAGCCCCAGCTGTCTTGGAACTCACTCTGTAGACCAGGCTGGCCTTGAACTCACAAAGATCCGCCTGCCTCTGCCTCCCAAGTGCTAGGATTAAAGGCGTGCACCACCACACCCGGCCTCAAAACTCAGTTTTTGTTTTTGTTTTTAATTTTTATTTATTTTTGTATGCATATGAATGTACTGTCTGCATGTAAGTTTGTGCAGCCGTGTCATGCAATGCTGCGGAGGTCAGAAGAGGGTGTCAGATTCCCCTGGAACTGGAGTTCTCCTGGAATTGGAGTTACAGAAGGTTCTTAGCCGCCATGTGGGTGCTGGGGATCGAACCCAGGTCCTCTGCAAGAGCAGTCGGTGCTCTTAACCGCTAGGCTATCTCTCCAGCCCCAAAAAACTCAGTTTTAAAAACCTACTACAACTGCACAATTAATAGCTGATAAAGCCAGTATTATTTTATGACTTCTCTCATCCTCTTAAACCAGACCAGTCTCACAGGCTCCAGAACAGCCCCAGTACAGCAGAGACCATGTAACACAAGGTCTTTAGACCCCTACACACCAGCTACATTGGGTGTATAAGCAGGAAAACAAGAACTTATTCCCTCTACTTCAGATGTTAAGTATGCAGTTCAATACAAGAGCTGCTAACGAATGGGTATAACCGCAGTCACACCAATTAAACAGACCAAAGGGATGGGGACAGAGGAAGGACACTGGGAAGAACTTGAGCAAAGGAACAAGGCTGGGAGAGCTCCGGTCTGGAGAATGGATGAAGGAATGATTGCTTCAATCACTTTTCAGTGCTAGGACTGTGGCGCGTGTTAAGTTTGCATATGCCTGAGAAACATGTAAATTACAGCATCTAATTAGGCCAGTCTGGGTACAATACTGCTGGCCCTAACAAAGATCTGAGAGAGATTAATCACTCGAAGGTGGTAGGTGGTTTCACTTTTTGCAAGGGATTTCAGCTGTTAGCATACTACATGGCGCATCATGTGCTGCCTTTCGCTATCCACATTTGTACAATTTTTACATGGCAAATGTTTTGTCCATTTAGTCAATATTTACTGAATGCTTTTTAGGTGTCAGGCACTGTGCAAAGTGCAAGAGACACAAAAATGGCCCAAATTCTTGACTGCTGGGAGAGAGCCACAACTACAAAAATACAGAATTAGTGCTATGTTAATAGTACACAGACCCAGGTGTGCTGGGACACAGTAGAATCCCAGCACTAAGAAAGCTGCTGTGAAGTTGGGGCCAGCCTGGGATACATAATGAAGTCTTGTCTCAAAACCTGAGAGGTGTGTGGGAGAGATGGCTCAGCAGTTAGGAGCACTGGCTGCTCTTGCAGAGGATCCAAATTCAACTCCCAGCACCCACATGATGGCTAGCAACAGTCTGTAACTCCAGGGAAACTCTTCTGATCTCTGAGAGCACTGCATGACATGGGTACACTTAATGCATGTAGGCAATATACTCATACACATAAAAATATAAACGATTTTTTTAAAACCTGAAACCAAACCAAAAAATAGTAAACATATACTAATTAGTGCTAGTAATTAATGATGAAAGATACTAGAAACATTTTTTTAGTTCACAATTTTGCCTACATCTAAGACCTATTTATTTTGGAGGCAGTGTCTCAATATTGAGCCCAGACTGGTTTCAAACTCATCATCTCCTGATTCCACCTCTTAAATGGTGGAGTTTCATGCTCTATATAGGCTTATTTTTTATTTTGCTGAATCTATTGTAAAATAATATACAGTCTGTACATCTACCCCTTCGTAAAAATCATTAAATTTCTAGCCAGGGCTTTCCAACCACCAGGCTCAGTGCTATTATTCAAAGTATAGCACATAAGACAAAAAGAGCCTGGTAAGAGCATGCCTTCAACACACTGTTTATCCTATTTCTCTATTATTCCCCACATCTCCATGTTTGCCTATTACCTGTTTCAAAAGTCAATTTTTAAATTACCAAATAAAATAAAATAGAATTACCAAATAAGGGGACTGGAGAGATGCTAAGAGCACTGGCTGCTCTTATAAAGGACCTGGGTTCAGTTCCCAACACTCGCAAGGCAGCAAACAATTTTCTATAACTCTAGTCCAGGGGATCTAACTTGCTCTTCTGGAAGTCTCCTCAGGCATTGCATGGCACAGATGCACTGGCATACATGCAGACAAAACACTCATCACATAATAATAATAATAAATAAAATATGTTTTAAACATTATTAAATCAGGGCTGAAGAGATGGCTCAGCAGTTAAGAGCATCTGCTGTTTGCTGACCCAGGTTCAGTTCCCACAACCCACAAGGTAACTCACACTGTCTGTAACCCCAGTCCTAGGGCACTTAACACCATCTTCTGGCCTCCAAGGGTACCAGGCATAAATACAGTGCACATACATACACCAGGCAAGCACTCATACACGATAAAAATAAATACTTTTTTTATGGTCAAATCAGAAGGCCCAGCAACACTCCCAAACATCAGTCTTTTGTACCCAGCATGTTTTCCTCACCTTCTACTGACTGTAGTAAATACTGACAGGCCACCCAGGGCCATTTTTTCAGAAAATGACTGCAAAAAGATTTTGCAGGGTTCAGTAGGAGTTAGCTCTAATGAAGTGGCCAAGAAGCTGACATAATGCTGTCATTGTTCCTCTCTGTTCCCACATGCCCGCTCTGCCCTAAACCTGGTGACAGGTTTCTGACTTAAACAGCCCATGCTCATACTTATGATAACCTCAGGTTCTCTTACCTGACCCACTTCAAGGTACACTCTTTGTCACTCCTGAAAATCCCTTCAGAAGATTCATTCCATGAAGACTGTCACTCATATCCCCCACTTCCTCCTAGCTCATGAACAAAGGATACTAATAATGCATATTTGTACAGCAAGCAGTCCACATAACACTTCACACGAAGCGTCTATTAAATCAACCAACAAAGCAACCAGGCAGCCAGCCAGACCACAGACTACTGTCCCCATTTGTCACGCGAGGCCCTCCTGAGCAGAATCCACAAGGTGATAATTTCTGCATCCTCAGCAACTCACATGGACAATGCTCAATAAATAAGGAAATAAGGAGTGGATTTAGAGCAAGTGAAAGCTGACAATGTTGGAAACAAAAGGCAGAAAACAAAAGTAAGTTAGACATGAAAACAAATGCCTATTACAAATACGTACTTATCTGTATCCAAATGGAACAAGACAAAAGGATTTACAAAGGCTGCCAAGATGGCTCAGCAGATAAAAAGGCACGCACTGCCAAGCCTGGCAACCTGAGTTCAATCCTATGATCCACATGGTAGAAGGAGAAAACCAACTCCTGCAAGCTCCTCTGACCTCCACAAACACTGTGACATCTGCATACACACACACACACACACACAAATACACATGCACACACAAATACACATGCACACACAAATACACATGCACACACAACAAATAAAGAATTTCTAAGTCTGCATTACGATGTAACTACATAGTCCTTTTCAAGGCTAAAACACACAAGGATTCTGAAAATGAAGTATAAATGCTGTTATTTAATATTTCCATGTCCAGTTAGGAAAAAAGCACTTACTACAGCTAGAGCCACTGAGAAACTGAAATGTGTGTGTGTGTGTGTGTGTGTGTGTGTGTACACATGCTTGTTTATGTACATGGCTGTGTGGATACAGATATGTGTGCATGTGTGTGCATATGGAGGCCAGAAGACAACTTGTGATGTCTTTTACAGGAATGTTCTCCGCCTCCTTTAAAACAGTCTTTCATTGTCCTGGAGTTTATCATTAGGCTAGAACAGCTGGCTAGCAAGTCTAGGGGATCCTCCTGCAAGTGCATGGTGCAGACATACAAGCAGGCACACATGCATCCACATAATGTTTAAAAGGAGCTGGGTGCAGTGGTGCATGCCTTTAATCCCAGCACTTGGGGATCAGAGGCAGGCAGAGCTCTGTGAGTTAAAGACCAGCCTGTTCTACATAGTGAGTTCCGAGCCAACTGGGGCTATAGGAAGACCCTGTCTCAAAAAGACAAAAAAAAAAAAATTTTAAAGGGGCTGGAGAGATGGCTCACCAGTTAAGAGCATAGGATGCTCTTACAGAAGACCCAAGTTCGATTCCCAGAACCCACATGGCAGCTAACAACCATCTATAACTCCAGTTCCAGGGAATCCAATGCCCTCTTCTGACCTCCAAGGGCATCTTATATACAAGCAGGCAATACACTCATACACATAAAATAAAATAAAATAAAATATTTGTTTTAATGTTTAAAAGAAACTGAAGCAGAAGGATCATGACATTGACCCCAGACTGGACTACACATCAAGAGAAGGCTCTTTTTTCTTCTCTTTTATCAGAAAATGCTTATCTAAGATGGTGGGGGGATTATTTGTTGTTGTACTTTTGTCTTGTTTTATTTAAGACAGGTTCTCCCTGTGCCTTGGCTGGCCTGTTATTGCTATGTAGACTATGGTGGGCTCAGTTTCACAGAAAGCTACCTGCTTCTGCCTCCTGAATACTAGGATTAAAGGTGTGTACCATTACATCCCACATCCCACATCCCACATCCAGGTTTATCTAAGAATTTTAGTAATAATAAGGACCTTTGGGATCTAGGAAAATAAAGTCTTCCTGCCCAAAGTCAAGTAAATATCAACAGTTATGAGCTAGGTGATCCAGTATCCAAATCTCACTCTAAAATGGTAATCTGCCTAGAAGCTCAGCAGTGTAAGAGGGTCTTTACAGCTGCTGTTGTATTTCACCTTTCCACAGTTCCGACAAGTAATCTCCATTATTCCAATCAAGTGACGTTGGGGCCAGGCAGAGTGGTACACACCTGCACTCCCAGCACTTGAGAAGCAGAAGCAAGAGAATCAGTTCAAAAATCACCCTCAGCTACACAAGACCCCTGTGAAAAATGAAAAATAATAAATAAATAAATAAATAAATAAATAAATAAATAAATAAATAAATAAACAGAAAACCAGGATTCCAGCCCAGAACTATGCAACTCCAATACTTCCACACCACCACTGCACTGCCTCGTTGAAGATGAGCCTGTCTGCAGAGTTGTGATCCTCAGACTCTGGTTGAAGTGACTGACCAAAGACTGCAGCTTGTGGTATTCTCTGCCTAGAATACTGGATGTTAACTGGTGTCCTAGCCAAGCACAAGATATCCCTCATTTCTAGAGGAGCAATGACAAGAGTCTTTTCCCAGCCTTCTACCTTGAGTAGAGCTAGAGCCACCTCTGAGGACCACAGTCAAAAGAAGAGCTAGCACAGCTAACCTGGAGGTCACAGTATTCAGTGCTAGCATCTCTCTCCCTTACTGATAAGACATTCTGATCACAGGACTGATTAAGGCTACACAGCAAGTGTAACACCTGAACTTTCATTCCTCATACATTCCTGAGTCTCAAGATCCTTTTCTCAGCTCCAGGCATCTGAACCAGTTCCCCAGAAAACATCTCTATGACTCCAGAGGACCTCTCCTCTCTCCAGAGGAAGTCATACTGTGCTAGAAGGTTCCCTGCACTGGGAGCCTCAGGTAAATACAAAGTGAGATCCTAAGAAAACACACCTGCATCAAACCTGGGCAGGAGTTCTCATGCCCAGAGCATTACTGCTCAAGCGGCCCAAGAGTAGATAGTACAAATGAAAGAAAACTAATATTCATCTAATTTTTACTCATCATCTACTCCTCTTACAAATATCTCCACTGAAATCGCCTTCTGACACAATATATTTCCAAACTCAGTATTTGCAACCAACACATTTTTATAGTTATCAAGTCATTATCTGCTAAAAGAAGTGCTACAGATCAAAATAAATTAAATTCTTACCCCTATTTGTAACAAAAATACTACACAGCCCTAACAGTCATGAAAACTACTATTTAGATGTTTTCAGGCTCTGAACCGCTCAGTTGATAAAGATGCTTGCAGGATGCAAGATAACCTGGGTTCAATCCCTAAGACCCACATGCTAGAAGGAGAAATGACTCTCGAAAGTTGTCCTCTGACTTTCGCATGTATGCCACAGCATACACATGCCCACACATATACACATACACACAAACACAGAGAAGTAAATAAATGTAATAAAAAAAATAATTGTATCTCAGTGATGGAGCTTTCCCCTAAATAAGCATAACAAAGAGATCACAGGAGCCCCAAAACATACATAACTTGGTCTAGACATATCTCAGCTGATCATTTAAAAAGCCAAATGCTAAACTGGGCATGGTGGCACATGCCTTTAATACTAGCACTCAGGAGGCAGAGGCAGGCGGATCTTTGTGAGGGCCAGCCTGGTCTACAGAGTGAGTTCCAGGACAGCTGGGGCTACAAGGAGACCCTGTCTCAAAAACACACCAACAAAAAAAAAAAAAAAAAAAAAAAAAAAAAGCCAAATGCTAATGTTTCCAAGAAGTCTTCCCTCAAATCAGCTTAAGACTTCGCAAATTGTCTATCATAAAACCTATAAGAAAAGCCAAGATCATCTCCAACTCATATCATAGGTAAGGATGTCAAGTCTTAGGTTTACATGAGGGTTCAGATAATCCACAGAGCAGAATATAGAGAATATAAAATTAAAATGGGGAGGGGGCAACTGTCAGAAAAACCTAAGAATTCTCCTTGTCTGATCTAAACTTAACCTTTTCAGTTACCAAATGTTACTGGATTAGATGAGATCATACCCAGGAGTAGTTGCCACATGGCAAATCCTATTCTAAGCATATATACCATTGTACATAACTTAATCCTTCCTCATAAGCACTTGTCTTTAAGCAAGAGCAAAATTAGGAGTACTAATTGGAGTACTGCTCCAGTCCCCTGCCCATTCCTCTGAGTGAGGAGACCTGAGTCTGGTAGTAAACTGGCTTACCAGGAAACAGTGGATTCAATTAGAGTTGTCTGGCCTCCTACATCCAGTCAGTGCTGAGTGCTTCTCTAACTGCAAACTGTTATAGACTCATAGCATCCTCTCCATGAGAAAGTTCTATAACAAGAGCCAGTGCTATTCTTGGGCACTGAAAATAAAACTTTCCTTCAACAACTAATTGGAGAAACAGTATTTAAAAAAAAAAAAGAAAGAAAGAAACTGTAATATCTCATATCCTCCCCCAATGAAATATCACATGCAGTCCACTTCAACTGTATCAATGCAAAGCAGTGTCCAGTATAAAGCAGGGCAGCCTGTGAATTCCAGTGGCTGAAGCCAACCAAACACAAAGCCAGATGTCGGCTGATGTGTGTATAGGGTAAAATGCAGTGTTTTTCTAAGGACAAAGGAAATTACTCTGCACATAGGATCAGGACCCATTAGAACATGATCTGGGGGCTGGAGAGATGGCCTAGCGGTTAAGAGCACCGACCGCTCTTGCAGAGGACCCGGGTTCGATCCCCAGCACCCACATGGCGGCTGAGAACCGTCTGAAACTCCAACTCCAGGAGAACTCCAGCTCCAGGGGAATCCGACGCCCACTTCTGACCTCCGCGGCATTGCACGACACGGGTGCACAGACTTGCATGCAGACAATACATTCGTACACATACAGAAATAAATAAAATTAATAAAAAAAAAAAATTTAGAACATGATCTGGCAGCCAGTTATCAGGCTCACCTAAATGCATATTTGTAGTGGGTTTCACCAAATTTTAATGAAGAGGAAAAAACAACAACTGATGCACCCTTTTACGATCCCTTCCCACTGGTAATGTCTCTAGTTACTCAGGTTAATTCAGGATATTAGTGTAAAGTCAAAATTATGATTTTTCTGGGGCTGGAGGTGCTATGGCTCAGGAGAGTACTCACTAGCATGCTCACGGTTCTGGATTCAATCCCAAGCACCATATCCAAAACAGTTATTTTTCTGTTATCAGCCTCATGTTCATCACCAAACCTAATTCTATTTTTAATTTTTCTAGGATTTTTTTGCACATGCATGTGTATTCATGTTTGCATGAGTGGGAGAACACATGTGTATACAGGTACATGTGTACATGTGCATGTGGAAGCACAAAATTAATGCCAGTGTCTTCTGCAATCTACTCACCACTTATTTACTGAGGAAGAGTCTCTTCTTACTGATCCCAGAGTCCACGACTCCAGCTAGTCTGGCTAGCCAGCTTGCCCTGAAGAATCCCTGTCTCTACCTCTGCTGAAATTACAGGCAGCTGCCACACTTGCCCAGCAACTGTGTGTGTACTGGAGATCCAAACTTATGCTTATAGCCGGGCGTGGTGGCGCACGCCTTTAATCCTAGCACTTGGGAAGCAGAGACAGGCAGATCTTTGTGAGTTCAAGGCCAGCCTGGTCTACACAGTGAGTTCCAGGACAGCTGGGGCTACGGAGAGACCCTGTCTCGAAAAGACCAAAAAACAAACCAACTTATGCTTGTAAGACAAGTGGCTTATCCGCTGAGCTATTCTCCAAGCTGGTTTTGTTTTTTGTTGTTGTTGTTCTGTTTTGTGTTTTTGTTTTGTTTTTGAGACAGGGTCTCTCCAGCTTGTCCAAGCTAGCCTCGATCTCCTGGGTTCAAACCATCCTCCTGCCTTGGAATCCCTAGTCCAAGGGCTACACCGTAGTCTTAGAACCAAACCCAGTTCATCTCAATTCAATTCTTCTATCCACATTTTGTCACAAACTAAACTTTCCCAAAGTCCTCATAGTGAAACTCTCCTAGTAATCATGTAAGTTATAAAAGACACTTCCCATCACAAAATACCCCAAAACTTTTTTTATGGTAAAATCTTCAAAACACCAAATTGGAGAATCAACCTTTATTAATCTCAAGGTATTTCTTACCCTTTATACAGAAAATAGAATTTTTTTTTTTTTTTGGTCTTTTTGAGGCAGGGTCTCCCTGTAGCCCCAGCTGTCCTGGAACTCACTCTGTAGACCAGGCTGGGCTTGCACTCACAAAGATCCACCTGCCTCTGCCTCCCAAGTGCTAGGATTTTAGGAGACTTTTAGAAACAGCAGAATGGATAATCAACTTCAAATCTTTTATGGATCGGGACACTGGTACAGAGAAATGAAGATGTTCTAAGTCACTCGACCTATTAATTTTAAGGCTGGTACTGGCATCCCCATTCCTGACCGGTCCATGGCTGCTGGACTTTATTATGCTCTCTTACATGCCTGATCGAACCCAAAGACACTCAGATAAGTAAAAACAGAATTAGTGTCGCCCCAGCCACCTTTCCTTGAAGTCAGAAATTTTATCCTGCTCCCAAATGAGCCCTGGCTTCTTCCTCAGATTTTTATCATCCCACTAAAAAAGGAAAAGCACTAAAAGAGTCTCAATGAAATGAGAGGAAGCCATTCTTCTCTGATTACTGGAACATGCACTGTAATTACTTACAGTCCATTGAGAGAAGCAGCCCTTGCCTGTAATTGGTTTAATAACAGCTGATCTTCTTGCTGACCAGAGGAAGCTGTGGAGTAGTTCTCTGGAGTCCAAGGTCAAGCAGAGAGTCTTTACCACAGTTAAGCATAAAGGAAAAGCTCGAGGGCTTCATCAAGTCCATGAAGCCCAGCACAGTGAACAGTCTCTCCTAAGGCACAAAAGGTACCCAAGAATAATTGGGGGAGATGAGATTACCAACATGAGTCCTTTGTCAGGCATAGTAATGAGTTCTCTCCCACAGGGCCCCAAGCCTAGAAACCAAAAAATAATCCAAGAGATCCAATTAACCATGAAGAAAATGACTTCAACTCATGATGGATACAACTGATCAAATTTCTCCAAAAAAATTCCATATCCTGAGCACACTTACGAATCATCACCCTCTCCTCTGGTGGACTGCTAACTGTAGCTTTCTTTCCTAATACACGCCAATTACTACTTGCATTTGCATTAACAAATACTTTCATTTGTAAGAACAAAGTCGTTACCCTTAGTGAATGACCACTTCCTGATTGAAGGATTCTTGACCACATGGGATCTATAAATTTGTGCCAGCTGAGTTAACAATAGGAGAAATGCATTTTAAGAAAAACAGAGTCAATTTTCCTAATGGAAGTTGGCATTCTGGATAGTCCCCCAGGATCCCTTCCTATTGACCCTCATACCTTTGGTCACCTCCCACAGGGAAGCATAGCCAGCCTGTGTTACTAACAGAGTATTACAGGGTTATGGCACATTATCCACCCTGCTTACTCTGATTATTCGCTCTAGGGAGACCCATGATGTGTTAACATGAAAGCACACAGAAATACTTATGTGGAGAAGCACTGAGGCCTGCAGTCAACAGCCAGTGGCCCCTTATAAATGGTGACCAGAAGAAACATCTGAAGGAAATCATGCTCCAGTCAAGCCTGCAATCCCCGTAACAAGACCAAATTTTCTGACCAAAGAAACACAACTGGTTTAGACTTTTGAGTTTTGAAGTCATTTGTTTCTCAAACAATGGATAGCTCAAATACTCTGCCTGAATAGCACAAGCCTCAGGAAATAAAAGTGCAGCTCCTATTTGAATGATTTTTCACTCTGTCCTTCCTAGTTGATTAACTCTTCCCAAGAAGCCATTTCTGTTAACATTAGCCATCTGAATCAACAGATGCTGCAAGTCATCCCTGAAAACCTACTTCTAACAGTTCAGTCAATATCCTGATGCCAATAAAAACTTCTATTATTTGCTGGGATGCAATGGACTCAATTTTTGTGCCCTATCCCTGTCTACTTTGAAATTCCAGTCCTGGGTATGGTGACATAAGCCTGTAATCCCAGCACTCTGGGGCAGGCAGACCAAAAAGAGAAAATTAAGGAGACACAGGAAGGGAAAGGAGCCCCTTACCCAGGAGTCTAGGTCTTTAAAGACTCACTGGCTTAGAGTCAATTTCAATACAACCGCCAAAATTTGCTGCAAAGCTCCCTATATACAGATTATATTCATTTTTATAGAGATGTCAAATAAGAATATGAATGTAGCAATAAACTATCATAGTTAAGGCCAACTATAAATTTAAGTTTATCCATTCCTTTATAGATGTATAAACCTGTAATTTTCCAAGAATCTGACAGACAATACTGGAAACATTTACAGTCAAAACATGTCTCTTTTTTCCTCATGCCCCACCTATATGAAGTCCTTTGACCCCTTTGACTTATGGTAATCTATCTTATCAACCTTAGTACTGTCCAATACACCTCAGAAATCTATGATTTCACAGATCTAAAAGAAAAAGTTCTTGAAAAATCCTCCAAACAAGCTAGCCCTGAAATCTCAGCTACCTGGAGGGCAGAGGCAGGAGGATCTCTGTGAGTTCAAGGCCAGCCACCAGGCTACACGGTGAGTTCCAGGACAGCTGGGGATACAGAGAGACCCTGTCTCAAAAACATCCCCCCTAAAAAAAAAAACCCTATCTCCAAAAAGTAAAACAAGATGACTCTCCCTTGAGGAGCCTGTTCCACACCTGTCATGTCTCACACATAGTTCTCTTAAGAGAGGCCCATACCCAGAGTCTCAGGTGTATCTTACTGTCTTCTGAGTGCCTCTCTTTCTCCTCACCCTCATGCTCAAATCTATGTTAAAGGCTTCATTTTAAAAAAAAAAAAAAAAGGGGGGGGGGCTGGAGAGATAGCTCAGCGGTTAAGAGCGCTGACTGCCAGCATCCACAAGGTGGCTAAGAACGGTCTTTAAACTGAGCATGGTAGTGCACGCCTTTAATCCTAGCACTGGTCTACAGAGTGAGTTCCAGGCCAGCTGAGGCTACAGGGAGACCCTGTAAAAAAAAATAAATTGATTGACTGATTGATAGATTAGATAGAGGTTTTTTAATTTTTTATTTATTTTTTATGTGTATGAATGTACTGTCTGCATGTAGGTTTGTGCACCCTTGTCATGCAATGCCACGGAAGTCAGAAGAGAGTGTCTGATTCCCCTGGAACTGGAGTTAAAGACGGTTCTCAGCCACCATGTGGGTGCTGGGGATTGAACCCAGGTCCTCTGCAATAGCAGTCGGTGCTCTTAACCGCTAGGCTATCTCTCCAGCCCC
This sequence comes from Rhizomys pruinosus, assembly GCA_009823505.1. Lineage (NCBI taxonomy): Eukaryota > Metazoa > Chordata > Mammalia > Rodentia > Spalacidae > Rhizomys > Rhizomys pruinosus. The sequence continues at coordinate 791,932 of VZQC01010618.1, read as the reverse complement.
CAAATGCAACTCTCTTAATAGGCCATGTCCACCCTTAGGTGTGTTCTGCCTTCCCACCTTGCTGTCTTCCCCTTAACACCTCTTTATTTATATCCGTTTCTTGCTTTTTTGCTTCACTTTGCCTTGTTTTCTTTCTCAAACAGGTAGCCTAGGCTGGCCTTGAACTATGCAACTAAGGAGGACCTGACCTGAATCTCCACTACTCCTTTCTCCCAAATGTTGAGATTACAGACATGTGACACTACACAAACCTTTTTTTAGATTTTTTAAAAATTTTTTTATTTATTTATTTTTATGTGTATGAATGTACTGTCTGCATGTAGGTCTGTGCACCCGTGTGGTGCAATGGCACGGAGGTCAGAAGAGGGTGTCGGATTCCCCTGGAGCTGGAGTTCTCCTAGAATTGGAGTTACAAATGGTTCTCAGCTGCCATGTGGGTGCTGGGGTTCGAACCCAGGTCCTCTGCAAGAGCAGTTGGCGCTCTTAACCGCTAGGCTATCTCTCCAGCCCCTAAAACCTTTTCTTAATAAACTGCAACTTACTTTGTGCTGACTGACTCACGTGAACTTTTCGGCAGGGTAGTCAGAATCCCAGCTTCACCTACCTGAGCAAAGTCTCTAAAGAATTCCTCAGGCTGCTACAGGCAACAGTGCATAGCTACATCTCTATTTCCACTGACAAGGAGGCTAAGGCAGAAGGATCACTTGGAAACCTGCCTGAGCTACATAACAGAAATCCTGTCTCAAGGAAGGAAGGAAATCCTAGTCTCCGATGCTATGCTCACAGGAGGGAGACAAGACCTTTGGGAGGAAACTAAGTCATGAGACTGGCGCTTCGTGACCAGAATGTACACCTTTCTAAAAGACCCCAGGGAGCCTCTAGCCATCTTTCCACAATGTGATTATAAGAAGTTGGCTGGAGCCAGGCGTGGTGGTGCACTCCTTATTGCTAGCGTTTGGGAGGCAGAGGTAGGTGATGGACTCTGAGTTCATGGCCTGCCTTGTCTACATAGTGAGCTCCAGGCCAGCTGGGACTAAAGGGAGACCCTGACTCAAAAAAAAGACAAAAAAAAAAAAAAAGGTCAGCTGAAAGTTGGAAGGAAGCTAGAATCAGAGACATGCTGCTAGCACTAATGGTGACCTTCCAGCTTCCAGAACTGTGAGAAACAGTGTGCTTATTAAAGCCACCCAGGAAATTGTCATTGCTATGGCAATCTGAAATAAGACAAGAATATGAAGTCTTAACCATGTGCTCAAAAGCATTCCTTATCAGAATTTTTTCTTATTAAAGTCAAATTCCTGTCTTCTAATACCACACTCCTTCCTTTAGTTTCCACACAAAACAAGAAAAAACCAACACAACTGCCAAAAAGACACAAGGAGCAGCATCTAAGTCAGCCAGCACTCTGTTTATCATAAATGCCTGGTCATCATCAAGTATTTATTACTGGTTTTTATAGTTCCCTCAGAAAAATCAACTTGAAAGAGCACTAGGGCAACAGCTGTTTGCAGGGGACGATAGGAGCTTTGAGAGTGACCTGGGCTCCCGTTGCCACATCCTTTCATTCCTTCACACTATGTCAGGCCTGTGTGCCTGCCCTGGAAAAGAAAAACATGCTTTACTTTTAATTACCTACATGTCTGCTCATTGGCTAAATTGCATAGGTTAGTGGCCTAGACAATCAGCGTGCAGTGTTTGCACAAGAAGCCTCCACTTTCTTCACCTAACAGCCTCGCCTGTCTCACACATGTGGAATATTAATAGGAATACAAACAAAACCAATAAAGTGAAATAGCAAGAACAAGCCCGGTCTGGTGGCACACTCCTTTAATCCCAGCAGGGGCAGAAGGATCTGTGAGACTGAGGACAGCTTAGTCTACATAGCAAGTTTCAGGTCAGCTGTCTCAAAAAACTAAAAAGGCAGAACAACAAATACATATTCTGATACAACAGAAACCATATTTAAGGTAAGTGGACTGGAATTTAACTGCACAACACACACTTGTTGGAGGCTGATGTACCAATCAGCCACATGACTTACAAAAGCACTAATTTGGACTCAAGATAAAGATAGCCTTCATATTCATTAAATTGCAACCCAACCAGGTAATGCTGACCCTTCAATCCCTATAAATGTAATAGGAAGCAATTACATTAACTACTATTGTCTCCTCCAGCTCCATTTGTGGCAAATGCACACAGGAAACCCTGACTATGCCAAGGTTTCTCCAACTCTTAATGTTTGAAAACTACACAAATGAAACTTTTTCCTTAAAAGTAGGGAGAAGGGGGCTGCAGGGATAGCTCAGCAGTTAAGAGCACTGACTGCTCTTGCAAAGGGCCTGGGTTCAATTCCCAGTACCCACATGGTGACTAACAACCACCTATAACTCCAGATCTGACACCCTCCTCTGATCTCTACAGGCATTTCACGACAAGAGTCCACCTACCTATGTGTAGGCATTACACTCACACATATAAAATAAAAATGTTTTTTTAAAAATCATGGAAAGGCAAGAGCTTTTAAATCCCTTAAGTATACTGCCTAAACTACTGTCCCTTTCCCAAGTAAGTATATCTTTTAGTGAAGAAAAACTAAGGCACATTTCAGTGACAACTACGACTTGTACCAAAGTATCAAATGACTGGATTAAACTACAAGGAGATATCATTTTACAGTTTTTATTTCTTTACCAAAATGAACTTTTTGCATAAACCCAAGGTAGATAAAATTCTGACATTCAAAGCTCAGGAGAAAGCCAGGCGTGGTAGTCCCCGCCTCTAATCCCAGCACTCAGGTGGATCTCTTTGAGTTTTAGACCAGCTGTGTACAAGGTAAATTATAAGCCAGCTGGGGCTGCTACAGGGAGACCCTGTCTCAAAAACAAAAATGCTGGGCATGGTGGCGCACGCCTTTAATCCCAACACTGGGGAGGCAGAGGCAGGAAGATGTAAGGCCACCTGGTCTACAGAGTGAGCTCCAGGCCAGCTGGGATTAAAGGGAGACCCTGTCTCAAAAAGATCAACAACAACAACAAAAAAAAGATAAACACGTAAGCTGGGCGTGGTGGCGCACGCCTTTAATCCTAGCACTTGGGAGGCAGAGGCAGGCAGATCTTTGTGAGTTCAAGGCCAGCCTGGTCTACACAGTGAGTTCCAGGACAGCTGGGGCTACGGAGAGACCCTGTCTCGAAAAGACCAAAAAACAAACAAAAGATAAACATGTAAATGAATGCTGTGAAACTTGTAAAATCTGAATAAGATAGATAATTTTTTATGAAATTATTCATTTATTTATACAGGTTCTTACTACATAACCTTGGCTGGCCGGCTCATTATGTAGCCCAGGCTGGCCTTAAACTGACATTAGTCCTCCCGATAGCTTCCCAGATACTGAGATTACAGACTTGAGCCATCACACCTGGAGGAGGAGGTGGACTATATCAATGTCAACTTCCTAGCTGTGATAGTTAAACACGATATTGCCATAAACTGGGCATCTTGGTGCATGCCTATAATCCCAGTGTTCAGTAGACTGAGGCAAGAGAATGATGATTTTGGCCAACCTAGGATACATAGCAAGACCCTATCTTTAAATGAATAAATACTGATAAGAGATATTAGCAGGAGTGGATGGGTGAAGGGCATTGGAGGCTCTTGGTGTGATTTCTTACAACTGCATGTAAATCTATAGTTGATCCAGAATGGTTTGCTTCATCCTTTAAGGTGTACTTGCCATTTATTTGTTCACTAAGCTCTCGTCTGATGACTTGTAGTAAAGTCTACCTATGTCTGCCAGGCAGAGGGATAATACCCTCCATAGATTATTTCTTTAATAGAACCTAAGGAAGAAGCACTGTTTATTATGTCTTCATTTAACAGATGAGGAAACTAAAGTCCAGCAATGTGACTTTAATGCTCCAATCCATACAGCAATTAGGAGTTGAGAGCAAACCCCACATCATCCCACACCTATACCTTTACCCACACCTCCTCTTTGATTAGATGCCACATNGAGTGGTACACACCTGCACTCCAGCACTTGAGAAGCAGAAGCCAAGAGAATCAGTTCAAAACATCCCCCACCCCCCTCAGTAACAAGACCCTGATGAAAAATTAAAACATAATATAAATAAATAAACTAAATAAATAAATAAACTAAATAAATAAATAACCAGAACAGAAAACCCGGCTCCAGCCCAGAACTATGCAACTCCAATACTCCACACCACCACTGCACTGCCTCGTTGAAGATGAGCCTGTCTGCAGAGTTGTGATCCTCAGACTCTGGTTGAAGTGACTGACCAAAGACTGCAGCTTGTGGTATTCTCTGCCTAGAATACTGGATGTTAACTGGTGTCCTAGCCAAGCACAAGATATCCCTCATTTCTAGAGGAGCAATGACAAGAGTCTTTTCCCAGCCTTCTACCTTGAGTAGAGCTAGAGCCACCTCTGAGGACCACAGTCAAAAGAAGAGCTAGCACAGCTAACCTGGAGGTCACAGTATTCAGTGCTAGCATCTCTCTCCCTTACTGATAAGACATTCTGATCACAGGACTGATTAAGGCTACACAGCAAGTGTAACACCTGAACTTTCATTCCTCATACATTCCTGAGTCTCAAGATCCTTTTCTCAGCTCCAGGCATCTGAACCAGTTCCCCAGAAAACATCTCTATGACTCCAGAGGCCCTCTCCTCTCTCCAGAGGAAGTCATACTGTGCTAGAAGGTTCCCTGCACTGGGAGCCTCAGGTAAATACAAAGTGAGATCCTAAGAAAACACACCTGCATCAAACCTGGGCAGGAGTTCTCATGCCAAACAGGACATTACTGCTCAAGCGGCCCCAAGAGTAGATAGTACAAAAATGAAGAACAACTAATATTCATCTAATTTTTACTCATTCATCTACTCCTCGTTACAAAATCTCCACCTGAAATGCCTTCGACACAATCTATTTCCAAACTCAGTATTTGCAACCAACACATTTTTATAGTTATCAAGTCATTATCTGCTAAAAGAAGTGCTACAGATCAAAATAAATTAAATTCTTACCCCTATTTGTAACAAAAATACTACACAGCCCTAATAAACAGTCATGAAAACTACTATTTAGATGTTTTCAGGTCTCTGAACCGCTCAGTTGATAAAGATGCTTGCAGGATGCAAGGAAACCTGGGTTCAACCCTACGACCCCATGCTAGAAGGGAATGACTCTCGAAACGTGTTCTCTAACTTTCGCAGTATGCCACAGCATACACATGCCCACACATATATACCCCATACACCACAAACACAGAGAAGTAAAATACAATGTAACTAAAAAAACTAATTGTATCTCAGTGATGGAGCTTTCCCCTAAATAAGCATAACAAAGAGATCACAGGAGCCCCAAAACATACATAACTTGGTCTAGACATATCTCAGCTGATCATTTAAACGCCAAATGCTACAACGGGCCTCGGTGGCACATGCCTTTAATAACTACACTACGGAGGCAGAGGCAGGCGGCATCTTTGTGAGGGCCAGACCTGGTTAAACTGAGCGTGAGTTTCCAGACAGCTGGGTACAAGGAGACCCTCGTCCATAAAACACCAAAAAAAAAAAAAAAAAACAAAAAAAAAAAAAAAGCCAAATGCTAATGTTTCACAAGAAGTCCTTCCCTCAATCGCTTTAAGACCTTCGCAACTTTGTCTATCATAAAACCTATAAGAAAAGCCAAGATCATCTCCAACTCATATCATAGGTAAGGATGTCAAGTCTTAGGTTTACATGAGGGTTCAGATAATCCACAGAGCAGATATAGAGAATTATAAAATTAAATGGGGAGGGGCCAACTGTCAGAACAAAAAACCTAAGAATTCTTCTTTCTTGTACTGATCTAAACTTAACCTTTTCGTATACCCAAATGTTACTGGATTAGATTGCGATCATACCCAGGAGTAGTTGCAAATGGCAAATACTTCATTCTAAGCAATATACCACTTGTACATAACTTAATCCTTCCTCATAAGCACTTGTCCTTTAAGCCCCAAAGGCCAAAATTAGGGTAATTTAATTGGAGTACTGCTCCAGTCCCCTGCCCATTCCTCTGAGTGAGGAGACCTGAGTCTGGTAGTAAACTGGCTTACCAGGAAACAGTGGATTCAATTAGAGTTGTCTGGCCTCCTACATCCAGTCAGTGCTGAGTGCTTCTCTAACTGCAAACTGTTATAGACTCATAGCATCCTCTCCATGAGAAAGTTCTATAACAAGAGCCAGTGCTATTCTTGGGCACTGAAACTAAAACTTTCCTTCCAAAACAACTCAATTTGGGGATAAACAGCATTTATAAAATAATAAAAAACCAAACTAAAAAAAAATTGCCAGGCGTGGGTGGTGCACCCCTTATCTCAGCACTCAGAACCCGAGGCGACAGCCTGGTCTACACTAGTGAGTTCCAGAACAGCTGGGGATACAGGAGAATGCTAAAAACTAAAAAATTCAAACAAAAAAAAAAAAAAAAAAAGAGTAAAGCAAGGTAACACCTGTAACTATCTCATATCCTCCCCCAATGAAATATCACATGCAGTCCACTTCAACTGTATCAATGCAAAGCAGTGTCCAGTATAAAGCACGGGCACGCCCTGTGAATCTCCAGTCTGAAGCCAACCAAAACACAAGCCGATGGTCGGCTGATGTGTGTATAGGTTAAAAATTTGCAGTGCTTTTCTAAGGACCAAAGGACTTACTCTGATACACCTAGGATCTACGGACCCTTTTAGCTTAGAACACTGATTGGGGGCTGGAGAGATTGCCCTAGGGTTAAGAGCACCGACCGTCTTTGGCAGAGGACCCCGGGTTCGCTCACCCAGCACCCCACAGTGGCGAGAACCGTTGAAACCGTAACCGTCTGAAACTCCAAACCCAGGAGAACTCCACGCTCCAGGGGAATCCCGACCCACCAGCTCCACTTCTGACCTCCGCGGCATTGCCGACGCCCGGGTGCACAGATTGAAGCAGTCAATACATTCTCGTAACATTACAGAAATAAATAAACATTAATAAAAAAAAAAATTTTTTGAACATGATCTGGCAGCCAGTTATCAGGCTCACCTAAATGCATATTTGTAGTGGGTTTCACCAAATTTTAATGAAGAGGAAAAAACAACAACTGATGCACCCTTTTACGATCCCTTCCCACTGGTAATGTCTCTAGTTACTCAGGTTAATTCAGGATATTAGTGTAAATTCTAAAACTACTGATTTTCTGGGGCTGGAGTGTTGCTATGGGCTCAGGAGAGTACTCACTAGCATGCTAACACGGTTCTGAGATTCATATCCCCAAGCACCAATCCCAAAACAGTTATTTTTTTTCTTTATCAGCCTCACTGCCTTCCATCCTACCTAACCCTATTCTATTTTTATTTTCTAGGATTTTTTTGCACATGCATGTGTATTCATGTTTGCTGAGTGGGAGGAACACAGTGTATACAGGTGCTACAGTGGTACATGTGCATGTGGAAGCACAAAATTAATGCCAGTGTCTTCTGCAATCTACTCACACTTATTTATGAGGAAGAGTCTCTCTTACTGATCCAGAGTCCACGACTCCAGCTAGTTGGCTAGCCAGCTTGCCCTGAAGAGATCCCTGTCTCTACCTTGCTGAAATTACAGGCAGCTGCCACCACTTGCCAGCCACTGTTTGTGTACTGGAGATCCAAAATTATGCTTATAGCCGGCTGGTGGCCAGCACGCCTTCCTATCCTAGCACTTGTGGAATCAGCAGAGACAGCCCACAGATCTTTTGTGAGTTCAAGGCCAGATGGCTCTACACAGTGAGTCCACGGCAGCTCGGGGCCTTACGGAGAGCCACTTGTCTCGAAAAGACCAAAAAACACCAAAACTTATGCATGTAAGACAAGTGGCTTATCCGCTGAGCTATTCTCCTAAGCTGGTTTGTTTTTGTTTTTTGTTGTGTTCTGTCTTTTGTGTTTTTGTTTTGTTTTTCGAGACACGGTCTCTCAGCTTTGTCCAAGCTAGCCTCGATCTCCTGGGTTCAAACCATCCTCCTGCTTGGAATCCCTAGTCCAAGGGCTACACCGTAGTCTTAGAACCCAAAACCAATTCATCTCAATTCAATTCTTCTATCCACATTTTGTCACAAACTAAACTTTCCCAAGTCTCCCTCATAGATGTAAACTCTCTAGTAATCATTAAGTTATAAAGAAACTTCCCATCACAAACACTACCCCAAAAACTTTTTTTATGGTACAAATCTTCAAAACACCAAATTGGAGAATCAACCTTTATTAATCTCAAGGTATTTCTTACCCTTTATACAGAAATAGAATTTTTTTTTTTTTTGGTCTTTTGAGGCAGGGTCTCCCTGTAGCCCCAGCTGTCCTCGGCACTCACTCTGAGACCAGGCTGGGCTTGCCACTCACAAAGATCCACCTGGCCTTGCCTCCAAGTGCTAGGATTTTAGGAGACTTTAGAAACAGCAGAATGGATAATCAACTTCAAATCTTTTATGGATCGGGACACTGGTACAGAGAAATGAAGATGTTCTAAGTCACTCGACCTATTAATTTTAAGGCTGGTACTGGCATCCCCATTCCTGACCGGTCCATGGCTGCTGGACTTTATTATGCTCTCTTACATGCCTGATCGAACCCAAAGACACTCAGATAAGTAAAAACAGAATTAGTGTCGCCCCAGCCACCTTTCCTTGAAGTCAGAAATTTTATCCTGCTCCCAAATGAGCCCTGGCTTCTTCCTCAGATTTTTATCATCCCACTAAAAAAGGAAAAGCACTAAAAGAGTCTCAATGAAATGAGAGGAAGCCATTCTTCTCTGATTACTGGAACATGCACTGTAATTACTTACAGTCCATTGAGAGAAGCAGCCCTTGCCTGTAATTGGTTTAATAACAGCTGATCTTCTTGCTGACCAGAGGAAGCTGTGGAGTAGTTCTCTGGAGTCCAAGGTCAAGCAGAGAGTCTTTACCACAGTTAAGCATAAAGGAAAAGCTCGAGGGCTTCATCAAGTCCATGAAGCCCAGCACAGTGAACAGTCTCTCCTAAGGCACAAAAGGTACCCAAGAATAATTGGGGGAGATGAGATTACCAACATGAGTCCTTTGTCAGGCATAGTAATGAGTTCTCTCCCACAGGGCCCCAAGCCTAGAAACCAAAAAATAATCCAAGAGATCCAATTAACCATGAAGAAAATGACTTCAACTCATGATGGATACAACTGATCAAATTTCTCCAAAAAAATTCCATATCCTGAGCACACTTACGAATCATCACCCTCTCCTCTGGTGGACTGCTAACTGTAGCTTTCTTTCCTAATACACGCCAATTACTACTTGCATTTGCATTAACAAATACTTTCATTTGTAAGAACAAAGTCGTTACCCTTAGTGAATGACCACTTCCTGATTGAAGGATTCTTGACCACATGGGATCTATAAATTTGTGCCAGCTGAGTTAACAATAGGAGAAATGCATTTTAAGAAAAACAGAGTCAATTTTCCTAATGGAAGTTGGCATTCTGGATAGTCCCCCAGGATCCCTTCCTATTGACCCTCATACCTTTGGTCACCTCCCACAGGGAAGCATAGCCAGCCTGTGTTACTAACAGAGTATTACAGGGTTATGGCACATTATCCACCCTGCTTACTCTGATTATTCGCTCTAGGGAGACCCATGATGTGTTAACATGAAAGCACACAGAAATACTTATGTGGAAAGCACTGAGGCCTGCAGTCAACAGCCAGTGGCCCCTTATAAATGGTGACCAGAAGAAACAATCTGAAGGAAATCATGCTCCAGCAAGTACTGCAATCCCCGTAACAAGACCAAATTTCTGACCAAAGAAAACAAACTGGTTTAGACTTTTGAGTTTTGAAGTCATTTGTTTCTCAAACAATGGATTAGCTCAAATACTCTGCCTGAATAGCACAAGCCTCAGGAAATAAAAGTGCAGCTCCTATTTGAATGATTTTTCACTCTGTCCTTCCTAGTTGATTAACTCTTCCCAAGAAGCCATTTCTGTTAACATTAGCCATCTGAATCAACAGATGCTGCAAGTCATCCCTGAAAACCTACTTCTAACAGTTCAGTCAATATCCTGATGCCAATAAAAACTTCTATTATTTGCTGGGATGCAATGGACTCAATTTTTGTGCCCTATCCCTGTCTACTTTGAAATTCCAGTCCTGGGTATGGTGACATACGCCTGTAATCCCAGCACCTCTGGGGGCAGGCCAGACCAAAAAGAGAAAATTAAGGAGACACAGGAAGGGAAAGGAGCCCCTTACCCAGGAGTCTAGGTCTTTAAAGACTCACTGGCTTAGAGTCAATTTCAATACAACCGCCAAAATTTGCTGCAAAGCTCCCTATATACAGATTATATTCATTTTTATAGAGATGTCAAATAAGAATATGAATGTAGCAATAAACTATCATAGTTAAGGCCAACTATAAATTTAAGTTTATCCATTCCTTTATAGATGTATAAACCTGTAATTTTCCAAGAATCTGACAGACAATACTGGAAACATTTACAGTCAAAACATGTCTCTTTTTTCCTCATGCCCCACCTATATGAAGTCCTTTGACCCCTTTGACTTATGGTAATCTATCTTATCAACCTTAGTACTGTCCAATACACCTCAGAAATCTATGATTTCACAGATCTAAAAGAAAAAGTTCTTGAAAAATCCTCCAAACAAGCTAGCCCTGAAATCTCAGCTACCTGGAGGGCAGCTGAGGCCCTGCGGAGGATCTCTGTGAGTTCAAGGCCAGCCACAGGTACACGGTGAGTTCCAGGACAGCTGGGGATACAGAGAGACCCTGTCTCAAAAAACCTCCCCCTAAAAAAACAAAAACCCCTATCTCCAAAAAGTAAAACAAGATGACTCTCCCTTGAGGAGCCTGTTCCACACCTGTCATGTCTCACACATAGTTCTCTTAAGAGAGGCCCATACCCAGAGTCTCAGGTGTATCTTACTGTCTTCTGAGTGCCTCTCTTTCTCCTCACCCTCATGCTCAAATCTATGTTAAAGGCTTCATTTTAAAAAAAAAAAAAAAAAGGGGGGGGGCTGGCAGAGATAGCTCAGCGGTTAAGAGCGCTGACTGCCAGCCCCCACAAGGTGGCTAAGAACGTCTTTAAACTGAGCATGGTAGTGCCAGCCTTTAATCCTACGCCACTGGTCTACAGAGTGAGTTCCAGGCCAGCTGAGGCTACAGGGAGACCCTGTAAAACAAAAATACAATGATTGACTGATTGATAGATTAGATAGATGGTTTTTTAATTTTTTATTTATTTTTTATGTGTATGAATTTACTTTGTCGTTGTTGTGTGTAGTGCACCCTGTGTCTGCATTGCCACGGAAGTCAGAAGAGAGTGTCTGATTCCCTGGAACTGGAGTTAAAGAGGTTCTCAGCCACCATGTGGGTGCTGGGGATTGAACCCAGTCCTCTGCAATAGCAGTCGGTGCCTCTTAACTAGGCTATCTCTCCAAGCCCCCAAATGCAACTCTCTTAATAGGCCATGTCCACCCTTAGGTGTGTTCTGCCTTCCCACCTTGCTGTCTTCCCCTTAACACCTCTTTATTTATACCGTTTCTTGCTTTTTTGCTTCACTTTGCCTTGTTTTCTTTCTCAAACAGTGCCTAGGCTGGCCTTGAACTATGCAACTAAGGAGGACCTGACCTGAATCTCCACTACTCCTTTCTCCCAATGTTGAGATTACAGACATGTGACACTACACAAACCTTTTTTTAGATTTTTTAAAAATTTTTTTATTTATTTATTTTTATGTGTATGAATGTACTGTCTGCATGTAGGTCTGTGCACCCGTGTGGTGCAATGGCCCGGAGGTCAGAAGAGGGTGTCGGATTCCCCTGGAGCTGTGAGTTCTCCTAGAATTGGAGTTACAAATGGTTCTCAGCTGCCATGTGGGTGCTGGGGTTCGAACCCAGGTCCTCTGCAAGAGCAGTTGGCGCTCTTAACGCTAGGCTATCTCTCCAGCCCCTAAAACCTTTTCTTAATAAACTGCAACTTACTTTGTGCTGACTGACTCACGTGAACTTTTCGGCAGGGTAGTCAGAATCCCAGCTTCACCTACCTGAGCAAAGTCTCTAAAGAATTCCTCAGGCTGCTACAGGCAACAGTGCATAGCTACATCTCTATTTCCACTGACAAGGAGGCTAAGGCAGAAGGATCACTTGGAAACCTGCCTGAGCTACATAACAGAAATCCTGTCTCAAGGAAGGAAGGAAATCCTAGTCTCCGATGCTATGCTCACAGGAGGGAGACAAGACCTTTGGGAGGAAACTAAGTCATGAGACTGGCGCTTCGTGACCAGAATGTACACCTTTCTAAAAGACCCCAGGGAGCCTCTAGCCATCTTTCCACAATGTGATTATAAGAAGTTGGCTGGAGCCAGGCGTGGTGGTGCACTCCTTATTGCTAGCGTTTGGGAGGCAGAGGTAGGTGATGGACTCTGAGTTCATGGCCTGCCTTGTCTACATAGTGAGCTCCAGGCCAGCTGGGACTAAAGGGGACACCTGACTCAAAAAAAAGACAAAAAAAAAAAAAAGGTCAGCTGAGAAGTTGGAGGAAGCTAGAATCAGAGACATGCTGCTAGCACTAATGGTGACCTTCCAGCTTCCAGAACTGTGAGAAACAGTGTGCTTATTAAAGCCACCCAGGAAATTGTCATTGCTATGGCAATCTGAAATAAGACAAGAATATGAAGTCTTAACCATGTGCTCAAAAGCATTCCTTATCAGAATTTTTTCTTATTAAAGTCAAATTCCTGTCTTCTAATACCACACTCCTTCCTTTAGTTTCCACACAAAAAAAGAAAAAACCAACACAACTGCCAAAAAGACACAAGGAGCAGCATCTAAGTCAGCCAGCACTCTGTTTCTATAAATGCCTGGTCATCATCAAGTATTTATTACTGGTTTTTATAGTTCCCTCAGAAAAATCAATTGAAAAGCAACTAGGGCAACAGCTGTTTGCAGGGGACGATAGGAGTTTGAGAGTGACCTGGGCTCCCGTTGCCACATCCTCATTCCTTCACACTATGTCAGGCCTGTGTGCCTGCCCGGAAAAGAAAAACATGCTTTACTTTTAATTACTACATGTCTGCTCATTGGCTAAATTGCATAGGTTAGTGGCCTAGACAATCAGCGTGCAGTGTTTGCACAAGAAGCCTCCACTTTCTTCACCTAACAGCCTCGCCTGTCTCACACATGTGGAATATTAATAGGAATACAAACAAAACCAATAAAGTGAAATAGCAAGAACAAGCCCGGTCTGGTGGCACACTCCTTTAATCCAGCAGGGGCAGAAGGATCTGTGAGACTGAGGACAGCTTAGTCTACATAGCAAGTTTCAGGTCAGCTGTCTCAAAAAACTTAAAAAGGCAGAACAACAAATACATTTCTGATCACAACAGAAACCATATTTAAGGTAACTTTTAGTAAGTGACTGGAATTTAACTGCACAACACACACTTGTTGGAGGCTGATGTACCAATCAGCCACATGACTTACAAAAGCACTAATTTGGACTCAAGATAAAGATAGCCTTCATATTCATTAAATTGCAACCCAACCAGGTAATGCTGACCCTTCAATCCCTATAAATGTAATAGGAAGCAATTACATTAACTACTATTGTCTCCTCCAGCTCCATTTGTGGCAAATGCACACAGGAAACCCTGACTATGCCAAGGTTTCTCCAACTCTTAATGTTTGAAAACTACACAAATGAAACTTTTTCCTTTAAAAGTCAGGGAGGAAGGGGGTGCAGGGATAGCTCAGCAGTTAAGAGCCACTGACTCCTCTTGCAGGGCCTGGGTTCAATTCCCAGTACCCACATGGTGACTAACAACCACCTATAACTCCAGATCTGACACCCCTCTTCTGATCTCTACAGGCATTTCACGACAAGAGTCCACCTACCTATGTGTAGGCATTTACACTCACACATATAAAAAAAAATTTTTTTTTTTTTTTAAAAATCATGGAAAGGCAAGAGCTTTTAAATCCCTTAAGTATACTGCCTAAACTACTGTCCCTTTCCCAAGTAAGTATATCTTTTAGTGAAGAAAAACTAAGGCACATTTCAGTGACAACTACGACTTGTACCAAAGTATCAAATGACTGGATTAAACTACAAGGAGATATCATTTTACAGTTTTTTATTTCTTTACCAAAATGAACTTTTTGCATAAACCCAAGGTAGATAAAATTCTGACATTCAAGCTCAGGAGAAGCCAGGCGTGGTGTCCCCGCCTCTAATCCCAGCACTCAGGTGGATCTCTTTTGAGTTTTAGACCAGCTGTGTACAAGGTAAATTATAAGCCAGCTGGGGCTGCTACAGGGAGACCCTGTCCTCAAAAAAAAAATGCTGGGCATGGTGGCGAACCGCCTTTAATCCCACACACTGGGGAGGCAGAGGCAGAAAGATGTAAGGCCACCTGGTCTACAGAGTGAGCTCCAGGCCAGCTGGGATTAAAGGGGAGCCCTGTCTCAAAAAAAATATGGGGGGGGGGGGGGAGGACCTCAGGAGAAAAAAAGCTAATTCTTCATCAGCTTCTCTTTCATATCCCCCAAATCAAAGATTCTAAAACAGGGCTGGAGAGATGGCTCAGCAGTTAAGAGCACTGACTGCTCTTGCAAGGACCCAGGTTCAATCCGAGCACCCACATGGCGCTAAGAACCATCTCTAACTCCAGTTCCAGGGGAATCCGACACCCTCTTCTGATCTCCACAGCAACGCACAACACAGGTGCACCAACCTACATGCAGATAGTACACTCATACACATAAGAAAATAATAAAATTTAGCAGGCGCTGGTGGCGCACGCCTTTAATTCCTAGCACTTGGGAGGCAGAGGCAGGCGGGATCCTGTGAGTTCAAGGCCAGCCTGTCTAAGGCAAGTTTCCAGGAGCTGGGGCTACAGGGAGACCCTGTCTCGAAAAGACCAAATATAATAATAATAATAATAATAATAATAATAAAATTTAAAAAAAATTAAAAAAAAAGATTCATAAAACAACAGTCCCTCTGCTTAGATTATCAGCCTGGTCACCTCCCTCCTCCCCTTTCTGGTCACCCAGCTGTAACTACAACCTTCAGGCAGAGCCAGAGAGGGTCAGTACTTTTGGGGTGTGAAATTCTATAAATGAGGATTCAGTTTCTATATTTACTGCTTAAAATGAAATAAAAATAATTATATCCAAATATCCCTAGATCCTAAAAGGAGAAATATAAAACAAAAATCACAATTTTCATTCTTTCTTTAAATAGCTGAAAACTTTTTTTTTTTAATGTGTATGAATTCGGTCCTGCATGTAGGTCTGTGCACCCCTGTCGCTGCAATGCCCGGACGGTCAGAAGAGGGTGTCGGATTCCCTGGAAACAGAGTTCTCCTAGAATTGGAGTTTACAGACGTTCTCAACCACCTGTGGGTGCTGGTGATCGAACCCGGGTCCTCTGCAAGAGCAGTCCGTGCTCTTAACCACTGGCCATCTCTTCCAGCCCTAGCTGAAACTCTTGTAAGTATTTTGCCCATTTCTGGATTTTTTTTTTTTATTTGTCGGGATAATTGGATCCAGGGCCTTGTATATGCTATACACTGGAATTTAACTACTAAGGATATTCTCAGGCCCTTTTTTTTTTTGACAGACAGGGTCTCCCTGTAGCCCCAGCTGTCCTGGAACTCACTGTGTAGACCAGGCTGGCCTTGAACTCACAAAGATCCACCTGCCTCTGCCTCCCAAGTGCTAGGATTAAAGGCGTGCGCATGCGCCACCATGCCCGGCTTTTTTTTTTTTTAAGACAGGGTCTTACTATGTGGCTGATCTAGATCTCCCTATTTACAGAAAGCTGGTGGAGAACTTCAGCAAAACTTTTGCCTCAGCTTCCTAACTGCTGAGCTGACAAGTATGGGCCTAGAAATGAAAATTTGTTTAAGTTAACTAGCAAAGCCCACCAGCATTATAGGACGAAAAGCTTAAAAAGGTAGTCTTGGGCCAGTGAGATGACTCAACCAGGAAGGATGCTTGCTACGAAACCTGCTGACCTATGCTCAATACCCAGAACTCACATATGGTGGAGCAGCCTCTGAGATCCACATGTACCCTAATGGTGGACATTTACATACACACACACACACACACACACACACACAAATAAGTGTTTTAAGAAAGACATTTAAAAACAACCTCTTTTGAGGACGGAGGTTCTACAAGCTTTAGTTATTAAGCTTACAAAAGAGAAGCTAAGAGCAACCTGTATCGTTACCTTCAATTCTATGAAACCATACATAAGAAAGATGGTGGGTGACCAGATGTTCTCCAGCTACCTGAGTACTAAATAAGAAAACCAGTGAACTTCAGCAAAGGGGCTCTGTGAGCCCACCTTACTGTACTGTGGGTAACCTAAGAAGTTAACTCTCAGACTTCAACGCACAAATGAATCACTCATGAAGTGTCATTAATATATAAGTTGATTCAGTAAACTAAGGGCAAGAGTAGAAAATCTGTATTTCTAATAAGTGGCCTGGTGGTGCCGATGCTCCTTATCCTCGGACCGCATCTGCAAAGCACCAGACCTCAGAGCTGAATGATGGTGCATCTAGGGGGCCAATGCTGTGACAAGGTCAGCACAGGCATGCATGAGCTACCCACATCCACACTGATGAGGAAGCTAGTCCAAACAGGGCAGGTGCCATAAACAGTCCTCAACAAACACAAAGAACACTGAGACATGAGTGATACATGCCAGAGAAAATCTCTTTGAACCAGGAGCAGTCAGCTTCCTGGAGCCCTGAGGTGTGGTTTACACACAGGTGAGAGGAAACAAGAAGAAATGATCTCACATGCCTGGAAGACAGCCTGATTTCACAAGCCCTGCTTTACAAATTACCAGTGTTCATGGGGATCCACAAAATTTTCCAAGTAATCTCTCATATTGATAAAAAAAAATTTTTCCAAATAAGTTCTCTCTCTGATGCATAAGTTATTGCTTAAGAACTTTGTCAACTAAAATATGGAACATTTCCAGGCCAAGAGATTAACACAGAAACTGGCCCCTCTTAAATGTGATAATCCACTTTTATTTTCCAGTCTCATTTTGAGTTGTCTTCAGCAGTCACATTTCCACTCAAAGACTGGAAGCATAAAAGGCCTGAAATCAAGACTGAAAACACAAAGTAAGAGGGTGGCCTCCCACACTTAAGCAAAATAAAACCATTGCTAGAGGGCTGGGGATATAGTTCAGTTGGTAGAGGGCCTGCCTTGCATGCATGAAGCCCTGGGCTCACTCCCCACCACGACACAAACTAGAGGTGATGCCACACTCCTGAAATCCCAGCACTCCAGAGGTAGAAACAGGAGAATTAGAAGTTCAAGGCCACCCACAGCTACATAATGAGTTCCAGGCCAACCTGGGCTACATGAAACCCTGCCTGCCTAGGAAGGGAAGGGAGGGGAGGGGAGGGGAGGAGAGGGGAGGGGAGGGGAGGGGAGGGAAGAGGGGAAAGGAAGGGAAGGAAGGAAAAAGGAAGGAAAAAGGAAGGAAAAGGAAGGAAGGAAGTTAGGAACCATCACTAGGAGCACTTTAAACCAGGGCAGACTTCCTATGAAGCTACAGCTTTACCAGGATTGATATTTGCCTGCATATGTCTAGATCCTGTATGTATTCAAATATCTACTACCACACTTATTCCAGCATCACCAAAGTGTATGTTCAGTAAGCAGAACAGGCAAGTGCACTGCTTCTATTCGGAAGGAGAAACCCTCTACCTCCGAACCTGAGCTCACCTTACCCTCCAGGATCTAACCTAACTGGCCCAATCTATTATCAGGACCAACAACCATTTTCAAAGTTCCTGGGCTCCTCCAGTAAACATGGAGGAGTGAGAGTGAGCTTTCTCCACCTTCCTACAAATGAAGGGTTTTAACCCTGACCCTCATGACTTCCAACGAGAGTCTCTGAGTGGTTTCAGGGGCTGCGTGCTAATTTTCACATATGTATCTATACATTTTTCCTGGAATAAAGATCCACTGTTTTCCCAAGTCTCATGGGCATCCCTGATTCCTAATAAGGTCCAATCTAAATCTAAACCATGTCTTTTCTTCCAAGGTATTGTACTAGCCAGCTTCAGTTATCAACCTGACACACCAGGGAGAGGAAACCCCAAGTGCCAAGGAACCCTATGAGCATCCTGAAGGCATGTCTGCGAGGCATTTTCTTGACTGTTGGGCAGTAGGGGATGCCCCAGCCCACTGTGGGTGGTGTCACCCCTGGGCAAGTGGTACCTGGATTGTTTAAGAAAGCAGGCTAAGCTCAAGCCAAAGAAGTAAGCCAGTAAACAATATTCCTTCATGGTTTCTGCTTCAGCTCCTGCCTACAGGTTCCTGCCCTGAGATCCTGCCCAACTTCCCTCAAAGATAGATTGTGCCTTGGAATTATAAGATGAAATAAACCATTTCCTACCAAAAATAAACACTTCTAGTCACAGCAACAGAAAACCAAAACAGGTACCAATTCTTAGTTCTTCCCGTCTTCAATCAATTAACACTTCACTTATCTATTTCCCGCAACTGTTTACTGATACTAACAGCACACTTTAGACAGAACTCATGTACCACAGGTTGACCCAAAACAGGATATGTGACCAAGGATGAACTTGAACTCCTGATCTTCCCAAGTTTGAGGATTACAAGCATGCACAATCATACCCTGTTTATGTGGTGCTAGGGATAGAACCCAGGCATGCAAGGTAAGCACTCAAACAACTGATCTAAATTCCTAGCCCTGGACTGAGCTTTCCAACTGTCTTTATCTACAAGTTATGCTAAAACTGCTTCTAAAGATAACTGTAATCCCACCTTGTCATTTCCATAGTTACTTCATATTCTACCCGCCATGTCTACATGGCAGTCCCATACCATAAGGCTGTGCCTTTATCTAGATGTCTTCCTCAAAGTTTTTCCCACTGCACTTCAATTCCCAATCACTGAGTCCAATCCAAGAGTCCAGTCCTTCATTTCTTTTCTAATTCCTTGTCACACTTTGTTCTCAAAAAGTAAATACCACCTCTGGGATCGAATTCAATAGATATTCCTATTACCATCAGCTGTGGTGGAGCATACCTTTAATCCCAGCACTTGTGAGGTAGAGGCAGATATATGGATCTCTTGTGAGATCAAAGCCAGCCCGGTCTACATAGCAAGTTCCCAGCCAATTGGAGCTACTGGGTGATCCTGTCTCAAAAAAAAAGACAAGACAAACAACAACAACAACATTCCCATCACCAAATTTATGACCCAAATGCACTGTCTTTTCTTTCTGTATATTATAATACAGGGTTCACCACAAATGCTCATCCAGTAAATCATGAGTGAATGAATAAATCACATGTCATGTGCCAGACATATAGTAGGTGACCAGGACAAATAAGTAGACTAAAAAGTCTTCAGGGGCTGGAGAGATGGCCTAGCGGTTAAGAACGCCGACTGCTCTTGCAGAGGACCCAGGTTCGATCCCCAGCACCCACATGGCAGCTGAGAACCGTCTGTAACTCCAATTCCAGGAGAACTCCAGTTCCAGGGGAATCCGACGCCCTCTTCTGACCTCCGAGGCACTGCACGACACGGGTGCACAAACCTACATACAGACAGTACACTTAAATAAATAAATAAATAAATAAATAATTTTTTTTTTTTAAAAAAGAAAAGTCTTCAAAAATACTTTTCTTCATCTTGCATCTTGATTTCAGGGATCCTCCAATAATAAAGATATGACTTGGGGCTTCCAGAAAAAAAAATATTCAAGATGGAAAGAAAACACCAAGCAAGAACAGGTTCACCGGGTGTGGTGGCACACACCTTTAGTCCCAGCAGAGGCAAAGGCAGGTGGATCTCTGTGAGTTCAGGGCCAGCCTGGTCCACAGAGTGAGTTCCAGTCCAGCTGGGGCTACAGGAGACCCGAGACAAAAAAAAAAAAAAAGACAAAAAAAAAATCTATAAAAATAATTTTTTTTCAATATGGGAGAAAATTCTGAACCCTAAGCACTAAAAGAGTAAAGAATCCAATTAACAATGTTGAGGGGCTGGAGAGATAGCTGGATGGTTAAGAGCCCTACTGCTATCCAGAAGACCCCAGTGCTGTTTGTTCCCAGCACCCATATGAGGCAGGAACCACTGTCTTAGCTCCAGTTCCAGGGTATCCAACACCTTTCTGGCTTCCATGAGCACCCACACACACATGGAATACACACAGACACACACAGAGAAATCAAAATAAATCTTAAAAAAAAACTGTT
Organism: Rhizomys pruinosus; assembly: GCA_009823505.1. Classification (NCBI taxonomy): domain Eukaryota; kingdom Metazoa; phylum Chordata; class Mammalia; order Rodentia; family Spalacidae; genus Rhizomys; species Rhizomys pruinosus. Next base: position 771,595 of record VZQC01010618.1, on the reverse strand, counting down.
TTGAATTAAGTCGGCTTCACTTCAGTTACTAAGAAGAGACATCACTGAGGAAACCCATTTACTAAAGATCAAAGTCATGACAGGCTAATTCCAAGATCTGGGTTAGTATCCAGTTTGACAATTTACCAGTTTTCCAGGAAAAGAGCCCACCACATATCTAAATAATTTAATTTATTGGAAATACTAGTCATGGATTTGCCTCAGAAATTCTGCCAAACTTGTCCTTGCTGCACTAGACTGGCTTAAGATACATTTTATGGTTTGTGAATGTTTTTACTTAAAAGCCTGGCTCTCTAGCTAACATCAGGACAATAAGCAAAGGCAGGGCAAGGAAGACTGATGGCAAGGCAAGACTGCCAACTGTTCATTTACCCCTTGTCATCTGTTTGATATACCCAGGCTGGTGGGGCTAATTTTAAAAGCACATAAAATATATGTATATAACTTGAGATATACTGAATAGGAAACCAACACAACCTAATAATACATGAGATCCTAGGTTTAATGCTGTATACACAAAAAGTATTCACTGTAAAACTTAAATGTCTATAGATTTGGTACAAATTCCTAAAGGAAGTACCAATTTCATTGGAAATGATGAAACATGCTCTAAGTTTCCAATGGACCCAACTCTCACCCACTAGTACCTTCTTTGTAAACTCACTTCTTCATAATTAATACATCTATGGGGAAGAGATATCCAAATGGAGAAAACGCATCCAAAGATCTTCAGGCACCTACCTCAGACTATTTCATTAACACAGTCAGGTGAAAAAGAACCCAGTGTTCAGAATCCCAATGTAAACAAGAGCAACAACAACAGAAGCCAAGCAAGGTGGCTTAGATCTCTAATCCAGTACCCCATCAACTGAAGCAGGAAATTCACCATGAGTCGGAGACCAAACTGAGATACAGAGTAAATTTCAGGCCAGCCTAGGCTACAGAGACCTTGTTTCAAAAAAACAAAACAACAATTTAAAAAGCTAAGTAACAATTAGTAATAGGAGTCAAATCTAATTCTCCTAGTACCTACTTTGTTTTTCATCACTTAAATCTGCCCCTTTAAGCTGTATTTAATATCACCCTAAGGAAGGGAGCAGATCCTTGCCAAGACTCTGCTATGAAGATGCAAGACATTCTGGATGACCAGAGACATGCAACGGGTTAAACTTTGAAATGTTCATTAGTAAAACTCTATGGAAATATTCAAAAACTCTAATGAAAGACAAAAAATGTTGGTGCACATGCATCCAACCCAAAAAAAATCATACTGGAAAAACACACACCAAAATATTAGCACAGCTTATCCCCATGCAGCAAAACCACAAATGTCTGTTTCTGTTCTTTATTTTATGTTCTCTCTGATATCTTTTTAGAAACAAGAATGAAAATATTCCTCATTCCATGTTGTGTTTAGAACAATTTCCCCCACCAAAGCTCTTTGCAGGATTTATCCCCTATCAATGCTTTAAAATGAGAAGAAGCCAGATAATCTGATTTGCAGATGGTGAAGTGCAAATGCAGGGAGGGGTATTAGCACAAAGTGAACTAAAGTCCCTGGACCCAAGTCCCTCCAGCCTTAATGGCTCAACAGGAATCTGGAAACATCAAGCCAAGAGGTGAATGAGTGTATAAAAAAATGCTAGAACTTGTGAGGTCTAGGGCACCACACCTAGAACAAAATAATAAACCACTTTTCACGTGATGCTATTTTGCTATTTAAATCAAGAAGATCAGACATAAGTAGAAACAGGCATAATGAACCAGGGTAAATGTAAAGTTAAATATATATATGAAACAATTAAAAAACCAGAAATTACCCACGAAACTTAAAATACACACCTCAAAAGGCTACACTGTGCTTTCAATTTTCCATTCTTATTGTAGAGGAAGCACTTCAAGAAGTGAAGAAGGTGAAGATATCCAGCTAAATTTAAAACAAAACCTGCAGAAATATCTATTACTATCATTACCCAGATTCTCAACACTGATGCTAAAGAGTTTTTCAAAACTTCCTTTAATATTTTTCAGATGTTTTTCTAGGAAAAAAATGAGGCTATAAAATAAAATATATGAACATGTCTGCTATATATAATTTAGCGTCTTCTCAACATCCTCTTGTGTTGTAAATCTCGACTGTTTTTTCTGCAGTCAAAAAATTTTAAAGGCAAATGTTTTCCATCTTAGCATAATCACAAAGTATTAGTTACTGGCTAGTCACTATGAGGCTCAAGACAGTCTTAAGAACAAATATAAAAGGTAAAATTTTCTTCATTCTGGACTTCATGTAGTATCTGTGAACAACCTGGTGTATTTCAAATTGCAGGAGTTAATTATATGTTTTATCTTTCCATCTATAATAAGACCAAGGCCAGATAGATGGGTCCGGATGTTAACAGCACATACTGCTCTTGTAGAGGACCCGAGTTTGGTTCCTAGCACCCATATCTGGAAGCACACAACTGCCTGTAACCCCAGCTACAGTAAATAAGACAGCCTCTTTTGGACTCTACAGGTACCTGCACTCACATGCGCACAGACCAGCACACAGATATACACATAACTAAAAATAAATCTTTTTAATTTTTTTTAATTATATTTATTTTTGTATGTGTATGAATGTACTGTCTGTATGCAGGTCTGTGCACCCGTGTCGTGCAATGCCGCGGAGGTCAGAAGAGGGTCTCGGATTCCCCTGGAACCGGAGTTCTACTGGAATTGGAGTTACAGACGGTTCTTAGCTGCCATGTGGGTGCTGGGGATCGAACCCGGGTCCTCTGCAAGAGCAGTCGGTGCTCTTAACCGCTAGGCTATCTCTCCAGCCCTTAATTTTATTTTTTATGTGTATGAATGTACTGTCTGTGGGGCTGGAGAGATGGCCTAGCGGTTAAGAGCGCCAACTGTTCTTGCAAAGGACCCAGGTTGGATCCCCAGCACCCACATGGCGGCTGAGAACAGTCTTTAACTCCAGTTCCAGGGGAATCAGATGCCCTCTTCTGACCTCTGAGGCATTGCACAACATGGGTGCACCAACCTACATGCAGACAGCACCTTCATACACATAAAAAATTAAAATTAAAAAATGAATACATGAATACTCAGCTGTATAAAAATTCTACACTAACATGGATGATCCTTTCTCATTTTGATAAATTCAGAAACTAAGTTAATTTACATATGTGCAGAGGAGGGACATGTGGCAACTCTGCATAGTTTACTTCCAAAAAGCAAGGAAGGAAATCGGGTTGGAGAGCCTGACTGACCTGTGGCATTTTCCTTCTTTTAGTTAGTATGTGGGTATTTTGTTGTACTACTCTTCCTGACATCACTACTTCATTCAAAATACTCCCCACTGGACTGGGTGTGGTGGTACATACCTGTAATCTCAGTACTCATGAAGACAGAAGGATCAAAAGTTCAAGGTCATCCTCAAAAATCTTAATATTTTGTTACTTTTTTACTTTGTATGTATTGTCTGCATGTATATAAGTGCATCCATGTCATGCGATGCCCATGAAGTCAAAACAGAGCATCAGATCCCCTGGAACTGGAGTTACAATGGTTGTTAGCCACGTTGTGGGTGGGTACTGGGAATCAAACTCAGATCCTCTGCAAGAGCAGCCAGTGCACTTAATTGCTGAGCCATTTCTCCAGCCTCCTCAAGAATTTAAAAAAAAAAAAAAAAAATTAAAAGCAACCTGTCCCTTAGAAGTAAAGCATACACTATAGAGTGTATGCCTTACTTGAGGGAAGGCATACACTTAGAGCATACATGGGCAGCGCTTACAACACTAAATTGCACAAAAGATATCTTCAACAGTGTGATAGACTATGATTATTACAAGGATCTGTTATACAGAGAGAGAAATGAAAAGGGGGGAGACAAAGGGTTGGATTTTTCCCATCTAGATACACCCTACAAATCTGCTGCTGCTTTGAAGTTGATGGCAGTTTCTTCCCCAAAGGGCAACACATAGCACAAACCAGAGTGGTAAAAAGTACACTAGTTACCAGCCATGAGAACCACCCAAACCTGAGGAGATTGCTTCTAAAATATAGAAGGGCAGGAAGGAAAGCTCTTGAATCCAAACCAGCAACAGGATCATTGCTAAGCACAGGACATGGGGATAGCACATCAGGGCTATTGTCACGACAAGGGTGCAGGGGTTTTCTTAGGGTGATGGAAAAAATCATCATCTAGCTCCCAAAGCTGTTTCTACTCACGAAAAAAAAATTGTTTGTGATGCTGCCGTATTTCATTTATAATTCTCCTCTTTGTTCACTCTTGGCAGTTACCCTGCTAAGCATTAGGCTAAAGTCTAGCACCCCGCCAAAAATACCAGCACTGTGACCGACGTGTGATTCAAAAAAGCTGTCAAAATGAACACTCCAAAAGGAACGAGTCCCAGGCTGGGCCAGGCATGCTGATATTTTTGTAGCATATTATAATCCTTTTCATCTGGACCTTCTTAGGTTTGGTTAATTACGTCCTTTCATGTAATTTAAGCTGACTAATAATAACAGCTACAGCAAAGGCATAAGGAGCTTGACAGAATGGGCTCATACCTTCATTAGAAAAATCAAAAATTAAGGTTATTTGATATGGAAATAAGGCATACACTCTCACAGACACACAAAAGGAACACACGCATGTACAGAGAGAGGGGGAAAAGAAAGAAGAGGCATCTTCAGTGTAAGCAATTGCAATAACCCTCAAGAGTCTGAAAAACAAAGCTGTTATCTCACAGTATTCTAGCAAACATTCCTTTTATCTGATTAACTTAAAAAAGGAGACTGCTACTATAAAATTTTGGGCAGGAATGACATTTATCAGATGAGGAAAAATGAATAATTTTTGTCACCAAAAAAGAAAGAAGAGTCCATCAAAGAAAGAAGACTCCATTTTCAGAAACTAGACTTTCATTTCTGGATGCTGATAATGCTTTCATTTTATTTGAGACTGGCCTTTGTTTCATAAGCTTAGCTCTGTCTGATTCAGCAAGACTAATGATGTAACCAAACAGATTACTAAAGAACATTCTAGAAAAAAAAATATGAGAAGGGATGAAGGGAATGCAACTGTAAGGTCTCCTTTGCTTCCTAGAACAAGTTCCATGGTATTGTATCCTTGATTCGAAACCATGCAGCTCTTAGGGAATGCTCTTACTCTGAAGATCATGTATACACAAGTTACACAAATTTTTGTCACTACTGGAATTCAGGGAAAAAAAAGTCCAAACTATACCATCCATCTCAGAGTGGAGCTGGAGCCAAAAAAAAACACCCCAACAGCATTTTCTCCCAGGCACAAAATGGCCATGCCTTGAATGTATTTTCTCCTAGGAACAGGCTGCTTACTGGTGACAATGCAAACACAGTATGGTGGCTCACTGCTCCAGTTATAGAAACACTAACACTTCCATTAAGCCTGACATGGGATAGACAATGAAATACCTAGCATTCTTTCTAACACAAAATATACACCATCAATATAAACTACCCAAGTAAAAGCTACAAACATACCACACCTTTAGAGATATTCAAATAGCAGAGTGGGTGAGTAAATGAACCATTAAGGCAACAATAGCAAGCACAAGCTACCATCCATTCACCTCTGGGCATTCTGGGAGCTTCTTTGTACATGCCATTGGGAGGTGAGGGGGGCTCACATATACCAAGCTAGTCCCAATCTCCTAGTCAAGAACAACCTTCTGATCCTCCTGCCTTCAGGCCTCTGCTTCCCAAGTGCTGAGATCACAGGCATACAGCACCATGCTCAGTTTATGAAGTTTTAAGTATCAAACCCATGTTGATGCATACTAGGTAAGCGCTCTACCACCTGAACTACATCCCAAGCCTTAAAGAAGCATTTTTAAGAGCCAAGTTAAGCCAGGCGTGGTGGCACACGCCTTTAGTCCTAGCACTTAGGAGGCAGAGGCAGGCAGATATTTGTGAGTTCAAAGCCAGCCTGGTCTACAAAGTGAGTTCCAGGACAGCTGGGGCTACAGGGAGACCCTGTCTCGAAAAGACCAAAAAAAAAAAAAAAAGAATCAAGTTAAAAGGTCTCCTTGAGGAGCTGGAGAGATGGTTCGGCAGTTAAGAGCACGGGCTGCTCTTACAGAAGACCTGGGTTTGAATCCCAGCATTTAGATGGCAACTAACAGCTATCTGTAACTCTAGTTCCAGGGAATCCAACGCCCTCTTCTCACCTCCTTGGTCACTGCACAACACAGGTGAACTTACATACATGCAGCCATAATACTCATACACATAAAGGAGGAGAGAGAGAGAGAGAGAGAGAGAGAGAGAGAGAGAGAGGTGTCTCTGAAAGCCAATGCTGTGGAACTTTTGAACCTGCAGTCGGTAGACATGGCTCTGGAGACGTTGCCGAAGGATCTACGGCATCTGCAGGCTCGTTTGCTGTGTTCACTAGTTAAGACTATTGACCAGTTTGAATATGATGGTTGTGATAATTGTGATGCATACCTACAAATGAAGGGTAACAGAGAGATGGTATACGATTGCACCAGCTCTTCATTTGATGGAATCACTGCAATGATGAGTCCAGAAGACAGCTGGGTCTCCAAGTGGCAGTGAGTCAGTAATTTTAAGCCAGGTGTGTATGCAGTGTCAGTCACTGGTCACCTGCCCCAAGGAATTGTGCGGGTGCTGAAAAGTCGAGGAGTGGCCTACAAATCCAGAGACACGGCTATAAAGACCTAGCTGGGTGCAGGCCTAAGGCATCTTTGCTCCGTGCTCCGGCCGTTGTTTTGTTGTGGAACTAAACAGGCAGAACTTCAACTTGCCCTCCAATTCAGAAGTAGCAGGCTACCAAGAGAGAGCAGCACATTGGGTCCTTGTGTCATTCCACATCTGTGGACTGCTGGGAAGTGCAGTGTTGGGTTCTCAGAGACTAAATTGAGGGGAGAGTAAGATGCTGCTTTCCTACCCATGCCCATGCACAGAACTCAAGGTGAAATGCCAATAAACATGAACCTCTGAAATGTTCTTAGAAAACAAATAAAAAATAAAAAAATAAAAATAAAAAATAAAAAAAAGAAAGCCAATGCCAATGCAGAATTCTTACAGATAAGCTCTGTAAGACTACACTAGCAAAGTCAGTGTGACCTTACCCAGCTTCTGACACCTGCAACCTGCAGATAGGGCCCCAGTCTACCACAATCTAGAGTTCAAGCTCCTCCCACAAGAAAGGTGGTCCCTGGTGTAAGCATTTTGTACTATTCTTCCAAGGTGTTTGCACAAACACAGAACTTTAAATATTCGGGTACAGAACAAAATTCACTTTCTCTGTAGATTATGTATTTCAATCAGTTCTGTACATTTACAAGCTTGACCTTATAAAACTTTAACTTATATGCCCTTCTATAGCATGTGACACTCAGAGCATTACGAATGAATAAACAAATCAGATTACCTGGGATGTGGGTTTTTTTAAGTTTCTATTTGTATGTGTGTGAGTGTGTATGTGCCATTTATCTGTGTGTTCCTCTGGAGCTAGAGTTACAGGCAGTTGTGAGCTACCTAACATGGGTGCTGGGAATAGAACTTGGGTCCTCTGGAAGAACAGCAAGTACTCTTAACTGCTGAGCCATCTCTCTAGCCCCAGGATTTGCTTTTTATAAAAATATGCAATCCCTAACACAAGGTCTACTAATACAAAATAATAAGAGTTGTTTTCCCCACAAATAAGTCCATAGGTTATCATTGGAGAGTCAAGCAAAAGGCTTGCTACACAGCCTGCAAGCTGTAACAACGTAGCCACTTTACTAGGGATATTTACAGAAACAAAGGTTCAGAGACAGTTGTCTGAAAGGGCGCCTTGAAAATGCTTTCAGAGGACAACTGTTTCCAGAAAGCCAATTTGATCACAAGCTTTACTGTTTCAACAGTGGCTTATTCATCCAGTTCTTATTTTATCGTTATTTATAGAGAACATATAGTTATTGTTGGTTCGGGGAATATAACAAGATAAACGTGGGCTAGAAAGTTGTTGAACTTGTCATTACAGGGATTCTATTTATTTTTAAGCATTTGTTATATTTATACTTTATTTTATAATCTTTGTAACTGAACGTCAAAATAGTACCTTAGGACTACAGCTTTCAAGGTAATGGATTTAAATTTTCAGTTCTGACATTCGCTAGAAATGTCCATCCTCAGGCAAATTCCTCAACTTCTCCTGGGTTTCACACAAAGCAATTTTCCTGAGCTACCTTTCATGTTTACTACAATGCCCACAAAAAGCCATAAGCTGGGCTAGAGATGTGAGATGGATGCTAGGGTGCCTGCCTGCCTATCATGCAGGAAGCCCTGGGTTGATCTCCAGCACCATATAAGCACCATAGTAACACAGACACCTGTAATTTCAGAACTCGAGAACAAAAACAGGAACTTCAAGGTCATCCTGGGCCTCATAGGATATATGAGACCTTTTCATGCTTGGAAAAAAAAAAAAAATGGCAGCCGGGCGTGGTGGCGCACACCTTTAATCCTAGCACTTGGGAGGCAGAGGCAGGCAGATCTCTGTGAGTTCAAGGCCAGCCTGGTCTACAGAGTGAGCTCCAGACCAGCCGGGACTAAAGGGAGACCCTGTCTCAAAAATACCAAAAAAAAAGACACCAACTAAGAGGTAGCAAATTAGCAAAGCCTGTGGTTATCATTTGAGAAACCCTAGGTTCAATTCCCAACATGGTACACACACATAAAACAAAAAAATGTACATGTGGTACATACCTATAATCCCATTACTTGGGAAGCTGAGGCAGAAGGCTCCCAAACTCCAGGCCAGCCTGGGTTACACTGTAAGACCATTACTCAACAAATAAAAAGGACTGGTGAGATGACTCAGTGGTAAAGGCATTTACCACCAATCCTGACAACCTGAGTTCAATCCCTAGGACCCACCTGGTAGAAGGTGAGAACCAACTCCTGCAAGTTTTCCTGTGGAACACACAAGCCCACATACATACATGTATGTATGCAATGACTACCACCAAAATAATAGTAATAGCAATTAGTAATTGTTTTAACAATAAATAGGCCTATATTTTACTATTCATTTGAACACTGCCTTTAAATTCTCATGAGAAAAAAAAATTCTCATAAGGAAAAAAAAAAACTCATCAATACGTATTTAAAGGCACTATATTAAATGGCACAAAAGTAATAACAAGCAAGAATGTATCTGAGGTGGCTGGGTGTGGGGGCGCGTGCCTTTAATCTTAGCACTTGGGAAGCAGAGGCAGGAGGATCTCTGTGAGCTCAAGGCTAGCCTAGTCTGCAGAGTGAGTTCCAGGACAGGCAGAGCTACAGGGAGACCCTGTCTCAAAAAGACCAAAAAAAAAAGAAGAATGTATCTGAGGGACTGGAGAGATGGTTCAGTAGAGCACTTGCTAAGCCAGGTGTGGCGGGCGCACACCTTTAATCCTAGCACTCAGGAGGCAGAGGCAGGAGGATCTTTGTGAGTTCAAGGCCAGCCTAGTCTACAGAGCAAGTTCCAGGACAGCTGGGGCTACAGGGAGACCCTGTCTTGACAAAAACAAAACAACAAAAAAAAGTTTTATTTTAATCTAGTTTAGTTTCTATAGTTTTTTGGTCAAGACTAGAAATCTCTTTGTTTCCAACCCATTCCAAATTCACAAAATGATCTGCTATGAGCATGCCTGTTTACTCCGCTTACTTTTTTTTTTTTTTTTTNTCTACCACAATCTAGAGTTCAAGCTCCTCCCACAAGAAAGGTGGTCCCTGGTGTAAGCATTTTGTACTATTCTTCCAAGGTGTTTGCACAAACACAGAACTTTAAATATTCGGGTACAGAACAAAATTCACTTTCTCTGTAGATTATGTATTTCAATCAGTTCTGTACATTTACAAGCTTGACCTTATAAAACTTTAACTTATATGCCCTTCTATAGCATGTGACACTCAGAGCATTACGAATGAATAAACAAATCAGATTACCTGGGATGTGGGTTTTTTTAAGTTTCTATTTGTATGTGTGTGAGTGTGTATGTGCCATTTATCTGTGTGTTCCTCTGGAGCTAGAGTTACAGGCAGTTGTGAGCTACCTAACATGGGTGCTGGGAAAGAACTTGGGTCCTCTGGAAGAAGCAGCAAGTACTCTTAACTGCTGAGCCATCTCTCTAGCCCCAGGATATTTGCCTTTTTATAAAAATATGCAATCCCTAACACAAGGTCTACTAATACAAAATAATAAGAGTTGTTTTCCCCACAAATAAGTCCATAGGTTATCATTGGAGAGTCAAGCAAAAGGCTTGCTACACAGCCTGCAAGCTGTAACAACGTAGCCACTTTACTAGGGATATTTACAGAAACAAAGGTTCAGAGACAGTTGTCTGAAAGGGCGCCTTGAAAATGCTTTCAGAGGACAACTGTTTCCAGAAAGCCAATTTGATCACAAGCTTTACTGTTTCAACAGTGGCTTATTCATCCAGTTCTTATTTTATCGTTATTTATAGAGAACATATAGTTATTGTTGGTTCGGGGAATATAACAAGATAAACGTGGGCTAGAAAGTTGTTGAACTTGTCATTACAGGGATTCTATTTATTTTTAAGCATTTGTTATATTTATACTTTATTTTATAATCTTTGTAACTGAACGTCAAAATAGTACCTTAGGACTACAGCTTTCAAGGTAATGGATTTAAATTTTCAGTTCTGACATTCGCTAGAAATGTCCATCCTCAGGCAAATTCCTCAACTTCTCCTGGGTTTCACACAAAGCAATTTTCCTGAGCTACCTTTCATGTTTACTACAATGCCCACAAAAAGCCATAAGCTGGGCTAGAGATGTGAGATGGATGCTAGGGTGCCTGCCTGCCTATCATGCAGGAAGCCCTGGGTTGCATCTCCAGCACCATATAAGCACCATAGTAACACAGACACCTGTAATTTCAGAACTCGAGAACAAAAACAGGAACTTCAAGGTCATCCTGGGCCTCATAGGATATATGAGACCTTTTCATGCTTGGAAAAAAAAAAAAAATGGCAGCGGGCGTGGTGGCGCACACCTTTAATGTCCTAGCACTTGGGAGGCAGAGGCAGGCAGATCTCTGTGAGTCAAGGCAGCCTGTCCTACAGAGTGAGCTCCAGGACAGCCGGACTAAAGGGAGACCCTGTCTCAAAAATACCAAAAAAAAAGACACCAACTAAGAGGTAGCAAATTAGCAAAGCCTGTGGTTATCATTTGAGAAACCCTAGGTTTCAATCCCAACATGGTAACACACACATATAAAACAAAAAAAATGTACATGTGTACATACCTATAATCCCATTACTTGGGAAGCTCGAGGCAGAAGGCTCCCAAACTCCAGGCCAGCCTGGGTTACACTGTAAGACCATTACTCAACAAATAAAAAGGACTGGTGAGATGACTCAGTGGTAAAGGCATTTACCACCAATCCTGACAACCTGAGTTCAATCCTAGGACCCACCTGGTAGAAGGTGAGAACCAACTCCTGCAAGTTTTCCTGTGGAACACACAAGCCCACATACATACATGTATGTATGCAATGACTACCACCAAAATAATAGTAATAGCAATTAGTAATTGTTTTAACAATAAATAGGCCTATATTTTACTATTCATTTGGAACACTGCCTTTAAATTCTCATGAGAAAAAAAAATTCTCATAAAGGAAAAAAAAAAAACTCATCAATACGTATTTAAAGGCACTATATTAAATGGCACAAAAGTAATAACAAGCAAGAATGTATCTGAGGTGGCTGGGTGTGGGGTGCCGTGCCTTTAATCTTAGCACTTGGGAAGCAGAGGCAGGAGGATCTCTGTGAGCTCAAGGTAGCCTAGTCTGCAAAGTGAGCCAGAGGAGAGAGACTACAGGGAGACCCTGTCTCAAAAAGAACCAAAAAAAAAAGAAGAATGTATCTGAGGGACTGGAGAGATGGTTCAGTAGAGCACTTGCTAAGCCAGGTGTGGCGGGCGCACACCTTTAATTCCTAGCACTCAGGAGGCAGAGGCAGGAGGATCTTTGTTGAGTTCAAGGCCAGCCTAGTCCTACAGAGCAGTTCCAGGACAGCTTGGGGGCTACAGTGGAGACCCTGTCTTGACCAAAAAAAAAAAAAAAAAAAAAGAGCTCTTACTGCTAATGCAGGAGAGGAGAGTTTAGATTCCCAACACCCACCATCCTTGTGGTAATTAGCAATAGCCCCAGGGGGGTCACCTTGTGTGGTCTCCCTGAGTACTCACACACATATGCCATACACTCATATAGACATACACACATACTCATAAATAAAAATAAACTTTAGAATTTATCCGAGTTTTCAGGTCACTTGTACAGTGTCAGGATTTTGTGCCAAGTGGGAGGGTTGCCCGGGCATCTACCTCCACATACACTTAACTCTTGTAGTTCTCCCTTAGTCAATTTCAAAAGCTCAATTTTAACATTCACAAAAATTACTTTCTGGAATTATTTCTGTGTAGAATGAAGCATCTTGTACTTTTATGGTAATCTTAAAGGATTTTTAGGGATAATTTTAACTTTACATGACTTCTAACTTCAGAATTGAAATTCTATATAATTTTTTGCATGGCCCTTGTAATACATTTGTTTTTACAGAAAACTTTTGAAAATGCAACAAAGAAAGAATCTAAATGACACAGTAACAAGCACTAACATAATTTCCACCTAGACTGCTCAGGCCCATGTGTAGCTTCAAATAGATGAACTGTGCCACTCTAAGCAGCCACTGTTCCCCAGAACCAATACTAAATTACCAAGCCAAAGACAAACCTGAAATGCCCATGTGCTTACAAATCACACAAATTTCCAGGCATGGTGGCACACACCTTTAATCCCAGCACTTGGGAGGAAGAGGCAGGTGGATCTCTGTGAGTTCAAGGTCACCTTGATCTACAAAGCGAATTCCAGGCCAGCTGGGGCTACAGGGAGACCCTGTCTCAAACACACACACACACACACACACACACACACACAAAAAAAAAAAAATCACACAAATTAACGAGAATTGTGACTAGAAGAAACAGCCATTAGGACGGCCTAAGTAGAGGACTTCCCCCAAAGCATTCACAGGTCTGAAGCCCACCAAGCTGAGGAACATCCCTCAGGCCCTTCCTGTACTAGTTCCAGGGCCCATGAAAAAAGGCCCTCCTGAACCAGCATGGGAGAAACTGATTACAGCCCAGCTCCCCTGGCCTGAGGGCTCTTCCCTGACCCCAAAGAGGCTGCCTGCACCTTACCAGAGGTAGCCGGCTCAGCAGGGATGACACCTCACCTCACAATGCTCTACTTTACTGTCTTAGGACTATACCTACATCTCAATGGTGCCATTTTCATGTCTGTGTACATTTCATGCCTAGCTGCTGCTGCCCTTTCAGATAATGTACAAATTCCCTGAGGCTACCCCAGGAGTCCACCTCCTTCAGCATCCTCCACATAATAAAGGCTCAATAAACTCTCTGGACTATCTGATTAAAGTATAAGCTTTTTTTTTTTTTTTTTTTGGTATTTTTGAGACAGGGTCTCCCTTTAGTCCCAGCTATCCTGGAGCTCTGTAGACCAGGATGGCCTCGAACTCACAGAGATCCACCTGCCTCTGCCTCCCAAGTGCTAGGATTAAAGGCGTGCGCCACCACGCCCAGCTGGTATAAGTCTTTTTTAAACAACGTCAAAGAAGCAAAAACTGACCAGTATAGCTGTGGGGTAGCAGTGACAGACAAGGTAACTCTCAGAACATCTTCCAGGCTTTGTATTCCAAGGAAACCTTCCAAACACTCAGAATCCAACTCTTTGGACCCTCAGAGCTTAGTCTATCTGTAACTATACTACTGAGATTTCTCTTTTCATTGGGGGTCGGGGGGTGTCCTTTTTGAGACCAGATCTCCCTGTAGCCCCAGCTGGCCTGGAATTCGCTATGTAGACCAAGCTGGTCTCAATCTCACAGAGATCAGCCTGCCTCTACCTCCTGAATACTGGAACTAAAGTCCTACACCACCACACCCAGCTCTAGATTTCTAAAGGGTTGTTTTGTTTTGTTTTCTGGGTTTTTTGTTTTTTGGTTTTTTTTGTGTGTGTTTTTTTGCTGTTTGTCTCTCCAGCTACATCCTCAGCTCCTTCAGTGAGATCAGGTTGCATTATATACAAAATGGACTCTACAAAACCATAAAGTAGGTAACGTATAGAATTAACTTAGCATGGGTACACTTAATAACATCTTGCAACTAATTCAAAAAAAGGCAGTGCCATACAACAGAGAGAAACAGGTTCTCTCATCAGACAGGACACAATTCAAATCTTGCCCCAATTACTTGATAGACACCATTCTCACTCTAGTGAGAGTGAAAGGAAGACAGCACCTCCCTGATTGAATGTCAGAAGCCCTGACAATGCTGCCCAAAAAGTGAGGAAATTAGTGCCAGGCCTGGTGGCGCAACTCCTTAATCCCAGCACTCGGGAGGCAGAGGCAGACGGATCTCTGTGAGTTCAATGGCAGCCTGGTCTCAGGCCAGCTGGGACTAAAGGGAGACCCTGTCTCAAAAATACAAAAAAAAAAAAGTGTGGAAGAAACAAAACAGCTCCTAAGCATCACCTAATTTTACAGAGGGATGCTCCCTACAGTTTAAGCACAAAAACAGAACTAGATCACAAATTTTACCATTTCTATAACTTTAATTCACATACTCCCATGCCTCATTTCTTTAAAACCCTTAGAATCACAAATGATGATTTGAAAGCACTCTGTAAACAGTGAGGCACTACAATGCCCAAATCAGGAAAGTTGCTCATTTAAACTTGCTTTACACTTCAAATAAAAAATAATAATAACAACACAGGACATGTGATTCTGCAAAAGTCCTTTGCTACTATGATGACCACAGGACATCATCACTGGCTTAATCACACTGTCAAAACACTTGTTTCTCCAGCTGCAACCACTGTGCTGGTCTATTCCTAACTCCTAAGTCTTCCATAAGGAGTCAAGTAGAGTTTGGTGCCAACATGTTATCACTGAACATTAAGAATTCTTGGGCACTAACTACAATCAAGTGACATGGGGAATACCAAGATGAGTAAAAATCTATGACAGCATCATTTCAACACAAAGTCAAATTGTGTACAACTAACCTTCACCCCTGTGTGGTCTGTTAACTAGGTCCTCTGATCTTTAGTCCTCTTTGAGCAGACAGTTCTCTAATCAGCAATAGTGCCCTGCTGGGAAGGTCTCAGGTCCTGTGCTAGAGAAGCAACAGCTGCCCGGGACCTTCCCTTCCAGGAGTGTGAAGTGGCAAATAAAACAGACTGCAAACAGTCGGCTGAGACCATGAAAAGCAACGACAAAGCCACACACTCAGGCATCCACCATTGTACAGCCACACCTCACAGGGTGCTATTTAACCAAGTGCCTTGTGAGCAATAGCTGATTCATACTATAGACATCAAAACAAAAGAAATGGTTTCCCCACCTTCTAAGCTATATGAACCTGGAAAGACATGGAGAGAGTAGGATCTCTGAGGAGCCTTGAAGGTTAGATGAGTTTCAGTAAGCAGAGAAGCACAGGGAGCCCTTTCCCCACAGGTGAATCAATCACTGTGAAGAAGTTACAAAGGAGAGAAAAGTGAAGGCTTGTCCTGAGCATGAAGACAAAGCTATCTGTAATTGAGGCTCTATAAGAAACCTGGAGTGGAAATGGGTCTAGCCTAACTGTGGCTGCTTGGATGAGAAGGCAGGACACGAGTTACAGAGCAGGAGGCACACCAGTAACAAAAACATAGCCAATGAGCTCTGGGACTGGACCTGACGCCTGGAATAACATAATGCAGCTTTGACAGAAAACCATACAAAATGAAGTTCACAGTCAGATATTTTCATATTGCCAAGAGTCAACAGGAAAGACATTAAAATGCTAAAGGCCAGATATGGCTTGGGAGGGAAAACAGAGATGTGTGGCTGCAAGTGCCTATCTCCAGGAATTGCAGCCCCAAGCTGTGCATGCTCACTTTCACTCTGGAACTCCCTCCTCAGTCCACTGAAGTAATCAACCATGATGCACTCAACAGAAAGGCAGCAATTCTAAACTGCCTATGCTAGGCCTACTTCTACTGAGGAAATCTGTCAAAGGCAGTGGTGGAAACCTCATGGTTACAAGCATTTAGACTCAGACCACAAGGCATACTCCTGTGACCAACTCCCTCAGCCCCCCACCTCAGTGTGACCACTAGGAAGGCAGGCTCAGGTAAGTGCCTGGTGGGAGGGGCAAGGAGCCAAGTGTAACCTCACTTGAGCAACTGGAAAGGTAAGAACCTGACTCCTGATCAGGAGGTTGGATAAACAGTATGCCCTGTCTAAAGGAGACTTTTTTTTTTAATTTTCATTTTTTTATTGATGTTTTGTGTATTTCATACAGCATTTTCCAATTCAGTTCAGGCATATTTCCCTTTCCCTTCCCCCCACCCTACCCCACCCCATCTCAGATCATGCATTCTGCCATAACTGTCCTGCATCTTTCTCTCAGTTTTTTTTTTCATTTTTTAACAATAAGTGATAATTTATGAGTACAAGCATCCTTCATATAAAACCAATTTGCAAGCAGTTGTGCCCAAATCCACAGAGCCCCTTGGTCCCACCAGTCAGCAGGGGGGCTTTCTTGTGGTCCCACTGTCCAGCAGGGGGGCTTGTATGTTCAATTCAAGTTGATCAAAATGAGTGTCCAGACTATATTGTTGTGTTTCACCATTCACCCCATCGCAGCCCTTACGTTCTACCACGCCCCTTTTCCGCAGATTGTTCCCTGGGCTTAGCAAAAGGGGACAGGTGGATGAGAGCAAAATCAGGTCTATAAAGGAGACTTTTTTTTTTTTTTTTTTTTTTTGGTCTTTTCGAGACAGGGTCTCCCTGTAGTCCCAGCTGTCCTGAAACTCACTCTGGAGACCAGGCTGGCCTTGAACTCACAAAGATCCGCCTGCCTCTGCCTCCCAAGTGCTAGGATTAAAGGCGTGCGCCACCACGCCCGGCTAAGGAGACTTTTTAAATGGAGGATCAGGCACTATCATTCCAAAGAATAACATCTATTTGTTAAAATTCTCAATTATTGTGGTAGCACACACCTTATTCCCAGCACTAGGGAGGTAGAGTCAGGCCAATCTCTTTGAATTCAAGGCCAGCCTGGTCTACATAGCAAGTTCCAAGCCAGCCAGAGCTACATAGTGGAACTTTGTCTCAAAAAAAAAAAGATCATAGGAAACCAACTTTGGGATAACTGATGATTATTGGTTAAAACTAAATTCTAAGAGAAAAAAGGTATCTAACATTAAAGAGTGACGTTAATAAATAAGAAATTGGAGCCTGGTATATTTACATTTTCACAGATGATTGGAGATACCTAAGCCAAACAAATGCATTCCAAAAAAAAGTCTACCAAGAGACTTAAAACATTCCGCTAAGAATGACACTAGAGAGGCAAGTTGAAGTCTCCACAAACCCAGAGCCCATCCAGTTTTAAAGTCTCTTCCAAGTTCACAGCTAGATGATCTGATTAGTGGGCAACCAAATGATTGTTGTGCTAAGGCCAGAGAATCACCAATTCCAAGTTCATGACACCCTGGTCCCAAGATCGAGCACTGGCTTCCTAGATTGATCAACCCATGGAAATAATGACCAATTAGTCATTACTCATTGTGACCAAAAAGTACAAGTTCTCTCAAGACATCCACAATGTTGACCTATCAGGAGCTGAAAGAGCCACAACTGAAACTATAAAGCTGGTCACCTCATTTTGCATTCTGGCTCCCTAGGTTTCATTTTCATTAGCAAGGCATTTGGCAGTATTAAACTCACTGGACAAACTGAATGCTGACATAACACAATGTGATCATTTTATTCCCAGCTTCTACTCATGGTTATCATAATCCCTACTTCTATACAAAAAGGAAATAACACGGGTCAATGAAAATTAAATGAGTGCAGCTACAGAGCTTGCTAAGCAAGCACAAAACCTTGGGTTCAATCCCCAGCACCACATAAGCACCCAGGTGTGGTGACATGTGCCTGCAATCTAAGATTGCAAAGGTGGAAGCAGAATCAGAAGCTCAAGGTCATTGTCAGTTCACTGCTAGCCTAGGTTATAATAGACCTTTTCTGAAGAAAGAAAAGAAGAAAGGGAGGGGGGAGGGAGGGAGATTTTCAACCTTTCTACCACCATACCAATAACCTTTACCTTTCCCACACACACAAAAATTATGGCCCAAATCCATACCTTCTTTTACTCTGTACCATTTACTATAATTTTTTTTTTTTTTTTTTTTTTTGGTATTTTTTGAGACAGGGCCTCCCTTTAGTCCCAGCTAGCCTGGAGCTTGCTCTGTAGGCCAGCCTGGCCTTGAACTCACAGAGATCTGCCTGCCTCTGCCTCCCAAGTGTTGGGATTAAAGGTGTGCACCACATAAAATAAAATTTTATCTAATTATAAATAACTTACATACATCTCACTTGAAAGAATAATTTTAGAAGAAAATAAGATGAATATATGTTTTTGAAGACAAATGTATTTAAAAAAAGAAGAAAATAAGATGATAATCGCTTCTATCCTCGGAGTTCCAGAAAAGCACATATGCTGCCCTTAAACCTAAAACCACAAAAGATGATGAGGAATGTGCATCTGCTCATATTATAACTCATAAAGGGGTAACTAGAGTCTACCACAGAACAATTGGCTCATTCCTGACCTAGCATCCTATTTATCTTTCTATTCTCAAAGCTAATTGCTTATATAAGCATGCCAATTTGCCTTGATTATAGGATTCTTAATAAATGAATGTTGTTTACATTTCACAAGTGTATTTGAATTTCACTCCAGGAAGCCAAGCTCATCAAGTCTTTGTAAGTGGTAAAACCAGGGATCAAAGCAAAAGGCCTCTATTGAAGCAACAAACAATTAGGCTTGAGAATAGAGGCCATGCCAAGCTGCAGTTGTCTCCTCTCACTCCAGAAGTGCACCTCAGGGCCACTGCTCAACCCAAAACCCTGAAACTATGTGTGTAACTGTCTCAGCAAATCTTCATTCTGGTCATCTCATTGCCATGTCTTACCACCATTCAACAGGTTTTGGTTGTTTTCTTCTATTCTTGTATCTTACTGCTTTTGGTTGAATCAAATATCTTTAAGGTTATTTTGTTGTGTTTTTTTTGTTAAATTTCCCCAAGTTTTCTCATTTCTTAAACAAGCCCTTTCCTAGGTAACAATTTTTTTCTACACTGATAAACTCTTAAGATTGGTTATTGAGTCAGAAGAAGAAAGAAAAATACTCCTTTCAGCACAGTAATTGGCAATCTGGGCTAAAAAAAAATCCTTATGTCCACTCCCACACAAAATTTATCAGAAAGTCTGCTAGTTGAGTTCCACACATGAGTACACTTTTATGTTTTATTAGCATATTTTAATGATATGCAAGACACATGAATACTTTTTTTTAACAATTTTTTTTAATTTATTTCTGTATGTGTATGAATGTACTGTCTGCATGCAGGTTTGTGCACCCGTGTCCTGCAATGCCGCGGAGGTCAGAAGATGGCGTCGGATTCCCCTGGAACTGGAGTTCTCCTGGAATTGGAGTTTCAGACGGTTCTTGGCCGCCATGTGGGTGCTGGGGATCGAACCCGGGTCCTCTGCAAGAGCGGTCAGCGCTCCTAACCGCTAGGCCATCTCTCCAGCCCGACGCATGAATACTTTTTAAAGTCCTTTTACTTTAATCATGTGTATATGTATTTGTCTCTCTCTGTGTGTATGTGTGCTTGTACATGTCTTGTGGAGTCCAGAAGTTGCAAGGTCCTCTGCAAGAGCAGAAAGTGCTCTTAAACAGTGAGCCATCTCTCCAACCCCCAATATATCAGTACTTCTGAGGCTACCCAGGTAATACCAACGCATACACAAGTTCATAGACCAAAATTTTAACATCAATTCATTTGTATCCCACCTTAAATCAGATTTCTACAAAACTTCTAAGGAAAAAAGAAAAACAAAAAAAGGAAGTCAAATTCCTAAGCAAATGTGCAATTTAGACCTGAGACCCCTGAGGGCTATTATTTCCAGACATTATTCATACCTTAGTGTCCCCAAACCAGGCACACGCCCAGTGTGAGCTACAGGACACCTTCCTCAAAGCCTATAGGCTTTTTGTATAACCAAACCATAGGTACCATCAGCCACACAGAAATCAGTCTCCTAAAGTGTGTGTCTACACACCTTGAGGCTTTCTGCTACTGTGAAAGTAGGTACAGGGAGTCAGAAATCCAACACAGCTGTTCCAGGGAAGGAAAAAGAAGACTAAGTTTACATGTAAAGGAAGAGTCCCTCCCAGGTGGGTGAAGAGTCACTAATCGATTACAGGCTACAAAGGAACACTTGTGATGTAATCAACAGAAACTATAGAAAGTTTATCCTAGAAACTATAAAATTCATGCTATAAAAGGCGCCTACCTGAGGGCACTAATGGCCATGCATTTAGGGATTTCTACCCCAACACAATCTGTAAGCCTCAGATTTCATGCTGTCCCAACACGTGGGTCTGGTATTCCATACTTAGAAATTCCCAGTCATCCTGGCCCACCACTTGAATCAATCCATGAGGCAGCTCTCCAGCTGCCAGGTCATCCCTGGAAAATGGCACAGGGCTTGGTGTTATGTTCTTTGACTGAGAGCATGGGGTGAGTGGGAAGGGGAAGGAAGATCTCCCTGCAAGATAAACAGAATTCTCAAAAAAAGAAAAGACATGAGCTCTCAAGCTCTCTCTGGCCCCACTTCTCATGTAGGTGAAAACCAAGATAGTGAATGAAGACTCCAGAAATCATGAGCCCAAGGCCTGGGGACACACTCCCTGTCACCTGGGAAGGATGGGACTTCATAAATGCCACTTTAAAAAGGAGCTTCTGCGAAGCAGCTATATAGCTTTTATCTCATATTCTCTCCTAAGGTCTTCAGTATTTCCTTTTACAATTTGCTACTTTGTTCCTAAAAGGATTTCAGGTACCACTGTCCTCTTACAAAAGAAACAAACACCTGTATAATCTGTATTTTGTTGTTCTTGTTGGGGGTGGAGAGGAAGTTGGTTTTTTGTTTAGAACTTGATCTAGCTAAAGATTACCTTGAACCTCTGATTCTAACTCTACTCCACAGTGCTGAGTTTACAAATTTGCTGAGATTACAAATATGTACCACCGGACTCTTTTGTAATGCTGGGCATCAAACCTAGGGCTTCATGCCTGCTAGGCAACTGATCTACCATGGGAGCAACATGCCCAGCTCTGTGCTTCTTAGCTACCTCTTGACATCTGTGCTTAGTCTTTCAGGAAATGATTGTTGCATTTGAAGCCAACGAATTTCCACAATAAACATGAATGTAAACATTTTTTTCCCTTTGCTGAGCACAAGAGGGAACTACAAAGAGATTCTTCCCCACTCTGAGGTGCTACAACCTGGAGGTAACGACGGCTCAGCTCAAGAAGGGCACCTTTCAAGCCAACTACTATTTCCTGGGGTGGGAAGGACCTTCCTGTCACCAGCATTTTCACAGAGAAATCTCTGGATAATGCCAAGGGAAAATTCATTATCCACTTTTGACAACTCTAAAAATTCAAACATTTCTCCTTAATCTCATGTGAATTTTAGTCACTGGTCCTAGAAGAAATTCACTCTCTAGACTATAGTGAACACACTACACACAGGTTTTTGATTGGTTGGTTTCAATTTATTTCTTTTATTTTTTTTTTTTTATGTGTATTGAGTGTACTGCCAGCATGAGTTTAAGTGCACCCAGGTCATGCCATGCCTTCGAAGGTCAGAAGACAGTATCACAGATGCTCTGGAACTGGAGTTAAGGACAGTTGTTAGCCGCCCCGTGGGTGCTGGGAATCAAACCTAGGTCCTCTGCAAGAGCAGCCACTGCTCTTAAACCTTGGAGCCCTCTCTCCAGCCTCTGATTTCAGTTTTTGTTTTTGTTTTTTGTTTTTTTTCAGACAAGGTCTCACTACATTGCCCAGGCTGGCCTCCAACTTGTAGTCTTCCTGCCCAAAAGCTGAGCTTACAGACATCCGCCACCACACATGGCTGGCTACATAATTTCCCATATAAAAACTCTACACTAACACCAAATGGAACAAAGGATCACAATGTGCTATGTCCTACAAGTTTTATACCTTCAAAGTGTTAAGATTTCCCTGAACCATGCTAACACATGTGCCAAATTTAAACCCTAAAGGAGAAAAACTAAGGCCCACAGCAAGCTGGTGCAGCAGAGAGGATTCCAGAAACTAGGTCTCCTGCTTCGTAGAGCAATGCTGGATGAGGAGATACAGGAAAAGTCATTCTTCTCCATTAAGAATTTAAGAGCAGGCACACCTTTCCCCCCCTGGGTTTTCATCAGTTTACATTGCAATTTTACAAAAATTACACTGCAATTACATTACCAACACCAAACATTTGCATTCAGAATATCCTTTGATCCACTTCTACCTCAGATATCCATGTATATTTTCAATTTTTACTGAGCTCATTAGAGGAAATGTATGCATGCTGATAATGACAGACATACCCCTAAGCATCCATCCCCACTGTGTGTGTGTGGGATGGGGGCGACATGACATGCTGCCCAGAATGAAACTGTAATAGTTCAAAGCTACAACACTCTAACCCTTCCCACACTCTTTCCCTCACAAGAGTGGGATGATGTGAAGAGACAAGTCAGCAGCACTACTGAAGCAGGCCTCCCGACACTCCCACCATCCATCTGCTCAACAGGCCTCATGCAAGTACTCTCCTTGAAGTACAAAGTGGGAAACAAACATAACTGCAGCGACTTGACCTTCTTGTCCCTTTCACAGGTAATTACATTTGAAGTGTATGCATTCAAGTGACAGGTTGGCTCTTCTCTCTAGTTTGCTAAAACCTATACCTTCAAACCTGCCATGAAAAGAAAAACTCAAGAGTACAATTTGGATCACATCAATTTTTAATTCCATGCCTGAAAATAGAAGAGCACAGTGCAGATGATACAAGCCTGACACCTAAAAAGAAGCATCTGTGCTGCTTAGTTTTCTGTCAACAACACAAACTAGAGTCATCTGGGAAGAGAGAAGCTCAACTGGAGAATTTTCTCTATCAGACTGTCCTCTATGGTCATGTCTATGGGGCATTTTCTTCATTGCTAATTGATGTAGGAGGGCCCAGCCCACTGTAAGTGGTGCCACCCCTGAGCAGGTGGGTCTGGCCCATATAAAAGCAGCAGAGCAAGTCAGAGGAAGCAAGCTAGTAAGCACCATTCCTCCCTAGGCAGGTGAGTCTAGGCTGTATAGACAGCCAGCACAGCATGAGCAGAGAGCTAGCTAGTAAGCACCATTCCTCCCAGGTTCCTGCCCTGACTTCCCTCAACCATAGATGGTAATTTGTAAGGAGAAATAAGTTGCAAGTTGTTTTTTTTTTGTCCAGTGTTTTATCACAACAGAAGAGAACAAACTAGAACAGGATTATGAGATACTGCTGTGATGGATCTGACCACGCTGTTCTTGGGAGCACTGGGTTGGAAAATCCATTTGGTACTGGGAGTTTAATGAGCTTTTATAGGAAGATAATGCTGAGAGCAATGCAAACAATGGAAACCTGGCTTGTGAAGTTTCAGGGGGAAGTTCAAG
The DNA here is from genome assembly GCA_009823505.1 of Rhizomys pruinosus. Taxonomy (NCBI): domain Eukaryota; kingdom Metazoa; phylum Chordata; class Mammalia; order Rodentia; family Spalacidae; genus Rhizomys; species Rhizomys pruinosus. The sequence continues at coordinate 747,894 of VZQC01010618.1, read as the reverse complement.
CACCCCCCCCCCAAAGACCATCAGGGATATCCGTGTGATATTTTGAATTAAGAACCTGTAGCTAGAGAGGTGCCTCAGCAGTTAGGAGCACTGGCTGTTCTTGCAGGAGACCCAAATTCAAATCCCAGCACCTACATGGCTGCTAACTACCATCCATATAACTCCAGTTCCAAGAGATCCAACGCCCTCTTCTGACCTCCATGGGCACTACACAAAGCACAGGTGTACTTACATCCATGCAGGCAATACTCACACACACACAAAAAGATTTTTTTAAACCTGTGGTTTCTGATCAGCTGAGGCTGAAAATCAGCTGTCATAAAAGACCAGCATCACTGAGATGAAATCTGCTGAGAAGTATTTTCTCAGGATCAGCACACAAAACCTGTGGTTCAGAGGGGGCCAAGGATGCATCTCAAACTGAAAGATTTGTACTGTGAAGGAACAGCGTTTCATTTGGTAACATGAAAGCTGCAAGACTCAAAGGGTTATGGAGAGCAACTGATGCTTGACACTGAGAGGCCAGACAAGGCCACTGCTTACAGTGAGTACAGCCTCAGCTGCAGTGGAAAACCCAGGATATTGGAGATTCCACCAAGCAAAGCAGCAGGTGTTGAGCGAAGCTGGCTTGAGCCTAAGAGACATACTGTGTGCATGAGTGTGTGTGTGTGTGTGTGTGTGTGTCTGTGACTGTATGTCTGTGTGTGTCTATGTTGTGGATGGCAGAGCCAAAGTAGTGGAGCTACCCAAGTCTTTTGGAGCCAAAAGATTGTGAGTCTCAAATACCTGCCACTGAGCTATAGGATTTGATTCATACTGTTGGATTTGGGATTTTGCTTTATTACTGTGCTCTGATTCTCCCCTTTTGAAACAGGAAGGTATACAGCTTATTTTGGATTATACAGGAGCCCATAGGAGTATTAAGGAGACACTGAACTTCAAAAGTGGTGAACTTTTTAGAGAACTCTTGGATTGGATTGTGTTTTGTACTATATTAACATGAGATCTTGGGGAGAGATGAAGGAAAGATTTATGGTTTAATAGCAATGTGTTTGTGTGTCAAGTTGACAAGTAATCAATTGTGCTAGTCTGTCAACTTGATACAAACTAGAATCACCAGCAGGGTATGGTGGCGCACACCTTTAATCCTGGCATTTGGGAGGCAGAGGCAGACGGATCTTTGTGAGTTCAAGGCCACCCTGTCTTGAAAAGACAAAAAAAAAACCTCGAATCACCTGAGAAGAGAACCTCAATTGAGGAACTTCCTCTATCAGATGGCACATGTGCATGTCTGCAGGGCATTCTCTTGATTGCTAGTTAATGTAGGAAGGTGCAGTCCACAGTGAGTAGTGCCATCTCTGGGCAGGTATAAGTAACTGAGCAAGCCAGTAAGCAGAATTCCTCCATGTTCTCTGCTTTAGTTCCTGCCTCAACTTCCCTCAGTAATGGATTGTGACTGGGAGTTTTTAAGATGAAATAAACTCTTCCTCTCCTTTTGTCAGTGTTTTATCACAGCAACAGAGAAGCAAACTAAATCAAATGTACTTTTGATTACTTTGATCACCTTACTTTACTCACTGCTGAAATTTTTCTGCCAATTTTATATAGTCTGTGTATTAGTCAGGGTTCTCTAAAGAAACAGAAGCAACAGGATGAATATATAACTATATACAATGTATTGATTTGCTCACGTGACGGAGCTCAACAGTAGCGCCGAACTGGAGAGGCCGGGAATCCAGGGAACTGCTCAGTCCGCAAGGCTGGATGTCTCAGTATTCCAGTCTAGTGCTGAAGGCCCAAATGGATTCCAGGAGATCTGCCAGTCTCAGTACACGCTGGGAATCCGAAAGGTTGATCACAGCAGCAAGACAAACTCACCGGATGAGAGAGGCAAGCCGCAGGGGGAAAAAGGGACCAGCTCCCGCTGCCGTGGCCTTAAATACTGCCTGCCGGCAGAAGGTAACACCCACATTTGGGGTGGGCCATCCGGGTTGAGGTGGTCCAATCAGAAGACCCTTTTCTCTTATTTGTTCCTTAGTCCGGTCAAGTTGACACCCAGGATTAACCATCACAGTCTGAAACTTAACATTTAACAGATTCAGGGATTTTTTTTTTTTAACTGCTAATTCCAAGCTCTTTTTCTCCCTAGTTTCAAACTTGAGAAAGCATAAGAGAAGCCAGGAGAAACAGACGACCAGACATCAAAGTCTGATCAAAATCCCAGGTTGGTTAGTTAATAATAACTGTATGACTTCAGGCAACTTAGGTAATCATTATTTATGCATATGTAAGGTTGCTGATAGCTGGAATGACTGTAAGAATCAAGTGAAAGCGTGTCAGCATGGGGCATATTCATTTAGAGTAGACACCCAGTGTTCAACTCCTTCCTAAGGCAAAGTTACTATTATCCATTCTCAGGAGAAAACAATGGAAAAGAAACTGAATCGAATTAGTCCCATACTAAAGTAGTTCCCAACATCAAACATGAGATTGCCGTTAACTCTGACTTATTGTCCTCTCTTTTTATATCTGCTTGCAGACTGTCTGATAATAAAGAGATACAGGCAACTACGTCAGAGGACTTAAATTATCCTTTTCTATGAAGTTCAGAAAAGTCCTTAAAACAGTTCCTCAACAAAGGCATTATATATATATGTTGTTGTTGTTGTTGTTGTTGTTGCATTTTGAGACAGGGTCCCAACTGGCCTGGAACTCACTGTATGGACCAGGGTGGCCTTAAACTCACAGAGATTGGCCTGCCTCTGCCTCCCGAGTGCTGGAATGAAGGGCGTGCACCACCACTCCTGGACTGAGACTACTTTTTTTTTATTATTTTTTATGTGTATGACTGTACTGTCTGCATGTAGGTTGGTGCACCCGTGTCGTGCAAAGGCATTTTATATTGTAAAGAATGAGTGAAAGCCAAAAGTAAAACATTATGAAGTGTCTAATGTAAAAGAGGTATTCATAGACCAAAGACCTTCACAGTTCACAATACCTACTATCACTTCATAGCATTGTATTTGAAGTTGAACAAGGAAGGATTTGCATGTGTGTGACCCCTAATAACTAGACAAGGCTTAATAGATGTAATGGATACATAACCATAAATATGTGGGAGCAAATAGTTTGTTCTATTATATATATATATATATATATATATATATGTGAAGTGGATTATTTAAAAAAAAGTGGATTATTGATGACTGAACTTAACTGTTTTGTTGTTTTTTGTTTTTGTTTTTGTGTTTAGACAGGGTCTCCCTTTAGTCCCAGCTGGCCTGCAGCTTGCTCTGTAGACCATGCTGGCCTTGAACACAGAGATACACCTGCCTCTGCCTCTCAAGTGCTAGGATTAAAGGCATGAGCCACCACATCCAGTTTCAAAATATGCACCATTTTTACATTCTGTTTTTAGTCACCTGGATTGGTTCTATAACTCAATAACTCAATGTTAATAGTGGTACGGTAAAGATGTACAAGTATCTCTGTGACGTGTTGACTTGCAGTCCTTTGGTTTTCTTTTTTTTTTTTTTTTTTTT